>BTHS01000008.1:127549017-127797998 GCA_036184385.1 Tokudaia muenninki
CTTCTTCTAAGAACAACTTAAAGGCATGAACACCACTGGCATTATTCTTGAGGCCCTTTGTAGGGAGAATTGTGTCTGGAAACTGGCTCAGTTATCCTCCCTCTGATTTTCATAAACTGATGCATCATGACGCCCTCAGTAATCATATATCTAAGAGACAGGTAGAACAAGTGTAGAGATGTTTCTCGGAATCTCCAGAGTGTATACTCTGCAATTTATCTCTGAAGAAAATTATAGACAAACTACATCACATTCCTCTTGACAAATATCATAAATCACCTGTAGCTGCTGGCACCAGGGAAAGGATAATCCAACTCAGTCCAAGATGAAAACCTGTATGATCAGGAACTGGGCACATTTGGGTATTAAAGTGCTACTATTTGTTTTGTGGTCATCACTGCAATTGCAACCACAAAATCTTTAATTTACATAATCATGAGGAAAGGTATTTCATAGATTAAGACTTGATACTTTCTGAGTCAGAATAGGTAGTGTTTTCCTATGGTAGTCAGCATCACGTTGAGGTTTAGGTGTCTGTGGAAATGAACTCCCTGCTCCATGCTGGCTCCTGTGCAAATATTGTCTCTCTTACTGAGAATCTGGTCAGTATATCAATGTTTACTAAGATGAATCACACTTCAATTGTTCAGAGTCCATTTGAATCTCCTTTACGTTAACCATATATGTGAGACTGAGTAGTACCATAGACCACCATGCTTCCATAAGACACTAATTACACAGCAGTGATCACCACGACTATGGCCGAAACAGAAATCAGATGGAAATTCCTGGAAACTTTTCCCTTGTTGGTCAGGGTCCTGAGGTTCAAATACCTTTAACCTTTATATATAAGTCTTACATGAACTAGTATCTCATCCCGCAGCATAAGAAAGCACTTTTAGATCTTGCTGACTTCAATATAGATGCTATTTAACAAAGAAACTCTTCAGTTTGTGAACATTGAGATTTCACATGGTTTCTGAATGTAATTATGCCGGCTATGAAATCCACATAGACTGTTAGAATTCCCTCAGTGAACAACTTCCTTATCTCATTTTGCTGCCCTACTTCTTAGAGAATTGGCAGAACTACAGTGTCTCCTGCTGGTTTTGAGGACCCACTTTTGTAAGTTCTCAAACACACAGATATTTCAATATGACTTTTGCATTTCTTCTTTATAATGTACATGGTGATTTTGAGAATCCATTTAAAAGATGAGTTGTAAATTGTGATGTCTCAACCACGGTCTGTATGAACCACAGTCTTTTCTCTAGGGGTTCTTAGATCTACCTATAGCAGTGATCACTGATGAAGAAATGAGTTACCAGAGACAGCACAAGAGATAAAACAGGATCTCCTAGAGCCCTACAAAGCAATTCCCCACTCCTGACACTCCAATTGGACAGAAAACTCACAACACCAGGAGGAGGAACACACATTACTTTGTACCCACAGAACATATATTGAATTTTAGAAATAAACAGAATTTAGGAATATTTGGACCATGATTCATTGCTTGGCAATTCAAATTTTTATCTTTCGTAGGCTTTAGTATTGTATATAAAAACTTATTAAATAAGATTCTTTGTACTTTTATGATGGAGTTTCTGGATGAAACGTGCTGGCTGTGTCTTCAAGTACCATTCTTCTCCCTATGGAAGGCCATACTAATAATTTTCAGTGACCTGAGCATATTTGCTATAAGCTTAGAGAATGACAGCTTTGGAGATGTAGAACCAACTAATATCACCAATTGGAGTGTCCCTGCAAATGAATAAATGTCACTTGTTGGCATACATGTTAAACCCTAAAAATATGCAGCATATCAGTGTGTAGATGCATTTGTTGGGATGGGAACAGCATGGTAACAAGTCCAGTGCAATTTTCTCCTATACTTATTTGTCATGCATTGCAAAGATTCACATGCCTCTTGGAATTTTGTTTTGCTTTTCTGTATGTGAAGTTCTTTGACAAACTTATATTCAAGGCTTTCCACAAAAGGTATTATTGAAGTCAAGCTCTGTAATTGTCTGTAGTTGCATACAAATAGGTTATCAGGTTCTCTGGACGGAGAGTTGTGGAAAGAAATGGAGTGACAAGAGAAAACACATGAAGCCAAGACTTTTGTTCAAGGCTCAAAGTTTAATGGACTTCTCCAAATATATAGGCAGGGGGGAAAAACCCTTCTCCCTCAAAGGCTGGAAGGCCTGCAGAACTGGTCCATTGCCCTGCAGGTCTTGTTCTGCAGAGACCTGTGGCTGGCATCAGGTAGCTTTCAGGAAATTGTAGGTAGCTGGCTAGAGCCTTTCAGAGGGCTGCAGGTCTTTGAAGATCAAAAAGCTTAGCATTGCTGTGAACTCTTCGCCCCAGGTGGGAAACAACGGACAGCCTCTAAGATCCAAATCTCCCACTCAAGGGCTGTGGGAGGACACAAAGCTCACATATTCAACATGTTATACATTACAGATGCTTTGGCTGCATGGGATCTCTTCTAGCATCATTTAAATAGTCTCCTAGTGTTGATTTTTCTTAAAAAAAACACTGAGTATTTAATGCAAACTAAGACTCTCTATATTCTCCATTTATTGAAGAACCTTGGGACACGAACCTGTTTCTGTAGGGAAAATAGTTGTTTAACAGCCATTTGTGTAGGATCAAAAGTTAATAAGAAGTGAATATTACCTCTAACATGTTATGTCACCTATCATGTTGCTCAAAATTCTTTTTCAGCATTGCTACATTTTAAATTCATTTAAAAGAAATACAACTCACTTAGGATGATATTTCCATTTCCAAACAATTGCTTAAGAATTTGAGGAATTCATTGTTTTTAATAGCTGAGTAGTATTCCATTGTGTAAATATACCACATTTTCTGTATCCATTTCTCCGTTGAGGGACATATGGGTTCTTTCCAGCTTCTGGCTATTATAAATAAGGCTGCTATGAGCATAGTGGAGCATGTGTCCTTCTTGTATGCAGGTAAAGCCTCTGGGTATATGCCCAGGAGTGGTATAGCCAGATCCTCCAGGAGTGTCATTCCCAGTATTCTGAGGAACCGCCAGACTGCTTTCCAGATTGGTTGTACCAGCTTGCAATCCCACCAGCAGTGGAGGAGTGTTCCTCTTTCTCCACATCCTTGCCAACACCTGCTGTCCCCTAAGTTTTTGATCTTAGCCATTCTGATTGGTGTGAGGAGAAATCTCAGGGTTGTTTTGATTTGCATTTCCCTAATGTCTAAGGATGTTGAACATTTCTTTAGGTGCTTCCCAGCCATTTGATGTTCCTCAGGTGAAAATTCTTTGTTTATCTCTGTACCCTATTTTTTAATAGGTTTACTAAGCTCTCTGGAGTCTAACTTCTTGAGTTCTTTGAATACCATGGATTTTAGCCATCTGTAGGATGTAGGGTTGATGAAGATCTTTTCCCAATTTGTTGGTTGTCGTTTTCTCTGATTTTGTCCTTTGCCTTACAGAAATTTTGTAATTTTATGAGGTCTCATTTGTCAAATATTGATCTTTGAGCATAAGCTATTGGTGTTCTGTTCAGGAAATTTTCCCATGTGCCCATGTGTTCAGGCTCTTCCATAGTTTCTTTTCTTTTAGTTTCAGTGTGTCTAGTTTTATGTGAAGGTCCTTGATCCACTTGGAATTGAGCTTATTACAAGGAGATAAGAATGGATAGATTTGCATTCTTCGGCATGCTGATCTCCAGTTGAACCAGCACCATTTGTTGAAAAGGCTGTCTTTTTTCCACTGGATGGTTTTAGCTCCTTTGTCAAAGATCAAGTGACCATAGAAGTGTGGGTTCATTTCTGGATCTTCAATTCTGTTCCATTGATCTACCTGCCTGTCACTGTACCAATACCATGCAGTTTTTCACACTATTTCTCTGTAGTACTGCTTGGTGTCCAGGATATTGATTTACCCAGAAGTTCTTTTACTGTTGAGAATAGTTTTAGCTATCCTGGAATTTTTGCTATTACAGATGAATTTGAGAATTGCTTGTTCTAACTCTATGAAGAATTGAGTTGGAATTTTAATGGGGATTGCATTGAATCTGTATATTGCTTTTGGCAAGATGGCCATTTTTAATATATTAATCCTGCCAATCCTTGAGCATGGAAGATATTTCCATTTTCAGAGGTCTTCTTCGATTTCTTTCTTCAAAGACTTGAAGTTCTTGTCATACAAACCTTCCAATTGTTTGGTTAGAGTCACACCAAGATACTTTATATTCTTTGTGGCTATTGTGAAGGGTGTCATTTCTCTAATTTTATTCTCAGCCTGTTTATCCTTTGAGTATAGGAAGGTGACTGATTTGTTGAGTTGATTTTATATCCAGCCACTTTGCTGAAGTCGTTTATCAGCTGTAGGAGTTCTCTGGTGGAGTTTTTTATGTCACTTAATTATATTCTCATATCATCTACAAATAGTGATAGTTTGAACTCTTCCTTTCCAATTTGTATCCAGTTGACCTCCTTTTGTTGTCTAATTGCTCTAGATAGAACTTCAAGTATTATATTGAAAAGATATAGTGAGAGAGGGTAGCCTTGTCTAGTTCCTGATTTTAGTGGAATTGCTTCAAGTTTCTCCCCATTAAGTTTGGCTACCGGTTTGCTGTAAATTGCTTTTACTATGTTGAGATATGAGCCTTGAATTCCTGATCATTCGTAGACTTTTAGCATGAAAGGATGCTGAATTTTGTCAAATGTTTTTTCAGCATCTAAAGAAATGACCATGTGGTTTTTTTCTTTGATATTGTTTACATAGTGGATTACATTGATGGATTTCTGTATATTGAACTATCCTAGCATCCCTGGGATGAAGCCTACTTGATCATGGTGAATGATAGATTTGATGTGTTCTTGGATTGGCTGGCAAGAATTTTATTGAGTATTTTTGCATCTATATTCATAAGGGAAATTGGTCTGAAATAATCTTTCTTTGTTGGACCTTTCTGTGGCTTTTGTATCAGCGTAATTGTGGCTTCATAGAACAAATTGGTTAGTGTTCCTTCTTTTTCTATTTTTTTCTATATTTTTTTATTTTCATTCAAATTGATTTCCCCTTTCCAGTTTCCTCCCTCTCCGAAAGTCCCATAAGCCCTCTTCCCTCCCCCTGTTCCCCATTTAACCCCCTCTCACTTCTCTGTCCTGGTATTCCCCTACATCCAGTCTTTCCAGGACCAGGGGTTCCTCCTTCCATCTTCTTGGAAATCTACTGATAAGTGAATTGTGTATTGTGTATTCCGAGTTTCTGGGTTAATATCACCTTATCAGTGACTGCATACCATGTGTGTTCTTTTGTGATTGGGTTACCTCACTAAGGATGATATTTTCTAGGTCTGAGCATTTGCCAAAGAATTTCGTTACTTCATTCTTTCCATTTGCAGAGTAGTATTCCATTGTGTAAATATACCACAAATTCTGAATCCATTCCTCCATTGAGGGACATCTGAGTTATTTCCAGCTTCTTGCTATTATAAATGGAACAGGTTGAAGAGTACTAGTGTTAGGTCTTCTTTGAAAGTCTGATAGATTTATGCACTAAAACCATCTGGTCCTGTGCTCTTTTTGGTTGGAAGACTTTCAATGACCACATCTATTTCTTTAGGGGTTATGGGATGATTTAGATGGTCTATCTGATCCTGATTATACTTTGGTTGTTGGTATCTGTCAAGGAAATTGTCCATTTCATTTAGATTTTCCAGTTGTGTTGAGTATAGGCTTTTGTAGTAGGATCTGATGATTTTTTGAATTTCCCCAGTTTCTGGTGTTATTTCTCCTTTTTGTTTTCTGATTTTGTTAATTTTGATACTGTCTCTAAGCCCTATGGTTAGTCTAGCTAAAGGTTTATCTATCTTGTTGATTTTCTCAAAGAAGCAGCTCTTGCATTTGTTGATTCTTTTTATAATTCTTTTTGTTTCTACTTGATTGATTTCAGCCCTGAATTTGATGATTTCCTGCCTTCTACTCCTCTTGGGTGTATTAGCTTCTTTCTGTTTTAAAACTTTCAGGTTTGCTGTTAAGCTGCTAGTGTATGCTTTCAACAGTTCCTTTTTGGAGGCACTCAGGTCTATGAGTTTTCCTCTTAGCACTGCTTTCATTGTGTCCCATAAGTTAGGTATGTTGTGCCTTCATTTTCATTAATTTCTAAAAAGTCTTTGATTTCTTTCTTAATTTCCGAAGTGAGCTAACTCAATCACAAAAGACACACATAGTATGTAGTCAGTGATATGTGGATATTAGCGCAGAAGCTCATAATACCCAAAACACAATTCACATATCAATTGACTCCCAAGAAGAAAGAAGGAGAAGCTCCTGGTGCTGGTAAGACTTGTTGCTGCAGTGTAGTGGAATACCAGGACAGAGAAGTGGGAGGGAACTGAATGGGGAACTGTGGGGGATGGGGAAGTGGACTTATCGGACTTTTAGGGAGTGGGGAACCAGGAAAGGGGAAATCATTTGGAATGTAAAGAAAGAATATAGAATAAAAATAATAAAATAAAAGAATTATAGCATTAGCTGAAGACCCTATATGATTATTAGCAATGGTGTTGCAAACTGTTTTTCCCAAGCATCGATATCACCTTTAGAATACATTTTCCATTTTAAGAACTATGTTTCATCAGATAATGAACATTATATCTCACATATGGGGGAAGAGCTATTTATCACAACATTTCCACAATTTAGGATCTCTGGAAGATCAGACTCTTAACTGCTGAGCAATCTCTCCAGCTCCTTGAGATCTGTCATTTTCCAGTTCAGGATAGAACAAACTTTCATCATAAGATAATCATACCTCTTGTTCCACTGAACATACTACTTTAGTTGAGCCAGGTTTTGTCAGTGTTCATCCTTTCCTTAAAATTGCACCAGCAGCAACTCAGGTGGCTTCACTGTTTTCAATTTTGTTCTTTGTTTTCTTGTTGAATTTCCTACTGTTCTGTTTTCATTGGTTGATTTTGCTAGGTATTATTTTTCAATGAATGGTAAAACTTTTCTCCAAATGCTAGCAGAAGAATTTTAAACCTTAGAAACTCTAACCAACAATTCAGATTAGCTACTTCTAGCAACATGGCAAATGAAGCTTCTTTTCTGAAGGTAACTCATGTTTCATTTTGTTCATATACTGCCATGCTAAATGGGGTGACATTTATGCTTCTGAGGAGTTTATTATGTTCCTCATCCAGAGAAATCTTGGCACTTTATGTACAATAGGGAGAGCACTCTTTATATTACATGATAATTTTTATTCATTCCTATAATGGTTCATGAAATTTAGATGAGTGAATAATAACAACTCTTCCTTAAAAAAGAAATGAAAGAAATTTGAAATGGGAATACACTGTTCCTATTTCAACATTTAAGTCTTCTCTAAAATTTTTGGTTCTGAGCTCAGCCTTCAATGGCTCTGACATATCTCCAGCACTAGAACTTTTATGTATGCAAACAACATGACTTTGAGACAATTGAAAAGTAGATAAATAATTTAGCAGTTTGTGTTTTTTAAATTCATTAAGACCTTAAGAGAAGTTTATAAGGAGTCTGAAACAAAACAAGTTAAACACTAGAGTAATTCTTAAGCAAGACATTGAGGCTTCGATGAGAGAATGAAAAGATTTACATCAGAAGCTAGAAAAGCATCTTGATATCAGATATGCAAAGCTGTGATTTATGTATAATTTTAAAAGGCATGTTATGCTGGAATTGGTCCTCATGATGGTAGCACTAGGAGTTATCGTGGCTAGATGATAATGATGATTTGAAGAAACATGATTTGTTAAGAAAATACTGATGCATTTCTTGTGGAATTCTGTTTAGGTCTCAAAACTGACATATTTCATAAAGCAAGGATAATTCCTCCTCTGCATTCCCAGTGTATCATTTCACTCTACAATTCCTTTTTAAGTGACATCATGTGGCATGACACTTTCAATAGAGCCAACACTACCAGGGGATCTTGGTTCTTAAAACCTTGGTGATATCTATGACTTTTTCTTTTATAGAAAAAAATACTAGATTGTTGTGTTAAATCTCCAACTCAATATGCTCCAGCAATGAAAATTCAACTCAATTAATATGAATACAAGCCGTTCACTTAGATTGAGCAGATATACCACTACACTACAATCTTTCTAATATATGAGACACTTTATAGCTTTCAGTATCTTCAAGCCATATGCTTCTGCTTCTCCTCTCTCCCTCTCCCAAAACCTTCACCTCCACTTTCTCCTCTTCTCTCTCCTCTCTCTCTCCCAAAACCTTCTCTCCCAAAACCTTCTCACCCAAATCTTTCTTCTCCTTCTTCTTCTTGCCCTCTTTCTCTCCTTCTGACTCAAACCCTTCTTCTTCATCATCTGCTCAATCTTCTTTCTCTCCTTCTGACACAAAACCTCTACTCCTTTTTCTGCTCAATATTCTTTCTCTCTTTCTCATCCAAAACCTTCTTCACTTCCCAATCACTTGCTCTAGCTTTTATTTATTAATTAAGGTAGGTAGCAGGTTTACAGGAAATCACCTGAGTGCTGACTCATTCCTTGTTCAAAGCCCCTCACAGGATAAAAGAATTAGCATCAAATATAATTAGCGCCAGGGATATCCACAATACTTTCCCCTTTCTGTCCAAGTAAAAGGTTCTTTTATCTCAGATATAATTTGAACATAAGTATTAACATTTTGTAATTTATAAAGTACAAGAAAACTAAAACCAGTCCATCATCTTTGTTAATTAAATAAAACCTGTCATCTATCCTTTCTTAAAAGACTTATAATTCTACACCTTATCCATGTCCTTGCTTTAGATAGTAAGCCATCTGAAAACCATGCTCTCAAATCTATATTATCTTTCCCAATGCTAAACAGCTTGGCTGGTATGAGACTACCAATGTTCAACCCCATCAGAAATCCAAGAATGACTAATATTATCTGAAAATATGAGAAGCACAGATATAGCTTCCAAAACTTACCCAATTGATAGAGACTACTGACCACCTTGACAGTCCCTTATACTTCAAAATGTTTGTCTTCAGCCTTCTGGTCCAGGGTCATCTGACAGACCTTTGTAATGCAAAAATTTCTAGGGCTGATTACCCTGTCTTGGCAGTTTATCAGTCATCTATTCCACATAGTTTCTCCTTTTTCTGGACAGTATTTTTTCTGCAGATGAAATGAGGCAATTTTTGCTTAGTGGCTCTCTTGCTACAACTGGAGTAACTCCAATAGATGCTGAATTTCTTCTTTGAATCCAAGAAAAGGAATACAGTCAAAAGGAGACTTATCTCAAAAACAAGTGAATAAATAACATTAAATGTCACATTCTGTGGACTTCTGACATTTTTGAAAACCAACTATCTATGTAAAGTAATATGGACTGTTCTCTGTCAACTACTCTTAGTCATTTCTAATTAAAATAACTGAAAACATCCTAGCAATAAACTCAGAGCCATAAATGTCCTATTTGGCCCTTATCTGACAGTCTTAAATATCTCATATCTGTTTATAATAACCACAATAGAAGGACTGGTTCTATGTCTTATATTCTTAAATGCGTTTTATAGGTACATTGCCTTTATGAGAGTAAAATTATTAATCCCAAGTTTCTGTCAATAATAAATTTATAACAATGAAAAACTTAAATTTGTATCAAATAAATTCTGTACCAATATAAGTGATTATAACTTTAACTTTGTAGCAGTTATAAAGATTTCTACCAATGTAAGATCTAACTATGCATTGTTTTGCTTAAGATTACCTTTGCTAACCTCTCCATATTTGTCTATTTCTATAATTTCTATGACATTACTATATCCCCCCCTTTCTTTTCCACCACCTTCCCTTTTACCTAAGAAGGAAGGATAGAGAAGAGGAAAGGAAAGGTTTAAGTTCTCTGGTTCCCTCCCTGTCCAAAGCTATGTTTTTAAAGTATCCCTTAAATGATAACATATCTATAATTCCTAAACTAATCAGAACCATCCAACACAACATAAGGAACAGGGATGATGATGTTCTTTTGTCTGCTTCCAGCTGGACTGAGGCAAAGATTTCCCATCTGGGGACCAAAAGGGAAATATGAAAATTGGCTTTGTCAAAAGAGAGGTAGCTGGCATCATTTGTCTTCCAGTCATTATGTGCTGCGAAAGCTCATTTCTTAGTTGACATCTTGACCATGACATTCTGAAAGGCTTGATAGGCAAGTGAGATGTTCTGGAAAAGTTCTGGAAGCAAGTCTTTAAAAGAAGCAGCTTCGATGTAGTTGAATTAAAGTCAAGCGTGAAACTGTAATAGAAAGTCCCAGAATCTCAGCATTCCAGAATGTGAATCTTTTCTTTTTTTTTAATTTTATTTTCTAAGTTTTCTTTATATACATCCAAATCATTTCCCCTTTCCCGTTTCCTCCCTCCCCGAAAGTCCCATAAGCCCCCTTCCCTCCCTCTTTTCCCCATTCAACCCGCTCTCGCTTCTCTGTCCTGGCATTCCCCTACATCCAGTCTTTCCAGGACCAGAGGTCTCTCCTTCTATCTTCTTAGAAATCTATTGATATGCGAATTGTGTCTAGGGTATTCCGAGATTCTGGGTTAATATCCCCTTATCAGTTACTGAATACCAAGTGTGTTCTTCTGTGATTGGGTTACCTCACTAAGGATGATATTTTCAAGTTCTGACCATTTGCCTAGGAGTTTCGTGAATTCATTGTTTTTTAATTGCAGAGTAGTATTCCATTGTGTAAATATACCACATCTTCTGAATCAATTCCTCCGTTGAGGGACATCTGGGTTTTTTCCAGCTTCTGGCTATTATAAATAAGGCTGCTATGAACATAGTGGAGCATGTGTCCTTATTGCATGCAGGTAAAGCCTCTGGGTATGTGCCCAGGAGTGGTATAGCCAGATCCTCTGGGAGTGTCTTGTCCTGTTTTCTGAGGAACCGCCAGACTGCTTTCCAGAGTGGTTTTACCAGCGTGCAATCCCACCAGCAGTGGAGGAGTGTTCCTCTTTCTCCACATCCTCGCCAACAAGAGCTGTCTCCTATGTTTTTGATCTTAGCTATTCTGACTGGTGTGAGATGGAATCTCAGGGTTGTTTTGATTTGCATTTCCCTAATGACTAAGGATGATGAACATCTCTTAGGTGCTTCTCAGCCATGAGATATTCTTCAGGTGAGAACTCTTTGTTTAGCTCTGTACCCCATTTTTTAATAGGGTTACTTGCCTCTCTGGAGTTTACCTTCTTAAGTTCTTTGTATATATTGGATATTAGCCCTCTGTCGGATATAGGGTTGGTAAATATCATTTCCCTGTTAGTTGGTTGCCGCTTTGTCTTTTTGACAGTGTCTTTTGCCTTGCAAACACTTTGTAATTTATTGAGGTCCTATTTGTCTATTCTTGATCTTAGAGCATAAGCTATTGGAGTTCTGTTCAGGAAATTCTCCCCTGTACCCATATGTTCAAGTTTCTTCCCTAGTTTCCTTTCTATTAGTTTCAGTGTGTCTGGTTTTATGTGGAGGTCCTTGATACACTTGGAATTGAGCTTAGTGCAAGGAGAAAAGAATAGGTGAATTCGCATTCTTCTGCATGTTGACCTCCAGTTGAGCCAGCACCATTTGTTGAAAAGGCTATCTTTTTTCCACTGGATGGTTTTAGCTCCTTTGTCAAAGATCAAGTGACCATAGGAGTGTGGATTCATTTCTGGGTCTTCAATTCTATTCCATTGATCTACGTGCCTGTCACTGTACCAATACCATGCGATTTTTAACACTATTGCTCTGTAGTACAGCTTGAGGTCCGGGATACTGATTACCCCAGAGGTTCTTTTACTCTTGAGAATAGTTTTAGCTATTCTGGGTTTTCTGTTATTCCAGATGAATTTTTGAATTGCTCTTTCTAACTCTATGAAGAATTGAGTTGGGATTTTGATGGGGATTGCATTGAATCTGTATATTACTTTTGGCAAGATGGTCATTTTTACTATATTAATTCTGCCAATCCATGAGCATGGCAGATTTTTCCATCTTCTGAGGTCTTCTTCAATTGCTTTCTTAGAGACTTGAATTTCTTGTCATACAGATCTTTCACTTGTTTGGTTAGAGTCACGCCAAGATACTTTATATGGTTTGTGGGTATCGTGAAGGGTATCATTTCTCTTACTTCTTTCTCAGCCTGCTTGTCTTTTGAGTATAGGAAGGCTACTGACTTCCTTGAGTTGATTTTATATCCGGCCACTTTGCTGAAGTCGTTTATCAGCTGTAGGAGTTCTGTGGTGGAGTTCTTTGGGTCGCTTAAGTATACTATCATATCGTCTGAGAATAGTGATAGTTTGACGTCTTCCTTTCCAATTTGTATCCCTTTGACTTCTTTTTGTTGTCTAATTGCTCTAGCTAGAACCTCAATTACTATATTGAAAAGATATGGAGAGAGAGGGCAGCCTTGTCTAGTCCCTGATTTTAGTGGGATTGCTTCAAGCTTCTCTCCAATTAGATTGATGCTGGCTACCGTTTTGCTGTAAATTGCTTTTACTATGTTTAGATATGGGCCTCGAATTCCTGATCTTTCCAAGACCTTTAGCATGAAAGGATGCTGAATTTTGTCAAATTCTTTCTCAGCATCTAATGAGATGACCATGTGGTTTTTTTCTTTGAGATTGTTTATATAGTGGATTACATTGATGAATTTCCTTATATCGAACCATCCCTGCATCCCTGGGATGAAGCCTACTTGATCGTAGTGAATGATCGTTTTGATGTGTTCTTGGATTCAGTTGGCAAGAATTTTATTGAGTATTTTTGCATCGATATTCATAAGAGAGATTGGCCTGAGATTCTCTTTCTTTGTCGGATCTTTTTGTGCTTTTGGTATTAGTGTTATTGTGGCTTCATAGAACAAGTTGGGTAGTGTTCCTTCTGTTTCTATTTTGTGGAACATTTTGAAGAGTATTGGTGTTAGGTCTTCTTTGAAAGTCTGAGAGAATTCTGCACTAAAACCATCTGGACCTGTGCTTTTTTTGGTTGGTAGACTTCCAATGACAACTTCTATTTCTTCAGGGGATATAGGACGATTTAGATGGTCTATTTGATCCTGATTTAATTTTGGTATTTGATATCTGTCAAGGAAATTGTCCATTTCCTCGAGATTTTCTAGTTGTGTTGAATACAGGTTTTTTTAGTAGGATCTGATGATTTTTTGAATTTCCTCAGTTTCTTTGTTATATCTCCCTTTTCATTTCTGATTTTGTTAATTTGAATACTGTCTCTGTGCCCTCTGGTCAGTCTGGCTAAGGGTTTATCTATCTTGTTGATTTTCTCAAAGAACCAACTCCTCGTTTTGTTGATTCTTTGTATGGTTTTATTTGTTTCTACTTGATTGATTTCAGCCCTGAGTTTGATGATTTCCTGCCTTCTACTCCTCTTTGGTGTATTTGCTTCTTTTCGTTCCAGGGCTTTCTGGTGTGCCATTAAGCTGTTAGTGTATGCTGTCTCCCGTTTCTTTTTGGCGGCACTCAGGGCTATGAATTTTCCTCTTAGCACTGCTTTCATTGTGTCCCATAAAATAGGGTATGTTGTGCCTTCATTTTCATTAAATTTCAAAAAGTCTTTGATTTCTTTCTTTATTTCCACCTTGACCAAGTTATCATTGAGTAGAGCATTGTTCAGCGTCCATGTGTACGTGGGTTTTCTTTTGTTTTTGTTGCCATTGAAGACCACCCTTATTCCATAATGATCTGATAGGAGGCATGGGATTAGTTCTATCTTCTTATATCTGTTGAGGTCTGATTTGTGACCAATTTTATGGTCGATTTTGGAGAAGGTACCATGAGGTGCTGAGAAGAAGGTGTATTCTTTAGCTCTAGGGTGAAATGTTCTATATATATCTGTTAGTTCCATTTGGTCCAAGGCTTCAATTAGATTCACTGTGTCCCTGTTTAGTTTCTGCTTTCCTGAACGATCCTTTTCAGAGAGCGGGGTGTTGAAGTCACCCACTATTATTGTGTGAGGTTCGATGTGTGCTTTGAGCTTTAGTAAAGTTTCTTTACGAATGAGGGTGCCCTTGTATTTGGAGCATAGATATTCAGAATTGAGAGTTCTTCTTGGTGGATTTTTCCTTTAATCAGTATGTAGTGTCCTTCTGTGTCTTTTTTGATGACTTTAGGTTGAAAATCAATTTTATCTGATATTAGGATGGCAACTCCGGCTCGTTTCTTGGGGCCATTTGCTTGTAAAATTGTTTTCCAGCCTTTTACTCTGAGGTAGTGTTTGTCTTTGACACTGAGGTGCATTTCCTGCATGCAGCAAAATGCAGGGTCCTGTTTAAGTATCCAGTCGGCTAGTCTATGTCTTTTTATTGGGCAATTGAGACCATTGATATTAAGAGAGATTAAAGCATAGTGATTATTGCCACCTGCCATTCTTGATGCTATCTTTATGTTTGAGTGCTTATCTACTTTTGGGTTTGAAGCAAGAAGGTTACTATCTCATTTTTTCCAGGGTGTTGTTTCTCTCCCTGTATTGGTGGTTTCCACCTATTATCCTTTGCAGGGCTGGATTTGTGGAAAGATACTGTGAAAATTTTTCTTTATCATGGAATATCTTGGTCTCTCCATCTGTGGTGATTGAGAGTTTTGCTGGGTATAGTAGTCTAGGCTGGCATTTGTGCTCTCTTAGTGTCTGCATGAGATCTGCCCAGGATCTTCTGGCTTTCATAGTCTCTGGTGAGAAGTCTGAAGTGATTCGGACAGGTCTTCCTTTGTATGTTACTTGGCCCTTTTCTCTTACTGCTTTTAATATTCTTTCTTTGTTTAGTACATTTGGTGTTTTGATTATTATGTGACGGGAGGTATTTCTGTTCTGGTCCAGTCTGTTTGGAGTTCTGGAGGCTTCTTGTATGTTCATCGGCATCTATCTCTTTAGGTTAGGGATGTTTTCCTCCATAATTTTGTTAAAGATGTTTACTGGCCCTTTAAGTTGCAAGTCTTCACTCTCATCTATACCTATAATCCTTAGGTTTGGTCTTCTCATTGTGTCCTGGATTTCCTGGATGTTTTGGGTTACACGTCTTTTGCATTTTGCATTTTCTTTGACTGTTGAGTAGATGCTTTCTATGGTATCTTCTGCACCTGAGATTCTTTCTTATATCTCTTGCATTCTATTATTGATGTTTGCATCTATGACTCCTGATTTCTTCCCAAGGTTTTCTATCTCCAAAGTTGTCTCCCTTTGTGATTTCTTAGTTGTTTCCACTTCCTTTTTTAGATACTGGATGGATTTGCTGAATCCTTCACTTGTTTGTTTGTATTTTCCTGTATTTCGTTAAGGTATTTTTGTGTTACCTCTTTAAGGATTTCTGCCTGTTGACCCAAGTTCTCCTGTATTTCTCTGAGCGATTTTTGTGTTTCCCTCTCATGAGATTCCATCTGTTGATCCATCGTCTCCTGCATTTCTTTAAGCAGTTCTCGTGTTTCCTTTGTAAGGGCATCTATCCGTTGATTCATTTCTTTAAGCACTTTTTGTGTTGCCTCCCTATGGGCATTCGTCTGTTGACCCATATTCTTCTGCATTTCTTTATGCAGTTTTTGTGATTCCTTTGAAAGCGCATCTACCCATTGATTCATTTCTTTAAGCAATTTTTGTGTTGTCTCCTTGTGGGCCTCCATCTTTTGATCCATGTTCTGCTGCATTTCTCTAAGCGATTTTTGTGTTTCCTTTGTAAAGGCTTCTAACCGTTGATTCATGGTCTCCTGTAATTCTTTATTTGATTTATTTGTGTCCTTCTTGTGATCCTCTAATAGCATCATGAGAAGTGATTTTAAATCCAGATCTTGTCTTTCGGGTGTGGTGGGGTATCCAGGACTTGCTGCTGTTGGAGAGTTGGGTTCAGATGGTGCCATGTTACTTTGATTTCTGTTGGAAACTTCCTACGTTTGCCTTTTGCCATCTTGTTACCTCAGATGTTAGTTGGTCCTGCTGTCATTGGCTGTTGATTGGACCTCCTGTGAGCCTGCAAAGCTACTTCTAGCCCCCCCTGGCTTACCAGGATTCCCCTGGCACCGATTTCTGGGGCCTGCCCTGCTCCTGAGTGACTTTGGACCCCTGATGTGCCTTGCCCCAAGTGATGTTATAATGGGGAGTCCCTGCACATCCAAAGGCTCAGCGTAATGGATTCTCAGAGCAGAGGTCGCCAAGGGAGGCTGGTAGGCTCCTGCCCTGTGCAGAGGTATGTGATCTCTCCCAGAGTTGGGGGAAGGAGCCGTCCCTCTGCAAGGCAGAAGTCCCACAGCAGAGCTGGAGCCCTGGTTACTGCAGATCTTCCCAGCTCTTGTGAGCAGCATACACACAAGCCGCCTGAGACCCAATCGATATTATGCCTGTCTGTCTCCGAGCCTGGCAGTCCCCACCCACCTGGACACTGGAGCAAAGATGGCAGAGTGCACTCTGCACACACTCGGTGGCGCTGGGCACCCTGCAGAAGAGATGTCCTACAGCAAATCTGGGGCCCAGACGACCACAGCGCTGTCCCGTTCGTGGGAGCAGATGGAAGCCCCAACAGGCCGTGTCCCGAGCGATGCTATATTGGGGGGAACCTGGGTACCTGTCTCTTCAGTGCAGTAAAGGAACAGAAGTCGCGGAAGGGAAGCTGGTAGGCTCTCGCCCAATGCGCGGTCCCTCTGCAAGGCAGGAGTCCCACAGCAGAGCTGGCGTGCTGGTCACTGCAGCTCTGCCCAGCTCCTG
The DNA here is from genome assembly GCA_036184385.1 of Tokudaia muenninki. Classification (NCBI taxonomy): domain Eukaryota; kingdom Metazoa; phylum Chordata; class Mammalia; order Rodentia; family Muridae; genus Tokudaia; species Tokudaia muenninki. Next base: position 127,565,740 of record BTHS01000008.1, read on the forward strand.
GGAGCAGTGCACACACAAGCCGCCCAAGACCCAAGCGATATCATGCCCTTCTGTCTCCGAGCCTGGCAGTCCCAACCACCAGGACATTGAGCAAAGATGGCGGAGTGCCAGTGTGAATCTTTTCAGGGCTGTCTTCTCCTTCTTTCATCCTATAATATATAAAACTTAAAAGTAATATGTAGTTCTGTAAAAACATTTACATGGAGTGTGCAGGGTGCACAGATTGGACAATGAAGATCAACAAAGAAAGATGACTGCCTTTTCTCTGGTTAGTTTGATCAAATAATCAAACTGCAATACAACTTTCTATACTTTCCCTAGTAAAGGATGTTATGTAATAACAAGTTATGAGAAATATGTGCCCCATCAGTGTTGTTGGGTGCTCAGCAAGTTCCAGAACTGTCTCCGATTATGGAGACATAAACATCACCACATATACATTACCTATTTTGTTGATTGTTTTAGTCTCCCTATTATTCTCTGTCACCAACGTCTTCCAGCAGGTATTTCTTTGTCATGTCTGATTTATATCAACTTGGAAGGAACCCATAGCTTTTCTTTTCCTGTGGAACTATAGGCATAACCCCTCCCCCAGCATAACACATTTCCCATTTTCCATTCTAATGTTAAAATATCCTTAATGTAAACAGGTTGGTTTAATTCAATAGTTATTTCCACAGTTCAATGTCTTTGAGCAGATGTGGTGTTTTGTTCGCTAGCATTTTAAAAATTAAGGTTAATAAAGCACCATGTAGTCTATTTTTGGGGGGCTCCTCTTGATCTCTTTAGTCTATTAGAGTTCAATTAGATCTCTCCACAGTCACTTGTCCTCTAGGATTGTGTGATATGCCTGTAACATGTTTTATATTATGCAAAAAACCTCTTCATCTTATTACAGATATATGCCAGATCATTGTCTGTTTTAATTTGTAAATGTATTCCCATAATGGCCATAACTTGTAACAAATGTGTAATTACAGAATCAGCCATTTATGATGATAAGGCAGTTGACCATTGAAATCCAGATTAGGTGTCTGTAATATGGCACACATATTTCCGTTTACCAAACTCTGTAAAATGGAAGACATCCCTCTGCCAAATGTCATTCCTTTGGGTACCCTTAGGATTAGTTCCTGCAGGCAATTGAGTTTGGTTATATAATGAGCAAGCAGGACATTGCTTCACAATTTCCTTGTCTTTTTGCCAAGTGATAGAAAATTCTTTCTTTAAACCTTTGCTGTTAACATGCTGTTTTTTTTTATAGAATTCTGAAGCCTCTAGTATACTTCCTATCAATAGTTGCTCAATTTCATTATTACCTTGCACCAGAGGGCCTGGCAGACCTGTATGGGATCTTGTGTGTTATACATAGTGGATGTCTCCTATTTCTGATCATTAGTTGTAGGTGAAGAAATAGTAAAGTCAATTCAGAATCATCCTGAATAAGTTCTGCAGTCTCTTTTTGTAAAACAATCCTTTCTGCATATTGAGAGTCAGTTACTATATTAAGAGACTCTTTAAAATCTGACAACCCCACGATTATTGCATATAATTCAGATTCTTAACTGACTTATAGGGACTCTCAGTCTCCTTTCTTACATCATCTGATTTATATCCTGCTTTTCCTGATTTATTGGCATCAGTGTAAAATATAGGGGCTCCAGACAGTGAGGCAATGTCTGCCTTAGCAAAAGGTACCACAATTTCAGCCAAATCAATTCCGACTAACTGTCAAGGTCACATTTTTCCTTTTAATATTAATTTAGAGATTTGATCCATGTAGGTTTTTAATTTCTAACTCTGTTTATGTGCTAAAAATATCCATTCTAAGATATAATCTTCCCTCTGCATAAGAATTCCTATAGAGGAGTGAGTAAAAGGTAAGATAATTAAGACACAGGCTATCTTTGTATCAATGTGATCTAGATGTGTATTCTGCACTTTCAGTTCTACCAAAGCTAACTCCTTCTCAGTCTCAGCTGATAGTTTCCTTGGGCTATTTAAATCTTTATCACCTTGTAAGGTTTGAAATAAATTGCTTATCTCTTGGCTAGCCAAGTCAATCGCAGGCTGCTGCGAGTTGATATCTTCCAGTAGCTTCTGAAAATCATTAAGAGCCCTTACTTGTTTTTTTTCTGGTTTTCTCTTTTTGTGCAGACTTATTTTGTACCCTAGATAACCAATAGAGTTCCCGCTTTGTATTTTTTTCAGGGGTGATTTGCAATCCCCAGGAAGACAAGTTTTTGTTGTTGTTGTTGTTTTGTTTTTTGTTTTCTTCATCAAACATTCTTTCTACAATATTTATATCTGGGTCAGCCAATAAGATGTCAATCATATGATGATAAATAATGGATTGGTGAAATTTTTTGTGAATCATCTCCATTTATGTTGCAGAAAATATTGAAACAATGTGGGGCTATTCAACATTCCTTGTGGCAGGACTTTCCAATGATATATTTTTATTGGGTGACCTCTATTGAAGGTAGGTACTTAGGAAGCAAAACTTTCTGTTCAAATTCATATAGAGGAATGGTGAAAAAAGCAATCTACCAGATCAATCACTATAATAGTCCATTCCTTAGGCAACAATGAAGGCAATGGGTTCCCAGACTGCAAGGAACTCATTGGCTGAATAATCTTAATAATCATAGAGAGATCTGTCAACATCCTCCATTTGACAGATATTTTTAATGACAAATGCTGGAGAATTCCAAGGTTTGGTAGACTTCTTTATATGCTGAGCCTCAAGCTGCTCCTGGACTAGCTGTTCAAATGCCTATAGTTTCTCATTGGTCGTAGACCACTGATCAATCCAAACAGGTTGGTCAGTCAACCACCTTAATGGTAAGACTGTTGGTGTTTTGGCAACAGTGGCTCCTCGTGGTAGAGCTAAATTATCTGCACCTGCTGTATCTTCTGTATGGACAGCTTGGACAGGCTCTAACTGCCTTTTGTAATGCTCCTTAGCTAAATTTAAATTTTTGTTAGGAGCCTGACAGGATTCATGTCTAGACTCTGAGACCAAGAAGATATTAATTTGGGTTTTCCAATGATGTAATAGATAACTGCTCCATAAGGTAATGGCTACATCAGCCATATATGGCCTCAATTATCCTACCTGACCTTCTGGTCCTATACATTTTAGCCATCTGTTTCTTGCTTTATTTGGTATAAGGACCCAACTCCTTGTAATTGGATGTCAACTTCTTGAAGGGGCCAACTTACAGTCCAAGATTTTGGACAGATACTATTGACATCTGCTCCAGTGTCAACCATTCCTTCAATTTCAGTATTATTTATCAGTATTCTTAGTTTTGGCCTTTGATCCTCTATAGAAGTTTGCCAAAATATTGTTTTTGGCTCCCTTTGAGGCTTTTTGAATTGCTTATAGAACTTGCCTCAGTCCTGTCTTGTCTCAGAACATCTGTTTTTCAAGCAGTGACATTTAATTGGCCTGAAGAAAAGAATTCTCCCGATCTGGCATTGGGACCTGGAAGAGGACCCCCTGGGAATTTTTTAGCAGGGTGTCACCACACATTGGGTGCCAATTTGTTGCGGTAAATCCCCAACCCAAATATACCAGGTAATGAAAATACAACTCATTCAATATGAACAAAATGCTTCTGTTTCTCCTCTCTCCCTCTCCCAAAACTTCAACTCCACTCTCTTCTCTCTCTCCCAAAACCTCTCCCAAATCCTTCTTCTCCTCCTCCTTGTCCTCTCTTTCTCTCCTTCTCACTCAAAACCTTCTCCTCCTGGCCATCCTCTCTTTCTCTCCTCTCACCAAAAACCTGCCTCTCCTCCTCATCCTCTTTCTCCCCTTCTCACCCGAAACCTTCTTCTCCTTCTGCCCATCCTCTCTTTCTCTCCCTCTCACCCAAAACTTTCTTCTCCTTCTGCTCATCCTCTCTTTGTCTCCTTCTCACCAAAAACCTTCTTCTTCTCTTCCCAATCACTACCTCTATCATTTATTTACAAATTAAGTTGGGAAGCAGGTTTACAGGAAATCACCTTAGTGCTGACTCATTCCTTGTTTGAAGCCCCTCACAGTAGAATGGAATTAGAATCAAATACAGTTATCCCCAGCGATATTCATAACATCAGATATTTTAATTCAAAGAAAACAAATAAATATAGCAAATGTGTGCATGTGTGTGTGTGTGTGTGTGTGTGTGTGTGTGTGTGTGTGTGTGATCAAGAGGCAGAGTGAGGCATAACTTGAAAGCAATGCAGAGGGAGAGACAAGCAACATGCTTGAATCTACTTTTTTCTTAACCTCTAGATATATAAATTCTTATAGAATGCTATGCATTTATAATCGAAAACAAGGGCCTCTATAGTCTTAATTTGTTAAGGAACTTTGGGGAACATGAACCTGTTTCTGGTGGAAAATATCTGTTTAGCATCCATTTGTGTAGGGACAGTGTAATATAAGTGAATATCAGCTACAACATATTATATCATGTTGCTCAAAATTCTTTTTCACCATTGGTACATTTTAAATTAATTTAAAAATTTTATAGAATTACAAAAAGAACCAACATGATTACTAGCAATGATGTTGCACACTGAATATTTTACCAAACAAAGACATCACTATTAGCATATGTGTGTGTGTGTGTGTATGTGTGTTTGTGTGTATATGCACATTTTTAAGGACTTGAAATATTTTATGGTTCAAATACTGAAAAAATATCTAGTGTGTGTGTGTGTGTGTGTGTGTGTGTGTGTGTGTGTGTGTGTACGGGCACGCACATGAGGGTGAATCCAAAAATGGTTCAGGGATATTGCAAATGTCTTTAAAATTGAAAATGGTAATTCTGATGGCCACTCAGAAATCCAATTTTTATGTCAGAATATTTTAATGTAAATCTTCTAACAGACTTTATAATTGAAAGTGATTAAAACAAATGCTAAGACCAAGATTTTAATTTAAAAATGTTCATTAATTGAAGAGTATTAAAGAATAACAGGAAGTTGAGTGATAGTTTTAAAATAGCATTTCTGACTCTTCATATAGAACTGTTTGGTTGCCTGGGTTTTCATCCTCCTCTTCAACTTAAACTACCTGTACATTTAAGAATAATCTGGATCATTTTGGAAAAAATGTTAGCTATGAGAATAATGTGCCCTGTATCATGGTATATCCAGAAAAAATGGTAACTATGATTTTGTGCCCAGAAAAATTCACAGGGAAGATTTACTCTGCTGCTACAATCATAGCTGTATGGCAGGGATGGCTCAAAACACTTTTAAAAAAAATAAAGCAAAGGGATATTAACAATGACTATCCCACTGTGTTCTGAAGCCACATAGATTTTTATGTGTGTATTACAAATAACTCCTAAGTACAGACACATAATTAAATTCTTAAATATTATCATGCATCCCCAAACATATATGAGAATATCAATATGGTCTGTAAAAATATCTCTACTACTAACTAGCTGAAATTTATGAAAATATCATAAAGAAGCACATTACATTTCAGAATTAATATATAATTAAAAGTAAAGATATTTTTATGAAAAAAATCACTGGTTACCTGTAATTTCAGATTACATTGGTAAACTTGACTGTCACTGTTGAAATTTTTGGAATGAACTCAGTCAAGTGTCTCTTCTAAACTTGTCATTTCCCCTATTATTTTTTAAACTTGTTATATTTATTATTTGCTTTTTTGTTTTAGGTTTTCCTGACAGGTTTTCATTTGTGTAGCTTGACTGTCCTGGAACTCATTTTCTATACCAAGCTGGTCTTGAATTCAAAGATTTGTCTGCCTTTCTGTCTGAGTACTGGGATTACAAGCATGAGGCACGACTACCTGGATTAATTTTTCTATTACTGTTACTTCTACTTGTCTCATAGACAGAACAAAACATTAAATTGCTGTATATGCAGTACATAATCAGATGGTTTGTCATTTTAATTTTGCTTAGGCCAACAAAATGAATTTTATAAACATTAGGATCTGGAGAGTCAACTTTTTAGTGAATATTCCTATTGACTTTGTGTTTACAACCACTACCATTCCTAGGTTAAAGTCTACACACCCCAAACTAATAATTATTCAAAACCATTTTTGGGCTTGTCAAATAATTTGTTTCAGATCTTTACAATTCTTCATCATCCACATGTGTACTTATTCAGGATGTCCAGGAACGTCGGAAGATATCTTAGTCTTCTCTCTGTCTTCCATCAACCTGTCTAAGGTCACTGACTGGCATGTTCTAACTCACAATCGTGCTCCATTTCTGCAACCAAAATTTCAGCTAACCAAGAATCAGCAAAATCATAGTTCTCCTATATCCTCGTTGTACTAAATTGGGCACTAAACCATTTTCTTGAGGGCTTCTCCCCACAGGCAAACTAAATGAAATTTGACATGTGAACACTACTATAATGACAGCATTTGGCAAGCAAAGGTTTGTCCTGGTCTCTAAAGATGCTTTCTCAACCATGAACTGGGCAACATTTCAACCTGAATGATGTGGCATTCATGCAATACCACATTCAAAGACATGCTTTGCTTTTATGACCATTCCTAAGAGAAGGAAAGCTGATAAATGCCTTGCATACATGTCCCATAAAATCCAAAAGTTTTCACAACATTATAATGTTACTGACAAAATTAGGATAGAATATACCTCTACAAAACAAGCCATTGTAGAGTACAAACATAGCACCATTAAGTTTTGAATTAGTACTTTTGTCGAATAGAGGTTCCCTATCCTAATGAGTCAAAAACTCCACTTGCATTGATTACTTAGGTTGTATCGTATACCCTAAACTCCCAAGATTGGAAAACTGGTCATGTTTAGGTGTAAGATATGGAAAAGGAATCTAATTTTAATAAAGAGGAAATTTGCAGTAAATTAGAAAAGCACTTTTTATAAACATATGGGGTAAATGTTTTGTTTCTATACTTTCTGAATCAGGAAGCACATTTAACACATGTGGGTGATTGAATGGCAAAGGCTTCTATAGGTTCACATGTTTTTATTATTACTTGTGAGAGACGGGAACAGTTTAAAAGGATTAGAATTGGTTTAGCTATGTTGGGAAATGTGTGCCATTAAGGGTGGGCTTTGATTGTTCAAAATTCCAGCGAGGTCTAGTTATTCTCTGTCTACTTGTGATTATGTTTTAGTTCACAGCAACTGCTTCCATACCAGGCATGCCACAATGTTCCTTGCCATGATAATAACAAATTAACCCTCTGAAACTCTAAGCAAGATCAAAATGAAATGTCTCTCTTTGTAAAGTTGTCTCTTCACAGCAATAGAACAGTGACTAGACCACACTCAGGCTTATCAAAGCAACAGTCCTATTTTCTAGTTCTGATTTCTGCATTAGTTACTTTCTTCACTTTAGGTATGAACTATCTGATAATGACAACTGAAGGAAAGAAGATATATTATTGTTTATAATTTAAGATACAGTGCACCATGTCAGGGATGTCACAGAGTCAAGAACTTAGTGTAATAAATGTGTCACATTACATTAACACTCAAAAGCACAAAATGATAAATGCTTATACTTACATTATTATTTTATTTCAATTTGTCCAAACCCAATGGAATAGTTTTGACAGCACTTAAATGAGTCTTCCTAAGTCAATTTACTTAGAACTTTCCTCACAGGATTGCATAGATCCACAGCTAACCTAAATAATTCATCAAAGACATATCCAAGACTCATTTGCAAGGTGATTCTAGGTCCTGTAAATACAATAGGTAATATAAACAAAAACCCATTACATTCAGAATTCGATTTTACTTGTTAAAAATGAAGGGAGTCAAATGAGAATCTATGGGAATAGCTCCAGAATAAAGAAATGTATCTGCTAAAACTCAAATTAGTGATATTTGACCCTGGAATGTACCTCATGGAAAGGAAAGCTGTTCTAAATTTGTTAAGTTTGGGGATTCAGCAACATAGTCCACCCTCACTTTTGGTTTCTCCTGACTCTCAGACACTATTTATAGTTAGGAAATACCACTGAGGTTATTCCGAGAATCACATTGACATCACTATATTTCTTTGAGAATCTTTGGTATCTTATATTCCATCTATTTTATACTTTAGGAAAATAAAAAATAGTTTATTTTAAGAGACATCACAGAAAAATATACACCATAAATATAATAAGGTTATCTGAAAATAAAGCAAAAGAAAAACAAAAATGATAGAAAGTCAGTAATCACCAAAGGAGACAGTTACTATGTCTCAATTGCTTCCAGTGTAACTCTGAGCTCAGGAATCTTGAGCACCACTGATAGTACTCATTACCACAGAGAGAAACTTCTTTAGGAATGCCAAAGTTGATTCTTCATTTTGTTTGTCACACAGTAATAAACAGTACTATATTCATCACAAACTGACTATTTTGATATCCAGTATGGGCTTAGAATTGTATATTGATATAGAAATCTGCATTTAATGGTTTACATGTAGTTTCTGCTGTTATGATGTGAATGGAAAAGCTATGATGGTTAACATTACTATATTTTCAATAGACTGTCCACATTCACAGTCCAGAAGTGCAGTGTTTTGCTGTTTGGATCTGTTGTTTCTATTAAATATTATGTAACTGTCTGTGAAATGTGGCCTGAGCCATTTGACTATCATTTGCTCAGTGGGGAAATGTGGTGCCTTTGAATAGGGACTATGAACATAGAAGCTCTACTGTTATGTCTGAGGTTAAGTTTATCAAAGAAGGGAGTTTCAAACTCCCTGTCCAGTTATTGTCATTGTGCTTATTTGTCTTTTAATGATGACCAAAGAAAGTTCCTTTTCTTTTCAACTACTGGCAACTTGAAACTTCTCACCTGAAAAATAATGAATCTATTCTCTTCTGTACACTGTGTATCCCTCACTCTTCATTGTGATTGTAACAGACACATTAAAAGAACTTATGCAATAATTATACAGGGGTGTGACACTCTTGATATAAAAAAAACAAAAACATTGAAGCAGCTCAGAACCTGGGTGACAATCAGAAGCTTTGAACTTAGGAATAAAATAGGCCTGTATTAACAAGAATGGATCATTAGTGACAAACCATTTGGAGGAAATGAAAATGGACTAAGTGCAGAAAGATTTAAAAAACTGCCATGGAAATGACAGCAGAATTATAGTATACTGATGTAAAGACTGCCTTGATGATGGCATGCAGGGGAAGTAGAAATAAGTATAAGGAAATTAAAAAAATCTTTGTTTCAGTAACATAGGCTTTTCTGACTGTATCTATGCTTGAGTAACTCTGGAAGGGAGCATTTTTCTAAGAAAATTTCTGCCACTGAAATATTTTAAATTCTCTGCAGATTCCTAGCAAAAAGAAACAAAATATAAGAGATGAAATTAAGGGGCAAATTGGCAAGTAAAAAGAAATTCTTGGGAACTTTTCAACCAGTTTGTGTATGGACATGCCACAAGCAAAATTAAACGTGGTTATTCTTTCCATGATGTCTACATTTATTGAATATCAATTAATACATAATTTGTGGAGGAATAATTAGTGTGTATCCTTTAAATTTTCTTGAGTGAAAATTTCTTTTTTAAATAATACATCTTGTTCATTTTGTTTATATTATCTCCTTTCCCAAGTACTCCCAGATCTTCCACCTCTCTAATAATAAAATTCTAAGCCTTTTCCTCAGTCTTTAAAAAGCAATAATAAATCCTTTCTCTCTCTCTCTCTCTCTCTCTCTCTCTCTCTCTCTCTCTCTCTCTCTCTCTCTCTCTGTTTCTCTGTCTCTCTCTGTTTCTCTCTGTCTCTCTGTCCCTCTCTCTGTCTATCTGTCTGTCTCTCTCACACACACACATACAGACAAATCAGAGCATAAAATATACAAATGAAAAACTAATAAGAAAAATGCTTAAATACAGTTATGAGACAAAAAGTCTATAAAAAATTACCATCATATTAGTTTAGTTTTTTGATTAGCTATGCTACCTACCCTGCAGTGTGGTTAAAACAGCCATTGAAAATTGACTGAGTAATAACAAGCCCCTATTACAGGAAGCTTCTTGGTTAGGGTTGGGAGTCCATGTCTACTTCCCTCATCAGCATTAAAATCCTATGTGGCTTGAATCTGTGTAATACCTCTCTCTCTCTCTCTCTCTCTCTCTCTCTCTCTCTCTCTCTCTCTCTCTCTCTCTCTCTCTCTCTCTCTCTCTCTCTCTCTCCCTCATTCTTTATTTGAAAATGAATTGCTTATTAGACCACATGATCCATACATGTGCTACTGGATCTTTAAAAGTGTTCCTTAAGATTTTACTTTAGAGTCTGCTACATGAAATGTGAACTACTATGTATCAGTGTGTTGCTTGGCATTTTGTTTGTGAGATAAATGGATGAATAAAATGATGTAAAAAAAACACTATTGAGTTAGTTCCAGGACAAACCAGACTACACAGAGAAATGCTGTTTTGAAGAATCAGAACTAAAGCAAAAAAGTGGAGGATGAGGAAGAGGAGAAGGAACAGGTGGACGAGGAACAATGAAAAGGAGGAGGCAGAATAAAGGTTCATGTTAGCTTATTAGTTCCAAGCTTTTAGTCCATGGACACTTGGCACCACTGCTGTAGACCTGTGGAAGTTAGAGGGTCATGGTGGAGAGGGTTAACAAACAAAGCTTCTTACTCTCTGTCGGTCAGGAAGGATGGGGGAAAGGGGGAGAGGGATAGAGGGAAAGAAAACCAGGAAGGATCCAGAGACAAGGTCCTTTTCAACCTACTTCTTCCAACAGGAAAGCACCATGGGGCTAATCTATTGATTAGGAACCAGTCACCATCGAGAAGTCTATCAGTTGACAGCAAAGCCTTTAATGTGTGAGCCTTTCAGAAGATAACATAACATACTTCCAATCCCAAAATTCCTGAGTCCTCACAGGACACCATACTGAAGATCAACATACCATGAAATATATTTTAAAAGCTCCACTTTGGCATTTTCAATCACAGAACTGTTAAAAATGTTGCCTAGGATTATATTTAGGCTTCATGCAAATGGTGTATATAAAATATAAATGAACTTTCCCCCAAACTTAATCTCAATGTAGATGTAACAGAGTCATTAAATCATAATTAAAGAGTAAGACAAAATCTGATCATATTCATGATTTCAACTTCTCTTGACCTTCTCTGTTTCTCCTCTGTCCCCTCTCCTCTCTATAGCTCAGGCTATCGCAGAACTTGCAATATCCATTCAGTCTCCCTATTGCTAGGTTTATAATTGTACATCATCATCACACCCAGATTCCAAACAATTTTGATTAGTTTGACTAAGCTATCTTTACAGGTATTAAAGACATTTTTATTATGCTCATTGTAGTCAGATAGTCTGACATTTCACTAGCTGCTTGGTCCACAGAGCTGGATGCTTCATCAGTCACAATCTGGCACTGAAGATCTTTTTCTTTCTTTCTGTTTTTTATTATTATTTTTTATATATAAACATCAAAGGTTATCTCCTTTCCCACTTCCCACTCCACAATCCTCCTCTCCATCCCCTCCCCCTACTTCTGTGAGTGTGCTCCCCCATCGCACCCACCCACTCACACCACACCACACGGGCACTCCCCTACACTGGAGAATCAAGCTTTCACAGGATCAAGGGCCTTTCCTCCCATTGATGCAAGGGAATGCCATCTTATGCTACACTCTAGGCTGGAGCCATGGGTCCCTCTATGTGTGCTCCTTGGTTTGTGGTTTAGTCCCTGGGAGCTCTGGGGTCTGTTTGGTTGATATTCCTGTTCTTCCTATGGGGTTGCAAACTCCTTCAGCTACTCCAGTTCTTTCTCTAACTCCTCCATTGCTCAGTCCAATGGTTGGCTACAAGCATCCATCTCTTAATATTGTCTCTCAGGAGATAGCTACATCAGGCTCCACTGAGCAAGCCCTTCTTGGCATCAACAATAGTGTCTGGATTTGGTGGCTAGATATGGGATGGATTCCCAGGTGGGGCTGTCTATGAATGGTCTTTCTTTCAATCTCTGCTTGACATTTTGTCCCTATATTTAGACTCTTTTTTTTATTATTTTCTATACTTTTTATTTACATTCCAAATGATTTCCCCTTTCCTGTTTCCTCCCTCCCTGAAAGTCCCATAAGCTCCCTTCCCTCCTTCTGTTCCCCATTCAACCCCCACTCGCTTCTCTGTCCTGGTGTTCCCCTACATCCAGTCTTTCCAGGACCAGGGGTCTCTCCTTCCATCTTCTTGGAAGTCTACTGATATGTGAATTGCGTCTTGGGTATTCCAAGATTCTGGGTTAATATCTCCTTATCAATGGCTGCATAACATGTGTGTTCTATTGTGATTGGGTTACCTCACTAAGGAGGATATTTTCCAGTTTTGACCATTTGCCTAAGAATTTTGTGAATTCATTGTCTTTAATTGCAGAGTAGTATTCCATTGTGTAAATATACCACATCTTCTGAATCCATTCCTCAGTTGAGGGACATCTGGGTTCTTTCTAGCTTCTGACTATTATAAATAAGGCTGCTATGAACATAGTGGAGTGGCAGCACATATACTAAAATTGGAATGATACAGAGAAGATTAGCATGGCCCCTGCGCAAGGATGACACGCAAATTCGTGAAGCGTTCCATATTTAGACTCTTTAGACAGGAGCCATTCTGGGTTAAAAATTTGGAGATGAGTGGGTAGCCCCATCCCTCAACCTGGGGCCTTGCCCAACCTCAGATATGGTCTCTACAGGTTCACCCTACCCTTTGTTGGAAATTTCAGCCAATGTCATCCCTGTTGTCTCCTGGGAGCCTCTTGCTTTCCTGGCATTTGGAACTTGCTCGTGGCTACCTCAAGGGTCCCATTCCCCATTGCTACACAACTTTGTTTAAAATCCTGACCCTCTATACATCATCCCTGTCTTCTCCTATACCTGATCCCGTTCCCTTTCTACCCTACCCCTTCTCTTTTCCTCCCAAGTCCTTCCCACCCTAAACCTCCCTTGAGTATTTTCTTTCCCCTTCTAAGAAGGACTCAAGCATTCATATTTTGGTCTTCTCTCTTCTTGAGCTTCACATGACCTGTGAATTCTATTTTGGGTATTTGGAGTTTTGGGGTTGATATCCACCATGTGTGTTCTTTTGTGACTGGGTTACCTCACTTAGGATGATATTTTCTAGTTCCATTTATTTGCCTAAAAATTTCATGAAGTTATTGTTTTTAGTAGATGTGTTTGTTTTTTCACTGTGTCCTGGATATCCTGAATGTTTTGGGTGAGGGGCTTTTTGTTTTTTGCATTTTCTTTGACTGTTGTGTCAATGTTTTCTATGGTATCTTCTGCACCTGAGAGTCTCTCTTCTATCTCTTGTTTTCTTTTGTGATGATTGCATCTATAAGTCGTGATCTCCTTCCTAAGTTTTCTATCTCCAGGGTTGTCTCCCTTTGTAATTTCTTTAGTGTTTCTATTTACATCTTTAGATACTGGATGGTGTTGTTCAATTCCTTCAGCTGCTTAATTGTGTTCTCCTGTAATTCTTTAAGGATGTTATTTATTCCCTATTTAAAGTCCTCTATCACCATCATGACATGTGATTTTATTCTGAATCATGATTTTCTAGTGTGCTTGGGTATCCAGGACTTGATGTGTTGGGAGAACTGGGTTTGGATGATGCCAACTAGCCTTGGTTTATGTTGCTTAGGTTCTTGTGCTTGCCTCTTGCCATCTGGTTATCTCTGGTGTTAGTTGGTATTACTATCTCTGACTGGAGCTTGTCCCTCCTGTGAGCCTGTGAGCCTATAATCTTAGGTATGTCACCACTTCTGGGATATGAGATAGTTCTCTCTGGGTAGAATTTAGCTGTGAAAAGCTATGCCACGGGGTTATCACCTGAGTGCTAAGGGAAACTGGAAGGATCCTATCCCTGGTTGTTCCACGGTTTCTGAGCCCTGTGGGATCCTGGGTGGGGGGGTCACTTTTTGGCCAGCTTTTAAAATAAAAATGGTGGTCTCACCTGTGAACCTAGGAGTAACAGGACTCCTGAGAGACCAGCTCTTTCCCAGCATTATTTGGGAATGGAAGGCTCTGGCAAAGCCTTAACTCCAGGGAGAGATGGAGACTGGATACAAAGATGTTTTTCTTAGGATTGTGTGGCTGTTTTTTATGGCTTTTTAATGACAATTTTTAAAGTTGTTTTCTATTTTGAGGAAAATGTCATTGATAACACATTCATTCTCTTGTAAGTCCATGCTATCTAGTCTCAGGTTTTAGGTTAATCTATTAGTTTCAACTATTGTTTACATTCATAGAATGGGCTTAACATCCAAATGGAACATGGTCAATTTTCCACATGATGTGTGTGTTACTACTGCACCAGCATATTTTCCTGGCATGTCACAATTTTAGGTCACAGAGTTTGTAGTTAGGTTGACAGGTTTACTTTTCTCCTTTGAAAACATGCAAAGTAATGTCTACTACTATAAACAGTAGTACCAGTGAGAAATCCAGCTAAGCAACAATGAAAAGTTTCCATATTGAGTAAAATATTTAAGTATCTCTAGTAATAGCACGTTATCACACATTTATGGAGAACCACCAATAACCTTGGCAAGACCTTGTGTTATTTTAGAATTCCTATATGGCCCCTTTGGCCAATGATTCAATTTATAAGTCTTATTAAAAAATATCAGTTTTCCCTTAGTCATTTGTATACTGAAGGTAAACATTACAATATTTTGGTATCTGTTGATTTGAAAATTTGAGCCCAAGACTGAGTGTAGCCATCTTTCTGAACCCCCTGGTTATGGAATAGACACCCTTAATTTAAAAAAAAACCAAACATACATATTCTCATTCATGAACATGTTTTAAAGAGGACTTTGGTTGTATAACTATTACAGGGCTCTAAAGCTCAGAATTAATAGGAAATTCCAAAGGCTAGCAGGAAATATGTGCCACCTCCAACTTCCTGCATTGTAAAAGGAAAGTACAGAGCTGAGAACCAACTTGAATTTTGTACAGCTGAAAACTGAGGATGTGTCAATATCTTCTCCAAGAATATTAGTATGTTGCAGTATCCACCATATCCACTCTGGTGATCTTGAAGGAATGTCTGGTTGTTGAAGCTGTCTTTGGAAACTGTGAGCTGGATATTTGTGGGTGGGATGTAGTACTTATCATAATCCCACCAAATGTATATCAGACACCCTAGACCCTTTTCTGAGGGCTAACAGAACCATCTCACACCCATATCAGAAGTTCACTTAACTAGGAGATTCTAGGAAGACTGAAATATCCCAGATCAACACTTCTTGAGGGTATCCTGACACAAGAAAACTGTGTATGAAAAAAACAGATGGTAAGGTTTGAATATAGTGAGGATAGCAAAGTTCATCTTTTAGCAATATTTGGCACTCATATGGAGGTACGATCAGCAACAAGAATGTGGAAGTAAGCATGTCCACGAATGCATACCAGTGATTATCCAGGCAGGTCTCCACTAACAGCAAAGACCTGTGGAAATTCCTGGTCAGCTTTCTGCCCAGGGACATGATGCATGAGGGTTATCCATGACTGACTCTATCAATAGCCTAGTCATTGTGGGAGAGCTGACCCAGGTGGCAGAAGAACAGGCTACATGATTCTGCCCCTGGGCATCTGAAGTTGTCTGGAGAGCATGCCACACAAATTTCAGAATTTGTCAGTGAGCAGGCAACTAGGATATTAGCATGGGGGATCTAGCCCTGTTACTTGTCTCCTGTGCTGTGATGTGGACAAGGAAGATATGCCCTCTTTCCCTATTACTCTTCACTGCCTCAATCAGGGGAGAGAGTTTGCCCTGTGGTTATGAAAACATGAGAGCTGGTCCTGACCTTAACCAGCAGCAGGATTAGGGAGAATGCTCCCATAACTACACCTGGCCAGCACAGTACCACTGGCCCTGAATATGTGTGGTTGCAGATGAGCTGTCTTTGAGTGTGTGAGAGCTGGAAAGCTAGCATTCTGACTGGTTCGGGTGCCTCTCAGGCCTAGATGCAGATATTTGAAGTGATAAATTCCAACATGTACCCTATCAATAGACTACTAGAAAGCATTGGACTAGAGGATTTCCACAGTAAAGGCATAGAACAAGAGATGTTGTGCCAAAGGACAGGAGTCCCTATAAGTTTCCAGTATTTATATGTAAAAGAAGCAGCATGGTACTTGTACAGTGACATGCTTGTTGATCAAGGGAATAGAATTGAAGACCCAGAATTAAAATCACACACTTATGCACACTTGATCTTTGACAAAACAATCTAAACATATGCAATAGAAAAAGAACACGGCCTCAATAACTGGTACTGGTGTAACTGTTTGTCTGTATGTAGAAAAATGAAAATAGACTCATATTTGTTACCTTGCACTCAAGTTCAAGTCCAAGTGTATCAAGGACTTCAACCTAAAACCAGATGCACTCAAACTAATAGAAGAGAACGTGGGAAAGAACTTTGGTCAATGGAACCTCATGAAACTGGAAAGCTTCTGTAAGGCAAAAGACATAGCCAATAGGATAAATCAGCAGCCTACAGTTTGCAAAAACATCATCACTAACCCCGCTTCTGATAGAGGGCTAATATCCAAAATATATAAAGAACTCAAGAAGCTAACCACTAAAAAAACCAAACAACTCAATCAAAAAATGTGGTATAGAACTAAACTGAGAATTCACAATAGAGGAATCTCAAATGGTTAAGAAATACCTAAAGAAATATGGAAAGTTCTTAGAGATCAGAGAAGTACAAATCAAATGACCTTGGGATTCCACTTTACACCAATCAGAATAGCTAGGATCAAAACTTCAGTCAACAGTACATGTTGGCAAGGATGGAAAAGAGGAACACTCTTCCATTGGTGGTGGGATTGCAAACTGGTACAACCACTCTGGAAATCAATCAAGATATTGCTCAGAAAATTGGAAATCGAACTACATGAAGACCCAGCAGTACCACTCTTGGGAATATAGCCAAAAGATGCCCTACCAGGACACAGGGGCACATGTCACATTATGTCCATTGCAGCCTAGTTTTTGATATCCAGAACCTGGAAATAACCCAGATGTCCCATGACAGATAAATGGATACAGAAAATATTGTTCATTTACACAATGGAATACTAATCAGCTATTAAGAACTAAGGCATCCTGAGTTTTGCATGCAAATAGATGGAACTATGAAATATCATCTTGTGTGTGGTAACTCAGAACCAAAAGATAAGGCATGGTAAATGCTCACTGAAAAGTGGATATTAGCCAAAAAGTCCAGAATACCCAGGATACAGTACACAGAACTCAAAAAGGTCAACAAGCTTAAATAGCCCAAGTGAGGATGCCACATTCCTACTTGGGAGGGAGAAAAAAAAACAAAAAGAAATGAGGAGGGGGGATGAGGGATGGAAAGGGGATGGGGGAAAGGGGAACATGATCTGGTATGGGTAGGGAGAAAAGATTGTAATCCTGAGGGACAGAAGAAAGAACAAAAAAGGCAACCTCTGGAGTTAGGAGGTTAGGGGGACCCTCAAGCATGTACCAGGTACCTAGGAAAGGAGAGACTCTCAGGACTCAAAGGGAGAGACCTTAAATAAAATTCCCTACATTGTGGAGATGGAAGTTATAGAGCCCACCTCCAGCAGAAAGAGCATCAAGTGAAGGTTGGGGTTGCCATCCCACAGTCAAAATTCTGAGCTGCAATTGTTCTTGTCTTAAAGAACTGAAGATATGGAAATGGAGAGGATCCTGAGGAAAAGAAGGTCTTTTGACAGGCCCAAAGTGTGATCCAGGTCAAGGATAGGCCCTAAAGCCTGACACCATTACTGTAGCTGTGGAGCTGTCACAAAAAGGGACCTATCATGACTGCCTATGAAAGACCCAACAAGCAGTTGAAACAGTCTGATGCAGATATTTGCATCAAACCAATGGACAGAAGCTGTTGGTCCTTGTGGTTGAATTAGAGGAAAGCTGGAAGAAGATGAGGAGGAGAGTTACCCTGTAGGAGACCAGTAGTCCCAACTAATCTGAACCCCCATGATCTCTCAAACACTGGACCACCAACCAGGCTGCATACACCATCTGATATGAGGCTCAAAACACATATACAGCAGAGGACTGCTGGGTCTGGGTTTAGTCAGAGAAAATGTACCTAACCTTCAAGAGACTTGAGGCCCCAGGAAGTTGAGAGGTCTGGGGAGTATGGGATGGGGACATCATCATGGAGACAGGGGCTGGGGAGGAGGTATGGGATGTGGAACAATTGGAAGCTTGACATGGAGGGGAATAAAATCTGGAGTTTAAAATAAATAAAAATAAAAGATTAAAAATAAATAAATATATTTATTTTTACCTTTTAGTTAACTTCACATTCTGTTTTAAATATTATTGTTTTGGTTAGAACCTAATCACATTTTAAAAACCAAAACGTTGTTTCCGTTTATTTTCTTTTCTTTATTTCAAATGATGCATAAAATACATACTAAATAAATGCATACTGTCCTCCACCCCACTCCACGCCACCAGATTTCTAAGCTCCCTGGAGCCTCTAGTCTCTTGATGGTTAGGTGCATCTTTAACTGAACACAGATCCTACAGTCCTCTACTGTATGTGTTGGGGCCTTATATCAGCTGATGTATACTGCCTGGTTGGTGGTCCAGTGTTTGAAAGATCTCAGGGGCTCAGACTAATTGAGACTGCTGGTCCTCTTATAGGGTCACCTTTCTCAGCTTCTTCCAGCTTTTCTAATTCAACCACAGGGGCTTTTGTCCATTGGTTGAATGCAATATCTGCATCTGACTCTTTCAGCTGCTTGTTGGATCTTTCAGGGCGCAGTCATGAAAGGTCCCTTTTTATGAGTGCTCCATAACCTCAGTAATGGTGTCATGCCTTGCGACCTCCCCTTCAGCTAAATCCCAGCTTTGGGCCTCTCTCTGGACCTTCTTTTTTTCAGGCTCTTCTCCATTTCCATCTTTGCAGTTCTAACATACAAGAACTAGCAACCCCAAACATCACTTGATGTCCTGTCTTCCTGCTGGAGGCGGGTTCTACAAATTCCTTCTCCCTAATATAGGGTATTTTATCAAGGGTCCCTCCGTTTGAATCATGATAGTCTCTCACCTCTGAGGTCTATGGTAAATTTTGCAGGGTTCCCCAACCTTCTAGCTCCAGAAGTTGCCCGTTTCCATTCTTTCTGCTTGCCCTCAGGTCTTCAGTCCTCTCCCCCCACCCAATACCAGACCATGTTCTGCTCTAACCGCTCCTCCATCCCAGCTGTTGATAAGCTTGGTGCTATTCTTGTGAACCAGTCTCCTAATGAATAAAGGAGCCAATCACTGAGTGAGTAGGTGGGACTTCTGTGTTGGACAGAGGAAGAGAGGAAGCAGGAGAGAGTTAGGTCCTTTTGGAATGGAGACAGCATATGGGAAAGAGGTAGCTGCTAGAGTTTCCCAGTATCATTGTGGATCCACAAGGATTAGCCACCTGAGGAATTAGATATTAATAAGCCTTGCAAGATCAGGTTTTATTTGATGCAACCAGAGATTGAGTTACCATTATTTCTGAACTAACTTTGTGTTATGTTTTCCTTCAGGTGGCGCCTCATTTGGGTTCAAGACAGAAAGGTATGGCAGCAAACATTGGTTTGCCAGATGTGCACCACAAAGGCCATGGGGGATTTAAAGCAGTTCTGGTGTGGTAGTGACGCAATTGTGACAGCTTAATGAGCTGAGTGGAGCCATTTCAGGAATTCTAGGCTAGTGAATCTCCAAAAGATAAAAACAGGTGTGCCATTGCCCTCCAGTGCATGTCCAGCCAGGTCACCAGGGCAGAGAGTTGAGTTTTTTTTTTAAATATTTCCCACAACCCCCCATCATCCCCTTTCCCTCCCATATCCCCCACCCCTCTGTGGTTGCTTTCTCCTCCCTCCCAATTGGGTCTGAGGCATCTTCTCTTGGGACCTTCAGTATGTTGACCCTTATGAGTTCCTTGGACTGTATCTTGGGTATTCCATATTTTTTGGCTAATATCCACTTATTAGTGAGCCTATACCATGCATGTCCATTTAGGTCTAAGTTACCTCACTCACAATGATATTTTCTAGTTCTATCCATTTGCCTGCAAAACTCAGGAAGCCCTCATTCTTTCTCAATTTCTTTTCTACTAGATTCAGTGTATCTGGTTTTATCTTGAAGTCCATTTAGACTTGAGCTTTTTGCAAGGTGACAGCTATGGGTCTATTTTATTTTTCTACATATAGACATCCAGTTAAACCAACACCATTTATTGAGGATGCTTTCATTTTTCCATTGTATATTTTTTGAGTCCCTATCAAAGATCAATTGTCTGAAAGTGTGTGGTTTTATTTCTAGGTCTTCAGTTCTATTCTATTGATCAACCTGTCTGTCTCTGTACCAATACCATGCAATGTTTTATCACTATAACTCTGTAGTAGAGCTTGATATCAGGGATGGAGATTTCCCCTAGGTGTTCTTTTATTGTTAAGTATTGTTTTTGCTATTCTGTTTTTTCTCTTTTCCAGATGAATTTGAGAGTTGCTTTTTCTATGTCTTTTAAGAATTGTGTTAGGATTTTGATGGGTATTTCATTGAATCTGCAGATTGCCATTGGTAGGATGGCCATTTTTACTATGTTAATTCTGTCAATCCATGGGCATGGGAGATCTCTCCATTTTCTGAGATCTTTGATTTCTTTCTTGAGAGACTTAAAATTATTGTCATAAAGATCTTTGACTTGTTTTGTTAGATTTACCCCAAGATATTTTATATTATTTGCAATTGTTGTGAAGGGAATAGTTTCCCTAATTTCTTTCTCAGCCTTTATAACTTTGAGTAGAAGAAGGCTACTGATTTTTTTGAGTTAATTTTATATCCATCCACTTTGCTGAAGTTGTTTATCAGCTGTAGTATCTCTCTGGTAGAATTTTTGTGATTGTTTATATATACTACCATATCATCTGCAAATAGTGATATCTTGACTTCCTCCCTCCCAATTTTTATCCCTTTGAACTCTTTTTGTTGTCTAATTACTCTGGTTAAAACTTCAAATACTAAGTTGAGTAGGTAGGGAGAAAGCGGGAACCTTTGTCTTCTCCCTGGTTTTAATGGGATCGCTTTGGTTTACTTTCCATTTAGTTTGATACTGGCTATTGGCTTTCTGTATATTGCTTTTATTATATTTAGGAATGAACCTTGAATTTCTGATCTCTTTAATACTGTTAACAGGAATGGTTATTGTATTTTGTCAAAGGCTCTAATGAGATGATCAGGTGGTTTCTTTCTTTGAGTTTGTTTATATAGTAGATTACAATGATGGATTTCAGTATATTGAACTATCCCTGCATTCCTGGGAAGAAGTCTACTTTTTCATGGTGGATGATCATTTTGATGTATTCTTTGATTCAGTTTCATGATTTCATTTTTAACAGCTGAATAATATTCTATTATAAACATAAACCACATTTTATTTATCCATCCTCTTTCACTTTTATACTATTCCGACATTCTGTCCTGCACGATTTAGTGAACATTTACCGAAGGGATTTGATTAATACATACAGTTTAAGGCCTGATTGTTCCAACATTTCTCACTCTCTGCATATTTTTCTTTGCCTATGGGTTTCTGTATTTCTTCGCATTTGTTATAGGAAGAAGATTCTCTTATGATGAATTAGCATGACACTGATCTATGAGTGTAGCAGAATGTTATTAGGAGTCCTTACACTGTGAAATTCTATAGTAGAACAGCACTACTTCAATTTACACTAAGTCTTTAAGTATCTAGTCTCAGATTCCTGGTCAACCAAGGAGCAACAAATATGAGTTCTATATCATATAGTGGGCTTTACATCAAATCAAATGTTGGCTCATTACTTCTACAGGCTCCTAATGCTCTAGATGTTCCTTCTTTGTTTAAGTTTTACACACAATACAAAATCAGAAAGGACTATGGGGCTCATGGACTTACTGTACTAGGAAAAGCTGGAAAATTCCTTTGAGATGTCTGTGTTCACTTAATTTTACCAAAGACTACATCAAATGTCAGAACCCACGGTTGTGAGGCCTGATTTGTGTTTCTTCTAGGCCAATGAAGACAGTAAGGTATAACTTTGATAAAGTCCTCACAGTTAATGTTTCTGTAGTTAGATCCCAGATATGCTTATTCAACAGTTTCATCTAAAGGGAGTTTGATAAGTGATACAGCTTTAGCTACATAGTGACATTTATTGTTCTGAATTGCATAATTGTCAAGATTCCTAGTACTGTGGTGCAGCTGTCTCCTGTTCATCATTGGACTACACTGCTCTCCCCACTCAACCAAGTATTGGGTTCCATATTATACTTGAACTCTAGTTTATTTTAGGCTGATTTCCACATTGAATGAGTGTAGTAGCTTTTCCTGGTTGTCAACTTGATATATCTGGAATGAACTACAAGCAAAAATTGGAACACTTATGATCATAATCTGGAGGCTCAGAAATACAAGTTTCTGACCTGGATCTTGGCATGGAGATTTTGAATTCCAGAAGATTGAGACAAGGAGATCTCTGAGTTCAAGTTTACCTGGGATTAAAGGTGCGGTGGCACACACCTTTAATCTGGGCCACATCCTCTGCTGGAGACCTATATAAGACCATTGGAAGAAGACTCATTCACTATTCCTTCCTTGCCTGCTTTCCTCGTGGGACTGAGCAACTGCTGGATCATTGGACTGCCATCCACAGCTGCTGATGACCATTGTTGGGGAGCTGGAGTACAGACTGTAAGTCATCAACCAATTTCCTAATTATATAGAGACTGCCCATATGTTCTGTCACTCCAGAGAACCTGGACTAATACAATGAGATAGGTCGTGTCCTCATTCCTGTGTAAAATTCATCCCATATGGAATAGTGCAATTTTCATCTTTCTGGCAAAGTTTTCAAATCAATGAGAGACACAGACCTCTCAGAAAGCCTAGATCCTACATATCCAGAATGTTTTCTGCTAGTTTGATGGGGAAAGGCACAGAAGTCAAATGTCACAATCATCAAACACTTTCTTCTTCAGAAAGTCCACAAAGTGAGATCTATCCAACAGGCTTAGGTACAGCTCAGATTCATGAGAACACTTGTGTGCCACCCTGAAATATGCATTTCTTGAGAAATATAATCATTTCAGTATTGATCACACATGTTCTGTCCATATTTATGGGCTATGGACTTATATTTGATTTTCTGAATAATTATGTTAGGCACAAAGTCATTCCTATACCTTTGGTTCTTTAATAATATACACTTGGTTTCTTTAGACTTTAGTTACCATCAATGATATAGTCCACTAGATCTAGTACCTCAGTTTACCTGTGTATATGCCACATAGCCACATCTATACTTACTACATTCCATGCATCTATATCTAACTGATGAAGTTACTTTGTTTGCCTTCCAATAAGGAGTGATGAAATGGGGCTTTTCAGTTTCTATATAGTAATATTGTCCTGCAGTTCTGTTAGTGGCAACAAAAATAAATTCTACTATGAATGGTATGAATATATATATATATATATATATATATATATCCTCAAATTTATTTCTATATATTTACTTTAATGTCTGTACATTAATATTTAAATTTTGTTTTGATAGATAACTAGAAATAGTCCTTAATCATCACAGAGGCAGAACCTAAGAGGCTTCACCTATCTCTGAAAGATTACTGGCAAATACTGGTTGTTTTGGAAGGGAGAACCATTTTTCTTCTGTGGTATAGCTACTGGCAAGTTGTCAACACTCTCACCCTTGCTCAGTCCTGAAACTCTAAGTAAATTCATTTGGTTGCAAAATAAAAGAAGACAAAGAATTGTACTAGCTGACCTTATGGGACTCTGTGGTGCAAGATAAACCATCAGAAAGGAGGGAGCCTCAATTGAGGAAATACCCCCATGAGATCCAAGTGTAATGCATTTTGACAATTAGTGATCAATGGGGGATGACCCATCCAATTGTGGGTGGTATTATTGCTGAGCTGGTAGTCCTGGCCTCTGTTAAACGAAGGCTGAGCAAGCCATTGGAGCAAGCACATAAGCAGCTGCTTCCATGACCTCTTTATTAGCTCTGGTCTCCAGGTTCCACTCCTTCTTGAGATCCTGTCCTGATTTCCTCCAATGTTTAACTATGGTCGAAATGTGTATGCAAAACATGCACTTTGGTTATTGTCTTCCAACACAGCAATATAAACCTTCTGTATATATGCCATATATAGAACCCCAGTGGATATGCTCAGAATTGTTGGACTGAGAACTTACTAGCTACTTGGACTGTCCATTCATAGCTAGCCATTTGACTGCTGGCTGCAATGGGGCTATCTTTAAGAGTAGTTTGTTTCCCTTTTGAGACTTCCTTAAGGAAAGGTAACTTCACTCTCAAATGGCCCTTTGAATATGCACATGATCACAAACATTTTTGTAAAATATTATTCCAGTTGTAATAAGAATCATATCCTCTCATTATGATCAAAGCAGGGAAGTCTGAGTATTTATTGTCAATTAAAATCAAAGGAAGAATAAACAGCAAACTTTTAAATATACTGAGGATAAATTCATAACAGAGGACAACTAGATCATGGAGCTGAAAACCCACACTAAAAACACACAGGAAGAATACTACCTTGAACTCACAGTAAGTCATCATTTAGCTCTACAATGCCTGGACTCGGAGTTTAGTGCACAGTTGTCAGAATTTAAATTTTCTAGTTGGAGAGAGAAGCAGAAAATGCAATGATAAGAAGCATTAATGTAAAGATTTTGATGAAAATTTTAATTATATGCCTTCTTAGCCTTATAAATGTAGTCCTCAAGAAGAGAAGGTAGTGGACATCTCACAGTGCTTACCTCTGACTGAGCCTGAATTTTCCTTCAATTTGATTCCCTCTGAATTGCTAATATCTTTTAAGTTGACCTGACCTGATCATAAGTATAAGAGAAAACTCTATATGAGTTCCTGAGCTGTCCCAGAAAATGATTCTGGTGATCACAGGGAATTTCTTCTGCACTCAGATTTACTTTCTGCCATTATTCAAGAAGGAGGACTCAGTGATATATTTGTTTTAAAATTTGTCACTCAAAACAGTGAACTCAAAACTTTACTTTTCAAGATATGGTCAGTTCCTAGAGTATGTAGTTGTAAAGGTAGCCTCCCTGCAAATGATATCACATAGAGTGAGATCCCAGATAAAACAGTAAAATATAATTTATGTCTGCATCTTAATCAGTGCTGAACAGAGATGTGTGTGTACTGAGCATCTCCTGCTGGTCATATATTTCTGGCTTGGAAGTTTTTGTCTAGAATCAAACTGAGGACTTCTTACTGTGTCTTCTGTACAGTAATACATGGCTGTGTCCTCAGTTTTCAGGTTGTTCATTTGAAGGTAGAGCATGCTTTGAGAATCATCTCTGGAGATGGTGAATCTGTCTTTAACCGAATCAGCATATGTTGCATAATTATTACTTTTACTTCTTATTTAAGCAACCCATTCTAGACCCTTTCCTGGAGCCTGGCGAATCCAAAGCATGACAAAGTTGCTGAAGGTGAATCCAGAGACTGCACATGAGAGTTTCAATGACCCTTGAGGCTTCACCAATCCTCCACCAGACTCAACAAGCTGCACCTCACAATGCACACCTGCAAACACAGAGGATTCTGATCAAGAAACTGTCACACATGCCCACTCCCACTCTCACCTATGACTCTTCACGCACACACTGTTGTTTGTTATCCATAATTACCTTGAATAAAAGAAATAACGAAAACCCATTTTAGACCCAACCCCATGTTCAAAGTTCTATTGTCAGTGCTGAACACTGAATGGTAAGATAGGGATAGAGTTCTCTGCCTGAACTTCAGGGTCAGGGCTAGACTGGTTTTAGTGAGCAAGGAAGGCCTGATTTGCATATCTTCCTCTGATATCTTATGCACTGCTGTGTGGGACAGCAAGGAAAGGTGCAAATGTCTGAGAGAATATGAAGTAACATTACCATGATTTCTTTAAAATATTATTTATTATGTGTTTAGAATAATATTTCTACAGTCTTAATTTGTATTTGTCTTTTTTAAACACTATTTTAAAAATTCTAGGCATTTTTATTTTGTCTATATGTATGAGGATGTCAAATAACATGTACCTAGAGTGGCACAGTTACAAGTTTTGATGTGAATAATGGGAATTCACCCTATGTCCTCTGGAAGGCCAGCCAGTACTCTAACAACTGAGCAATCTTCCCAGCTTCACTTTTGTGCTTTTTTTACACATACATTTTACTGTTTAACTTTCCATATATTATACAACAAATTTCTAGATGTTTATAGAATAAAATTTACAATTTGATAATTAAAGGAAAATTAAAGACCAAAGAATTATGAAATATACATTAAAGTAATAAAACTGGGTTGAAGACATAAGGTGGTGGGAAGGAGTAACACAAATAATGTTTCTTGTTTAACATCATTTCAGATAAAGTAAAATATATTAAATAAACATTATTGCTATCATGGATTATTGTTTGACATATAATGACATATTTAACTTTATTTATATATGTATTGAATATTTTGATTTAGGATTTATTAAGTAACATACTTGTGACTCATGCTATTTTAATGTCTTCAATTAGTTATAGATTCCTTTGCTTTAATTAGCATAAGAAAGAAAACAATCTTCTATCTGATCTGCAGTACCATCTATGTAGGTCCTCCACTTACTCCAATCCCACTAAGACTTCTTTGGTGGTTGTGGGACCTCTCTCAATACTAGCATACTTGATATAGTAACTTTTGAATTAGAAAGAATATTTGGGTAAATATACCACATCTTCTGAATCCATTCCTCCGTTGAGAGACATCTTGGTTCTTTCCAGCTTCTGGCTATTATAAATAAAGCTGCTATGAACATAGTGGAGCATGTGTCCTTATTGCATGCAGGGGAAGCCTCTGGGTATATACCCAGGAGTGGTATAGCAGGATCCTCTGGGAGTGTCATGCCCAGTTTTCTGAGGAACCACCAGACTGCTTTCCAGAGTGGTTGTACCAGCTTGCAATCCCACCAGCAGTGGCTACTCTGCAATTAAAAACAATGCATTCATGAAATTCCTAGGCAAATGGTCAGAACTGGAAAATATCATCCTTAGTGAGGTAACCCAATCACAAAAGAACACACATGGTATGCAGTCACTGATAAAGGGATATTAACTGAGAATCTCAAAATACCCAAGACACAATTCACATATCAATAGGTTTCCAAGAAGATGGAAAGAGAGATCCCTGGTCCTGGAAAGACTGGATGTAGGGGAATGCCAGGACAGAGAAGCAAGAGGAGGTTGAATGGGGAACAGAGGGAGGGAAGGGGGCTTATGGGACTTTCTTGAGGGAAGAAACGGGGAAGGGGAAATCATTTGGAATGTAAATAAAAAAAATTAGAAAATAAAAAAAAGAAAGAAGATTTGGGGACTTCTTTATTTTTGTAATTAATTTTACCATTATAGAAACTGTGTTCATTATGGCTAAGAGGTTTAATGATTTGTGGCAATGTACCTTTTTGACATTTGCAGGAAAATAATTATATTTAAAGCAACAAAACATAGTAAGTTGAGTATTTGTAGTTGTTTCTGCTTTGAGTCTTTTGATGACCATGCCATTTCTCTTACATATTTTTGTTACTTAACTGGGTTATATGGAACAACATAAAGGAGGAAATTCTCTGTGGATACAATAATGAATGTTGGTGTACCCTCTTGGCACCTGTTTTTAGAGCTTGAATGGCTGAGAAATGAAATTCACCCAATGACACTCAATCCAATTTCATTAAGACTAAGCTCTTATAATGCTTTGCTTCTAAACCAGAGTCTGAATTGAGTGAAAAAATCATCCACAACTAGAATATAAATGTTGTACATCTGCTGCATGGCCTCTCTTGAATTCTATGCACATTTTCACACACAGATGGCATCATCTTAGTGGATTTCTTCTCACAAGTATTACTTGAAAATGCTTATGAAAATCTGCATGTAGTTGTGGTCTAGTAATGATCCTAGTAGTTGCATAACAGACTGAAATGCAAATGAATGCATAATGAACATGGGACACCAGCCAGAAACATCAGTGTAAGAGCATAATCAACAATGGTCAGGGTAATATGGCACCACCAAAGTCCAGCAATTCTATGACATCATGACCTCAGTATTCTAATGCTGTGAAGCACACATAGGCAAATGACCTCAAAACCACCTTCCTGAAGGTGGTTCTCAAACTTTGATAGTATATTACAGAAAAAATGAAAATAACCCTTAATGATATCAAGAAAAGCACTAACAAAAAAAAGAGAAAAACCAATAAGTACCTTAAAGAATGAGAAGAACACACACAAACAAAAAAGGAACAAACAGGTGAAGAAATTTTGAAGACTTGATAATTGAAATAGAAGTAATAAAAAAATACAAATTGAGGGAATTCTGGAAATGGAAAAACTAGGTAAGTGATTCAGAAGTACAAATACAAACATTACCAAAAAGAATACACGAAATGGAAAATTAATAATCTTATTAATAATATAAATAGAAGAAGAATATTATAAACTCAGAGGTCCAGAAATTGTTTTTGACAAAATCATAGAAGAAACCTGTCTTAACCTAAATAGCAAGATACATATAAATGTATAGAAAACTTAGACAAGAACAAATAAAGTGTACCAGAAAAGAAATTGCCCCTTCTGAATAGCATTCAAACCATAAATGTACAGGTTACAAGGGGAAAAAGTCATGTAAGATAAAAAGGCAGACCTATGATGAATATACAGACTTATCAACAAATAACTTAAAAGACAGATGGACCTGCACAACGGTATTGCAGGTACAGAAAGAATACAGATGTCATCTCAGACTATTAAAATCAGCAAATTTCAATCACGTAGATGGAGAAAACAAGATATCCCATGACAAAACTAAATTTAAACAGTTTCTATCTACAAGTCCAGCCAACATGAAGTGAAAAACTCCAAATCGATGAGGTTAACTGTACCTTTCTTGCAATAAAATGCAAGAAATAAATAATTTGAAAATAGCAAAATCAAAAAAAGGAGGCAAACACACAGACTCATACTACCCACACCAACGTTAAATAACGGAGTTTCAATATTAATAAACACAATTCTCCAATTAAACAACAACAACAACAACCACAAAAAAACAACAAAATACACAAACAAATAAAATTAATGGTAAAAAAGAGCATCATAATGCTGCATACACAAATCACACCTCAGCATCAAGAATAAACATTATCTCAGAGTAAAAGGCTAGGAAAAGATTTCTGTCAAATGGACCCAAAAAGCAAGCTGCTGTAACCACTCTAATACCTAATGAAATAGACTTTCCAACAGAGTTAACCAAAATAGATAGTGAGTACAGAAATCACATATTCATCAAAAGAAAAATTAACCAAGATGGCATTTTAATTCTTTTTTTTCATTTTCTATATTTTTTATTTATATTCCCAATGATTTCCCCTTTCCTGGTTCCACCCTCCCCATAAGTTCTATATGCCCTCTTCCCTCCACCTGTTCCCCATTCATCCCTGTCCTGCTTCTCTGTCCTGATATTCCCCAAACTGCTACATCCAGTGTTTCCAGGACCAGGCATCTCTCCTTCCTTCTTCTTGGAAATCAATTAATATGTGAATTGTGTCTTGGGTGTTCTGAGCTTCTGAGTTAATATTCCCTTATCAGTGACTGTATACCACGTGTGTTCTTTTGTGATTGGATTAGCTTGGTAAGGATATTTTCCAGTTCTGACCATTTGCCTAAGAATTTTGAGAATTCATTGTTTTTAATTGCAGAGTAGTATTCCATTGTGTAAATATACCACATCTTCTGAATCCATTCCTCCACTGAGGGACATCTAGGCTATTTCCAGCTTTCGGCTATTATACATAAGACTGCTATGAACATAGTGGAGCATGTGTCCTTACTGCATGCCGGGGAGGCCTCTGGGTATATGCCCAGGAGTGGTATAACAGTCTACTCTGAGAGAGTCATGCCCAGTTTTCTGAGGAACTGTCCGACTACTTTCCAGAGTGGTTGTATCAGCATGCAATCCCACCAGCAATGGAGGAGTGTTCCTCTTTCTCCACATCCTGCCAAAACCTGCTGTCTCCTGTGTTTTTGATCTTTGCCATTCTGACTGGTGTGAGGTAGAATCTCAGGGTTACTTTGATTTGCATTTCCCTAATGACTAAGAATGTTGAACATTTCTTTAGGTGCTGCTCAGCCATTCGATATTCTTCAGGTGAGAATTCTTTGTTTAGCTCTGTACACAATTTTTTAATAGGGTTATTTGGCTTTCTGGAGTCTAACTTCTTGAGTTCTTTGTACATACTGGATATTAGCCCACCGTGGGATGTGATCTTTTCCCAATTTGTTGGCTGCCAATTTGTCCTTTTGACAGTGTCCTTTGCCTTACAGAAACTTTGTAATTTTAAGAGGCCCCATTTGTCAATTCTTGATCTTAGAGCATAAGCTATTGGTGTTCTGTTCAGGAAATTTTCCCATGTGCCCATGTGTTCAAGGCTCTTCCCTAGTTTATTTTCTTTTATTTTCAGTGTTTTTGGTTTTATGTGGAGGTCCTCGATCCACTTGGAATTGAGCTTAGTACAAGGAGATAAGAATGGATCGATTTGCTTTCTTCTGCATGCTGACCTCCAGTTGAAATATCACCATTTGTTGAAAAGGCTATCTTTTTTCCACTGGATTGTTTTAGCTCCTTTGTCAAAGATAAAGTGACCATAGGAGTGTGGATTCATTTCTGGGTCTTTATTTCTGTTCCATTGATTTACATGCCTGTCATTGTACCAATAACTTGAACTTCAAAACAATATTGCTCTGTAGTACAGATTGAGGTCCGGGATACTAATTACCCCAGAAGTTCTTTTACTGTTGAGAATAGTTTTAGCTATTTAGATTTCTGTTATTTCAGATGAATTTGAGAATTGCTCTTTTTGAGTTGGGATTTTGATGGGGATTGCATTGAATCTGTATTTTTTTTATTTTAAATTTTATTTTCTAAGTTTTTTTTATATACATTCAAAATCATTTCCCATTTCCCGTTTCCTCCCTCCCCGAAAGTCCCATAAGCTCCCTTCCCTCCCTCTTTTCCCCATTCACCCCCCTCTCGCTTCTCTGTCCTAGCATTCCCCTACATTCAGTCTTTCCAGGACCAGGGGTCTCTCCTTCCACCTTCTTAGAAATCTATTGATATGCGAATTGTGTCTAGGGTATTCCAAGATTCTGGGTTAATACCCCCTTATCAGTGACTGCATACCAAGTGTGTTCTTTTGTGATTGGGTTACCACACTAAGGATGATATCTTCAAGTTCTGACCATTTGCCTAGGAATTTCATGAATTCATTGTTTTTAATTTCAGAGTAGTGTTCCATTGTGTAAATATACCACATCTTCTGAATCCATTCCTCCGTTGAGGGTCATCTGTGTTCTTTCCAGCTTCTGGCTATTATAAATAAGGCTGCTATGAACATAGTGGAGCATGTGTCCTTATTGCATGCAGGGAAAGCCTCTGGGTATATGCCCAGGAGTGGTATAGCAGGATCCTCTGGGAGTGTCATGTCCAGTTTTCTGAGGAACCGCCAGACTGCTTTCCAGAGTGGTTTTACCAGCTTGCAATCCCACCAGCAGTGGAGGAGTGTTCCTCTTTCTCCACATCCTCGCCAACAACTGCTGTCTCCTGTATTTTTGATCTTAGCCATTCTGACTGGTGTGAGATGGAATCTCAGGGTTGTTTTGATTTGCATTTCCCTAAAGACTAAGGATGATGAAATAACAGAAAACCCAGAATAGCTAAAATTATTCTCAAGAGTTAAAGAACCTCTGGGGGTATCAGTATCCTGGACCTCAAGCTGTACTATAGAGCATTAGTGTTAAAAACCGCATGGTATTGGTACAGTGACAGGCATGTAGATCAATGGAGCAGAATTGAAGACCCAGAAATGAATCCACACTCCTATGGTCACTTGATCTTTGACAAAGGAGCTAAAACCATCCAGTGGAAAAAAGATAGCCTTTTCAACAAATGGTGCTGGCACAACTGGAGGTCAACATGCAGAAAAATGCAAATTGACCCATTTTGTGTTTTTGGATTTGATTGGCAATAACTTTATTGAGTATATTTGCATCGATATTCATAAGAGTGATTGGCCTGAGATTCTCTTTCATTTTCGGATCTTTCTGTGATTTTGGTATTAGCATAATTGTGGCTTCATAGAACGAGATGGGTAGTGTTCCTTCTGTTTCTAATTTGTGGAAGTTTGAAGAGTATTGGTGTTAGGTCTTCTTTGAAGGTCTGAGAGAATTCTGCACTAAAACCATTTGGTTCTGTGCTTTTTTTGGTTGGAAGTCTTCCAATGACCCCTTCTATTTCTTCAGGTGTTATGAGACTATTTAGATGGTCTATTTGATCCTGATTTAATTTTGGTATTTGGTGTTCCTGTAGGAAATTATCCATTTCCTCCAGATTTTCTAGCTGTGTTCAACACAGGCTTTTGTAGTAGGATCTGATGATTTTTGAATTTCTCCAGCTTCTGTTGATATATCTCCCTTTTCATTTCTGGTTTTGTTAATTTGGATACTGTCTCTGTGCCCTCTCACTAGTCTGGCTAAGGGTTTATCTATCTTGTTGATTTTCCAAAGAACCAACTCCTAATTTTGTTGATTCTTTGTATGGTTCTTTTTGTTTCTTGACTGATTTCAGCTCTGAGTTTGATGATTTCCTGCCTTCTACTCCTCTTGGGTGTATTTGCATCTTTTTGTTACAGGGTTTTCAGGTGTGCCATTAAGCTGCTTGTGTATGCTTTCTCACGTTTACTTTTGGAGTCACTCAAGTCTGTGTTTTCCTCTTAGCACCGCTTTCATTGTGTCCCATAAATTATGGTATGCTGTGCCTTCATTTTCATTAAATTTTAAAAAGTCTTTGATTTCTTTCTTTATTTCTTCCTTGACAAAGACATCATTGATTAGAGCATTGTTCAGCTTCCACATGTATGTGGGCTTTCTGTTTTTTTTTTTTGTTTTTTTTTTTTTTTTTGTTGCTATTGAAGACCACCCTTATTCCTAGTGATCTGATAGAAGGCATGGGATTAGTTCAATATTCTTATATCTGTTGAAGTCTGTTTTGTGACCTATTATATGGTCGATTTTGGAGAAGGTACCCTGAGGTGCTGAGAATAAAGTATATTCTTTTGCTTTAGAATGAAATGTTCTATACATATCTGTTAGATCGATTTGGTCCAAGGCTTCTATTAGTTTTACTGTGTCCCTGTTTATTTTCTGCTTTCCTGATCAGTACATTGCAGAGAAAGGGGTGTTGAAGTCTCCCACTGTTATTGTGTGAGGTGCAATGTGTGCTTTGAGCTTTAGTAAAGTTTCTTTTACAAAGGAGGGTGCCCTTGCATTTGGAGCATAGATGTTCAGAATTGAGAGTTCTTCTTGGTAGATTTTTCCTTTGACCAGTATGTATTGTCCTTCCGTGTCTTTTCTGATGACTTTAAGTTGAAAGTCAATTTTATCTGATATTAGGATGGCTACTCCAGCTTTTCTCCTGGGACCATTTGCTTGTAAGATTGTTTTCCAGCCTTTTACTCTCAGGTACTGTTTGTCTTTGACACTGAGGTGCGTTTCCTGCTTGTAGCAAAATGCTGGGTCCTGTTTATGTATCCAGTCTGTTAGTCTATGTCTTTTTTATTGGTGAATTGAGACCATTGATATTAAGAGAGATTAAGGAATAGTGATTATTGCCACCTGCTATTCTTGACACTATCTTTATGTTTGGGTGGTTATCTACTTTTGATTTTGATGAAGGAAGGCTACTATCTCATTTTCTCCAGGGTGTATTTTCTCTCCTTGTATTGGCAATTTCCTCCTATTATCCTTTACAGGGCTGGGTTTGTGGAAAGATACTGTGTAAATTTGGTTTTATCATGGAATATCTTGGTCTCTCCATCTATGGTGATTCAGAATTTCACTAGGTATGGAAGTCTGGGCTGGCATTTGTGTTCTCTTAGAGTCCGTACGAGGTGTGCCCAGGGTTTTCTAGCTTCCATAGTCTCTGGTGAGAAGTCTGATGTAATTCGGATAGGTCTTCCTTTATATGTTACTTGGCCTTATTCTCTTACTGCTTTTAATATTCTTTCTTTGTTTAGGACATTTAGTGTTTTGATTATTATGTGACAGGAGGTATTTCTGTTCTGGTCTCGTCTGTTTGTTGTTCTGTAGGCTACTTGTACATTCATGGGCATCTCTCTCTTTAGGTTAGGGAATTTTTCTTCCATAATTTTGTTGAAGATATTTACTGGCCCTTTAATTTGCAAATCTTCACTCTCATCTATACCTATAATCTTTAGGTTTGGTCTTTTCTTTGTGTCCTGGATTTCCTGGATGTTTTGGGTTACACATTTTTTTTTTTTTTTTTTTGCATTTTGCATTTTCTTTGACTGTTGAGTCGATGCTTTCTATGGTATCTTCAGCATCTGAGATTCTTTCTTCCATCTCTTGTATTCTATTGTTGATGTTTGCATCTATGACCCCTGATTTCTTCCCAACATTTTCTATCTCCAAAATTGTCTCTCTTTGTCATTTCTTAGTTGCTTCTACTTCCTTTTTTAGATCCTGGATTGATTTGCTCAGATCCTTCACTTGTTTGTTTGTGTTTTTCTGAATTTCTTTATTTTTGTGTTTCCTCTTTCAGGACTTCTGACTGTTGACCCAAGTTCTCATGTATTTCTTTAAGCGATATTTGTGTTTTCTTTTTACGGGCTTCCATCTGGTGACCCATTTTCTTCTGTATTTCTGTAAGCGATTTTTGTGTTTCCTTTATAAGAGCTTCTATCTGTTGATTCATATTCTCCTGTATTTTTTTAAGAGATTAATTTATGTCCTTCTTGAGATCCTCTAATAGCATCATGAGAAGTGATTTTAAATCCAGATCTTACCTTTCGGGTGTGATGGGATATCCAGGACTTGCAGCTGTCAGAGAGTTGGGTTCGGATGGTGCCATCTTGCCTTGATTTCTGTTAATAATGTTCCTACGTTTGCCTTTTGCCATCTGGTTATCTCTGGTGTTAGTTGGTTCTGCTGTCACTGGCTGGTGCTTGAATCTCCAGTGAACCTGCAAGGCTATTTCCGTACCCCTGGATGACCGGGTTTCTCCTGGCACTGATTGCTGAGGGGCTGCCTTGCTCCTGAGTGTCTTTGGAGTCCTGGTGTGCCTTGCTCCAAGTGATGTTATACTTGGGATATCTCTGTGTATCTGGAGTCTCTGTCTGGTCTATCATCGTAGCAAAGGTGGCTAAGAGGAGTCTGTTGCGCTCCCTGCAGGCATGGGTCACTCTGCAGGGCAGATGTCCCACAGCAGAGCTGTTGCATGGATGACCACAGAGCTTCCCAACTCTTGGGCGCAGGCGGCACCCTAGCTGGCTGTGTCCCAAGCAATTTTATGCTTGGTTATCTCTGCACCTGGAGTCTCAGACTGCTCTGTCGCCAGATTAAAGATGGTGGAGCCACCCCATTTTTTTTCGTGCATACTTTACAGCTAATCATACCAGATATTATTCAACAAATTTATAGAAATTTATAGAAAAAAATTATGATTTGGTAATTTTAAGAAAACTAACATAGATACCAATGAATAATGAAATATGCATTAAAGTAATGAAATTGGGCTATAGCTGGAGAATTTTGGGAGAGGTAAAATGAATAATGTCTCAAGTCTTATCTTCATTACTGAAAATGTTTTATATATATATATATATATATATATATATATATATATATTTATAAACATTAATACTATCAGAGATTATTATATGAGATATAATGAAGTATTATACATTTTTGCATATATATTGAATATATGTGTTTGGGTTGTAATAGGAAACATAATTGGGTTTCATGTTATTTTTTAATGTCTTCAACTAAATATAGATTACTTTACTGTAATTAGCAGAAGAAGGAGAACAGTTTTTTACCTGTCCTGCAGGGGCATGGTTGTAGATCCTCTACTCTCTCCAATTTTGCTAAGGCTGTAGAATTTCTTTGGTGGTTGTGGGTCCACTCTCAATACTAGCACCTTGTTATATCATCCCTAGCATTAGAAAGAAGAATTGGGGACTAATTTCTTAAAGTTGTATTTAATTCTACGTTTATAGAAACTATTTGTTATGAATAAGAGGTTTAATGGACTGTGACTTTATTCTTTTTTGCAGGGTAGGGCTAGTAAGCTGGTGACCTTGAGAAATTTCTGCTTTGTGGTTTTTGTTGACCAAGTCATTTTTTGAGTTGTGTGATGACAAATTAATTTCTCTTAGATGTTTTCTTTACATAACTGGATTATATGTGGCTATAACAAAGGAGGAATTTTTACCTGTATATGATAATAAACCTTGCTGTATACTCTTGGCTCTTGTTCTGAGGGTCCTGAATGGCTGAGAGGTAAAAATCACCTGGTGATGCTCACTCCCCGTTCATCAAGACTGATCTGTTATGAAGATACCTTTCTAGACCAGAGAGCCTAGAAAGTGAGAAGAAATCATCCACTATAAGAATATAAATATTGTACTTTTGATGCATGACCTCTCTTGAGCTCTATGACCATTTGCACACATACATGGCATCATCTCAATGGATTTTATTTCACAAGAATTGTTCAACAATACTTATGAAAATCTCCACATAGGTGTACTTTGGTAATGATCCTAGAAGTTGCATAACAGACTGGAATGAAAATTAATGCACATAATGAAGATGGGACACCAGTCAGAATTCCCCACTGTAAGAGCATAGGTAACATTGGCTAGGGCTATATGGCACCAACAGTATCCAGCTATCCTATGACATAAAAAAATCTCATATTCCAATGAAGTGAAACATGAGTAAATGAACTTAAAACCAATGTTCTGAAGATGGTTCTCAAACTTTGATATTTTATTTAAAAAGAAATAAAAATATCCCAGGATGAAATCTTGAAAAGCAGTAACAAAAATAGAGAAAACCAACACATCCCTTAAAGCATTCCAAGAAAGCACAAACAAAAAATAAACAAACAGGTGAATGAATTTTTTTAAGACTTGACAATTGAAATGGAAGTAATAAGAAAACACAAATTGGCAAAATTCTGGAAATGGAAAAACTAGGTAAGTGAACAGAAACTTAAAATTCAAGCATCATCAAAAGAACGCAAAAAATGGAAAATTAATAATATCAATTATAATGGAAGAAGAAGAAGAAGAAGAAGAAGAAGAAGAAGAAGAAGAAGAAGAAGAAGAAGAAGAAGAAGAAGAAGAAGAAGAAGAAGAAGAAGAAGAAGAAGAAGAAGATTCCTAGCTCAGAGGCTAAGAAATAATTTTCAACAAAATTACAGAAAAAAAACTTTCTTAGCCTAAATAAAGAGGTATTCATAAAATTACTAAAAGCATAGAGAAGAGAAAATAAAGTAGACCAGGAAAGAAATTGCTCCTGCCAAATAATATTCAAACCCTAAATTTATAGAACAAAGACTGGATATTAACACTAAAAAGGAAAAAGTCATGTAATATATAAAGGCAGACCTATGAGAATTATACCTACTTATCAACAAGTAACCTAAACACCATAAAGCCCTAAGCAGATATCTTGCAGACTCTGAAAGAAAACAGATGTAATACCAGAAAAAAAATCCCATCACCATAGATATAGAAAACAAGATATCCCATGACAAAATTAAACTTAAACTCTATCTATCCACAAATCCTGCCCTGTAGACAACACTAACAGAACAACTTCAAAACAAGGAAGTTTCTTTTTACCCAATAAAAATGCAAGAAATACATAATTCCACTATACTGAAACCAAAAGAAAGGAAACTCTCTCTCTCTCTCTCTCTCTCTCTCTCTCTCTCTCTCTCTCTCTCTCTCTCTCTCTCTCTCTCTCTCTCTCTCTCTCTCTCCCTCCCTCCCTCCCTCCCTCCCTCCCTCTCTCTCCTCTCTCTCCCATATGCACACACTCATAAACTACCACAACCACCATAAAAAATAGGGGTTAGCAATCATTGGACATTAATATCTCTCAACATCATTAAACTCATTTCCCCAATTTTAAAAACAAACTATACACAGAGTTACCAAATAAATGCAAAAACGATCATCAGATCATCATAATACTACATACAAGGATCATGTCTGAGTGTATAGAATAGGCATTACCACAGAGTAAAATGTTAGAAAAAATTTCCTAGAAAATTGACCCAAAAAGCAATCTATTGTAATCATTGTAATATGTAACAAATTATTCTTTCAACCTAAGTTAATCAAAATAGTTGGGGAGAGCAGGCATCATATTCACCAAATGAGAAATTCACTAAGATGAAATTTTAATTCGGACCATATATTTCCCAAAATGCAAGGGCACACATATTCATCAAAGAAACATTAGTAAACTTAAATCATACATTAAACCCCACAAATTATAATGAGAGACTTCATCAACCACCCTCTAAAAATAGTTCATCCAGAAATAAAACAGGGAAGTAAAGGAACTAGCAGTCATCATGGCCCAAATAGACCTAATAGATATCTACAGAACCATTCACCCAAACACAAAATAATATACCTTTCTCTTGTAACCTCAAGGGACATTTTCCAAAATAGGCTATATATTTGACCACAAAGCAAATCTCAACAGATAATAGAAAATTTAAATAGTCATCCGTATCATATCAGGCCACTATGGATAAAATCTGGACTTCATACACAAAAGAAATCACACAAAGCCTAAAATCTCAATACAAAGAATCAATGAGAAAAGGATTTTTTCCCCTTTGAGAAAATTAACAAGATTAGAAATCCTCTGTGAAATTAGCTAAAAGAGAGAATATCTAAACTGATAAAATCAGAAAAGGTAGGGAGACATAATAACAAAAATAAAAAATCACAGGTCTTACTTAAAATACCTCTGTTGAGAGGAGAGAGTGAGTCAGACTTGATGGTTAGGGAAATCTTTCAGCTAAATTGATATCAACCAGGTATCTTCTGCAGCTCTGACTTATTGGCAATCAGATACTTCTTTTTTTAATACAAGTTTCAGAGAATAAACACAGACTAAGGGCAGTCAAAGTGGTATAGCATATATGTCGAACTTCACTTTATATATCCAGGGTTACAAGTTCAGTCACAATTACAGATTACACACAGAACAGAATACTCTTATTTTTTATTAGACATATACTGCAAGAATCAAAGGAATGTCATCTCCAAATCAAATACATTTTTAAAATGAGAGCATTCTTTCAGGCTGGCAAACTAAGTTGTTTGAAAGCACTCCAGAAAACCAGAACCAGTCTTTTTATGAATAGCAAATACTAATACTGAATTTCTTTTACTATATTTCTTATCATCTAGACTACGAAGCAGGACAAGTATATTTTAGCCAATCTATCTTATTTACTACGTTCTATTCTTCCACAAGTAGACAGTGCATGAACTCCCATTTTTAAACTGTATTTTCAGAGACTTCTAAGCCTATAATAAAAGGAGAACTTAAATCTGTAACTTAGTCTTCTGGGCAATCAGAGTGTATGTTGTCTCTGCCCTGCAGCAGTTATAAAATTTGAGTTAGCTGAAGGGCAGATACCCATAAAAGATTCCTGGATCAGTGGCCTCATCTAGTTACGTGATAATCTCTACTTAATCATCTACAGGGGGAAAAGGGAGACTTCTAAATAGTGGATAGATAAATTTAATTTTAGGAGTTTCCTAAAAAGGATCAGACATAATATTTCTCAGGAAAGAAAAAAAATTGAATCACAATACAGAAAGTTTCCAATAATGCAAATCACGAAAACTGAAAATTTAGAGATAGAAAGATAGCAATCTGCTCAGGTTCACTAAAACTGGGTCAATCAGATAGGCTGGCATGATGAGTCTGGCTCTTTCCAGTGAATATAGTTGGGCAAACACAGAAAGACACAAATTTGAACTCATAAAAAATTCATAAAAACACAAAAGAGAGCATTGTAATACATATAAAAAAGACATATCAGAGGGGTGGATTCCAGGCAAAACATTATGAGACAAAGTGTAATGGAATTCTTTGATTCCCATTGTATTCTAATTCTAAATATTGGATTCTAAAGATGTGTTTGCCTGGAAAAACAGATGGTCACAAACTCAAAGTGATGCCATGTTAACATTCTCCCCAATTTATCCAGACAATAAATGGCCAGCTTAAGGGTTTTAAATAAAATATATAGATAAATTGTCTTTCATATGTACTTGTTAGGATTATAATATCTTTCCTTACAATGAACCTCCGACAATACATTAAATTTATTTTGTGTTTTCCATGTACATTGAGACATGACATGGTCCTGCTCTTAAGAGACTTTTTTATATACAGTGAAACTCCATTGGACAAAGCTAATTTTTTCAGTTGACGATGGCTTCTAAAATTGGGATTGGGTCTTGTGTCTCAACAATAGACCCCCATCTGGCTTAGGACAGAAACAACTGATAATAAGGTAAAACAAAAACCATCACACAAAAGTTAGACAAGACAAAACAAGGAAAGGAAAAATGCCAGAAGAAGAGACTCAAAAATCAGAAACTCGTTTGTTCATACACTCAGTAATTGCATAAAATTAATAACAATAAATACTGAATCCAATGCCACACATTGTGCAGAAGCAGAGACCTTGGA
Source organism: Tokudaia muenninki (assembly GCA_036184385.1). Classification (NCBI taxonomy): domain Eukaryota; kingdom Metazoa; phylum Chordata; class Mammalia; order Rodentia; family Muridae; genus Tokudaia; species Tokudaia muenninki. Next base: position 127,606,513 of record BTHS01000008.1, read on the forward strand.
ACAAGCAATTCTACATGGAAATCCTCTCAGAGCTCAGGTAAAGCCACAGCTGATGAGACTGAAATAGGATCAGATCCAGAAGGGAAGGAGGACACCAGGGAGAAAAGACCATCTAAATCAACTGATCAAAAGTAATGTGAACTTAAATAAACTAAAGCAGCAAACAAAGACTAATACAGATCAGCACCAGATCCTCTTTGTTTATAGTAATGCTCTCAATTTAGTAATACATTTTTCTATCCATTTTTCCATTGATGACATCTAGGCTATTTCCATTTTGACTGAAATCAATAGAGAAGAAATGAGCAATTATCTATATTGTATGTAGTGTCCATTGGATATATATACTCCAGAGTGACTGAGGTAGATCTACAACTTTAATTTTTTAAAGCTTTGTTTTAATGATGATTTTTCAACACTTTAACCTCACTTGAAGCTTGACACCCACCATAGGTAGTGGAGAAGAAAAGATACTGGGTGTTCTGTGAGCAGACCATTTTACAGAGGTTTCTTGGAGCAGCTCTAGTCTGTACTGCCTGGAAATCAGCAGTTTATATTGCAGGTTAGCAGGCAACAGTATCCCAATCTGCTCAAGGATGCTTTTACAGATACATCAGTAGTCTAGTTCCATTGAGTTGAGTTAGTAACAATGGTGACACAACCTAGCAGACCAAGTCAGGTCTTAGTCTTGGCTGGAGTCAGTAGGAAGAACCAGCAGGAACACCAGTATACGATTTTGACTATGTCTCCCTCAGGGAAACAAACATTAGCAATGACTCAAGACTCACAAGTGTGCAATAATCTCTATAATTAAGAGTAGTTCAGCCTCTGTCACTATGTCAAGCCTTATTTATACCCTCCAAACATTGTGTCCTCCATGTGTCTTGTCTCAGCACATACCTGTAATTAGACAGATTCTGAGTAGTCCTGAAGAATTCAGTTCAACTATATAATGTAATGCAGAAAAATATATGTGTATTATTAGCAAAGAATCTTTATCACATGACCATTCGCACATTTGCTTTAGAAGAACATCCTCTTTACTCTGTCTGATTTAGTGAAATATTACTTCATGAGTCTGTGTTAGTTTTTCACCTGACCACTTCAGAAAAAACACACCTTAACACGTTTGCCCCAGCCAATCACGATCCTACAGAGTTGATATTCAAAAGAACCCTTAAGTGTCCACTTCATAAGCCCATTCCCCACCTTCAAGTTAAGCAGCCATACAGATCTCCATAGTGTCTCCACACAGTAGGAAGTTTTGCTGAATGAAGTGTGTGAGCACATAGAAATGATCTTTGAAACATTTAACAGATAACTCCTTGAATCAAGGTCTTATTAGCATTGGACAGAAATCTTGCCAGTACATTGGAGAGTAAGATTCAATTCAGGGTCCAAAATGGGAAGATTTTCTTGCCTTCTGATAATTGTTTTGTAGTTGGTGAAGCCAGGAGCTGGTGTATGAAGTCATTCGTATTTCAAACAGTATTTTAAGTTCAAGATAGTTTTGTATTATCTCTAACACAGAATTAACAAATGATATTGATTTCACAATGGATTCAGCATGCAATCTCTTTCATATTAATCACATTACATTCATCTTTTCATGGAAATGCCTGCCAAAGGGACATGCAAAATTAATGTTCTTACAACAGAAAAATATTATTAAGCCAAATCCTGAGATTAATAAGTTCCACAGGTGATCATGTGCTGGTTAATAGTCACCCATTTATGAAAGGTAAATGATCTATAGAATAAATGTCCTCCAAGTATCCTGTGTGTGACTGTGAGAGATTATGTTCATGTACTGGATCTGGGAAGGAAATAAATATGGAATGAAAGATTTACATATAATCTCTGAGTCTACCTCAATCAACAGTAAATATATTGAGTTTATTAATTAGTTATGTCAGATGTGATTCAATAATAATTTGATCAACTTACATTAATAATACTTATGGAACTGTGCATTCTTATAAACATATTTTGTGTTCTAAGACACTGGAGTTTCAGTTAGACTACACAGCGAGACTTTACAACACACATTCAGGTCACTTAAAATAATTAGACAAGTTTTTTAATTTGGTCCAGTATTGTTTATGTGAACTTTATTGGTAAAAATGCTACTATAAATTTCACAGAAGAACTCCATCAAAAGTTACAGTGACTTGAAATCCAGAGATATTTTTAATCACTATTATATATACACAGAATTCTCTTTTATATATGTTATTAAGGAAAAAGTGCCAATGGATGTGATCACTGGTGAAGAGATTGAGATTGTCAAGGTATAGAATAGAATAGTAAACTTAATTATCATCACTTTATTCATAGCTGTAATGTTGAAAATTTTACACAAACAATATAGTACTGTGAGGAGGAGGTGGACAAATTGGCATTTAGAATGATTAACTCCAAGCAAATCTTTACAATAATCTCCTCTGACATCTCATTCCCAAGGCAGCTTACTATTATTCTAGTGTTAATAACAGACTCAGGATGTAGTTGCTACACTGTGTCTTGCACAGTAATAATCAGAAGTGTCCTAAAATATCATGCTGTGAAGTTCCAGGTATACTGTGCTGGAAGATTTGTCTGCAGTCAGTGTGACCATGCCCTTGAACTTCTGAGCCTAGCCAGTACTACCTTTTCCAGGTTAAATATATCCAATCCACTCTAGGCTCTTTCCATAACTCTACTTCACCTTCACCCAGTGCATTAGGTAGTTAATGAATGGGTAGACAGAAGCCTTGCAGGACAGCTTTATTGAGGCACCACACCCCCCCAGTGCCCCACAGGTCCAGACTGCTGCAGCTGGACTTGGGAGTAGACATTTGTGGAGATAAAGGCAGAGTGGATGGCATTGTCATCTCAGTCTCTTTCTCTATGTCATCGATGTACTTGGAGAGCCCCATACCTGTAGTTGCTGCAGATAGAAGATAGAGCTCCATCACATGGTGAGTGTCAGAGTGTTCAGTGACTGTGGAGAGGACACAGATTACATAGTGTATGGAGTATGGACATCTATGTAACAACCATATCCTCCAAAAATTTGCATATTCACAAGTAGTGAACATCTTAGATATGGGGCTAGACTAGCTGGAGAAGGAGTTTGAGGACATACATGTAAGACAGCAAGGTTATAGGGCCCAAACTCTAATCATCTCTGAGGAAATGAATCCTATACCCCTTTGCTGAGCTCTGCTCAGATGTTGTTGATGTAACAACAGGACTAAAGCTTTTAACACATTTCTCTCCTGAGACTTTTGCTCCACTACGAGACGTTTATCAGTTGCATTTACAGGAGGTTGTGATTATTGTGGTGATGTGAAATTTGAAATCCTGCTAAGGTATGCATATTTTCAGCCTCTTTCCTATACATAAAATTAATATTTGTCATTATAGCAAGTTACATACTAAAACTTACCAAAACCACCTAAATGGAACATACTTACAAATATTAGCACATCAATCTTTATTTCAGCACTATCTATGATAACTAAATTATGGAAATAAAATACATGTCTTTCTTCAGGTGGTTATATAAGGAATGTATGTTTATATATGCAACACACAGACATATTTCATTGAAAATAAGAAAATTGTATTGAACTTACAACTATCAAAAGAACTTTATATATCAGTATTAGTGGGGACCTGCAGTCTTGTTCACAGGAGCTTATATGTACAGTGTGTAATGATGGATGCAGACATTTCTTTCTGGTCAAAGTTCTGAGAATGATTTTCAGATTACCCATCCAAAGATTAGTCCTATTTATAAAGCTCCCCACATCATTCAGGGACCAACACAAATTATAGATTTGAAAGAACACAATATCAAGAATATAGGGTGTGTAGACATGAAATATTATTTCAGGAATTGATATGACCATTGCACACGTGAACTCTTACCAGCTATAGTTACTAGCACAAGACATCATTAAATTGAGCCAGAGATAATTAAAGCATGAGAACATGTGAAATAACTGAGTAGGTAATATATTTATGCTTAAGCTTAGCAGTATCATTTTGACTGCTTGAATCCACATGAAGAATGTGAGAGATGAATTTCATGAATTTTCTTCTCAGGTTAACACATCAATTTTGATGCTTATGTACTCTGCTTTCACCAATAAACAAAGTATAGCGATATATTTAAAATATTACAACAGGTTGGTGACAGATTCCCAAGGGCACACACCAAGTGTCGGATCTATTGACATTAGATAATTGATGAGGAAAATATACTCCCCTTTCCTTGGAAAATTTCTAGGTGTTCCTTATGTACTAGTGAATGACACACATATGAGTATATGCCCAGCACTGATTGGAAAAACTATATTATTATTAATGAAACAAAAGTGGTTAGGAAGCAGATAGGTTTATTGGAATGTCACAATGGAAGTCACAGGAACATCATGGGTTAAATATGAACATGATACACTTCATACATGAATGAAAATCTCAGAGAATAAGCAAAAATTTCTGGAACATAAAAGTAAAATTTCACATATTTTTTGAATTTTCATGAAAACGAATATTTTACCCTGTGTTTATTTGCTCCATAATTTCTAATCTTTCATTTCTGTTCTTTTTTGCTTTTATTACACTAGATAATTTCATCTATACCCTATTACATATTGCTAAACATCATAGAATGTAACCATATAATATCTAAAAACTGTTAATAAGATACCCATGTTGTAGTGCCAGGGAAATATTAGTGGTACCTAAAAAACAGACAGGAGCCAATCTGATGAAATTCACAGCAGGATCTGTATTTTATTTGAGCAGTTTGCACCCTCATCCAGTGCACTGCCAACACCCAGGATGTAGCCCTGAATATCTCTCTATTGGACCAAGACTTTATAACAAGCAACAAATCAGTGGTAAGTGAGTATGCATCTAATTGGAAAGCTAATATTGTCTTTAATATAATTGGCTGTGCTGGGAGTCACATCATAAACTTAATGTCTGCTTCCTTCAGTACCGGTGGTGATAAGTCACAGAGTGGTCTTGTAATCTGGAGGTGCAGCCTTATTGAGGGTGTAGCCTGGAAATGCTGGTCTTGTTGGGGATCAACCTAGAGACAGGAGATATGCTCAGGTATTGTTGAGGGCAGCGAATTGGAAATTAATGCTAGGTACCAGCTTGTTAGTTTACCCCATTTTAAATTAAGGCCAGGTTCTCTAAAATATAGTCTGAACTTATAATACTTGGCCTCACATTACAATGTCTGTATATTCTTCAGGTGAGAACTCTTTGTTTAGCTCTGTACCCCATTTTTAATAGGGTTATTTGGCTCTGTGGAGTCTAACTTCTTGAGTTCTTAGTATATATTAGATATTAGCCCTCTGTCAGATGTTCAACATCCTTAGTCATTAGGGAAATGTAAATCAAAACAACCATGAGATTCCATCTCACACCAGTCAGAATGGCTAAGATCAAAAACACAGGAGACAGCAGTTGTTGGCGAGGATGTGGAGAAAGAGGAACACTCCTCCACTGCTGGTGGGATTGCAAGCTGGTACAACCACTCTGGAAAGCAGTCTGGCGGTTCCTCAGAAAACTGGGAATGACACTCCCGGAAGATCCTGTTATACCACTCCTGGGCATATACCCAGAGGCCTCCCTGGCATGCAATAAGGACACATGCTCCACTATGTTCATAGCAGCCTTATTTATAATAACCAGAAGCTGGAAAGAACCCATATGTCCCTCAAGACTGGAATGGATTCAGAAGATGTGGTATATTTACACAATGGAATACTACTCTGCAATTAAAAACAATGAATTCACGAAATTCCTAGGCAAATGGTCAGAACTTGAAAATATCATCCTTAGTGAGGTAGCCCAATCACAAAAGAACACACATGGTATGCAGTCACTGATAAGGGGATATTAACCCAGAAACTCAGAATACCCAAGACGCAATTCACATATCAATAGACTTCCAAGAAGATGGAAGGAGAGACCCCTGGTCCTGGATAGAATGGATATAGGGGAATACCAGGACAGAGAAGCAAGAGGAGATTGAATGGGGAACAGGGGGAGGGAAGAGGGCTTATAGGTCTTTCGGGGAGGGAGGAAACGGGAAAGGGGAAATCATTTGGAATGTAAATAAAAAATATAGAAAATAAAAAAAAAATAGAAAAAAATTAAATGTCTGTATATCCTCAGTAATATATTGCAAAATTAATTATTGTTTCATCTTTGGCTAATCATCTGTAAACATTCTCAGAATTTGAACAGTCATGAATGTCTGCATCAATCATTACACACTAAAGACAGAAGTTTTTTTAATCAAGTCTGAGAGCATCACTAATCTTCTTTTTGAACATAACTATTTATAAGGCAGCTTGACATCTTGACCTTTAGCAATATACTACCACAATCTATTAGAGCCTATGTCATTTCTAGCCTTGCTCATTTGACCATGTTTATTTGACATGAAATCTTTCCTAAATAGTGGAATGCAAATATAATTAGATTGCAGTTGGCCACCTTGTAACAGTCAAGAACCAGTGTGTACATCTTAACTGAAGGCTGATATTGCAGACTACAGTATCTGGCACTATATAGTATGGCTGATGCCTTTTTTCTCCCTGCAGCCTGAATACTACCTTCCTGCACTATGAAATATGGTGAAAGTAGAGAATTTTTAGTTCATTTCAAGGTTCATTTCCCTTTGTCCTGCAAATAAAGTCCTTTGACAAAAAAGTCAAAACCATCCAGTAGAAAATTGACAGCATTTTCGACAAATGGTGCTGGTTCAACTAGAAATTAACATTTAAAAGAATGTGAATTGATACTTTCTTATCTACTTGTACAAGCACAAGTGTATCTATGACCTCTACATAAAGCCAGATATGCTGAATCTGATAGAAGAGAAAGTGGGAAAGAATCTCAAACACTTTAGCACAGGGAAAACTTCCCTGAAAAGAACACTGATGGCTCATGCTCTAAGTTCAACAATTAGTAAATGGGAACTCATGAAACTGAAAAGCTTAAGTAAATCAAAGGACACTGTCAAAAAGTCAAAAATGGAACCTACAGATTGGGGAAATATCTTACCAACCCTATATCCCAAACAGATCTAATATCCAAAATATACAGTGAACTCAAGAAGTTAGACTCAAGAGAACCAAATAAGTTTCAAACCAAGAATTCTCAACTGAGGAATCTCAAATGGGTGAGAAGCACCTAAAGAAATGGTTAACATCCATAGTCATTAGGGAAATGCAAATAAAAATGTCCCTGAGATTCAACCTCAAACCAGTCACATGCTAAGATCTAAAACTCTGGTAACAGCTAATGCTGGAGAAGATGCAGAAAAGGAGGAATACTCCTCCATTGTTGGTGGTATTGCAAGCTGGTACAACCATGCTGGAAATCTCTCTGGTTGTTTCTCAGAAAATTAGTTCCACCTGCAGACCCAGCTATATCACTCCTGGGCATATAGCCAAAGATGATCCAACATATAATGACACATGCTTCACTATGTTTATAGCAGCCTTATTTATAATATCCAGAAGCTGGAAACAATCCAGATATTCTTCTATAGAGGAATGGATACAGAAATTACGGTATATTTACACAATGGAGTACTTCACATCTATTAAAAACAATGATTTCTTGAAATTCACAGGCAAATGGATGAAACTATAAAATATTATGAATGAAGTAACACAGTCACAAAATAACACTCATAGTATGCACTCAGTGATAAGTGGATATTAGCCCAAAAACTCAGAATAAAATGTAGCTGTCTGCAGTTATATTGAACGGGTTTCCTGGAAGGGAAGCTGGCGATATATGAGAAGGCAGTCAAAAGAGATGAAGACCAAGACAACACCTGCTATTCAAAGTCTCAAAGTTTAATGGAGGACTCAAAATATATAGGCAGGGGAAAACCTTTCCCAATTGCTAGAAGCTTCTCCACAGAACTGGTTCAGTTGCTCCACAGGTATTCAAAGTGACTAGTGTTTCTCAGGAAACTGCAGGTCCTTGAGGAACAATGGGCTTCACCTTAGTCTGAGTGCTCCACCCCAGGTGGAGGGGATTATGGCTAACACAGGATTCCCTGCTCAAAGGCTGGGAGAGAAACTTCACATTGGTCAATGTCAAGTTCCTGCCAGATTGCATGGCACCCCAATAAGGCATTCTACAGCTCCTCCCTTTTTATTAGTTTAAGGTGAGAAGGTAACAACTAAGTGAACAGTCATCTGTCAAAGGAAGGTGAGCATTAACCAGAATGGGGAACTATTGATCTGGTCCTCCTAAATACTTTGTGGTGTCTTTTATGGCGTAGAGAGGGTCTAGGTTTCCTTGTTTGTTATTCCAAGGAATGCCTTTAAACACCAACTTCTGTGCAACCAGGTTTGCTTCACACGGGACTCAGAGGCAGAAAACATGGTCCTCCCCTTGCAGTGTTCTGCCTCGCACCTCCCACTGGTGCCCGTGTCTGCTCGTAAGCAGGCACACATATATCTGAGTTCTATATAGCTCTGCTAAGAGGTCCACTTGTCTAGGTTTTGATTTCAGGGAGTTAAATTGTTGCCAAACACCCTGCAGGTGCTTTTAACAGACATGACAGTTTTCAAATCAGGTGAGTCTAGGTGGAGACAACCAGTCTGCTTAAAATGCAAGGTAAAGAGTTAGAAACAAAAGAGAGTTAAATTGTAGAAGCTTATATCACTTTGAACTCCAAGGTCTTATATTATCTAACTCTATTCTGCTGGTCTGTGATCTCAACAACAGGGAAAGCCAGCAGGTCAGATGTATCCTGTCCTTCTTTGAGAGCCTGACTTATAGCTCTTTCTAACAGTGACTGGTGCATCTCAGGATCACTGTTACTTCCTGCACTTGATACCCTTTTTAGCTCCTGTATCTCATTAGTCAATTTCTGCAACTTAATTTCAAACTCCAATTTATACAGTTGCATCTCCATCTGGGTATCATCTCATACAGTAGACGCCATAGGCAGAGCAGATGTTGCATTAGGAGACCAATCCTCACCATAATATTTGGCAGCTCCTTCATCTGAATGAGCTTTCTCCTCTAAGTTAGCTCATCAGTAATGTCTCCATATCTTTTAATTTAGGGTTGAGAGGACCCTTTTCTGAGAAAGTCCTCTCTGGCAGGCTTCCTTCTTGAGATTCCTCAAGTTCTCTCTGGGTGCTATCTGTTGCCCGCAAGGTCTCTTCATCAATAGCATCTTTTATAAGTTTACCATGGGCAACAAGAATCTATCTGATCCAATGGAATACTGCTCTGCAATTAAAAACAATGAATTCATGAAATTCTTAGGCAAATGATCAGAACTGGAAAATATCATCCTTAGTGAGGTAACCCAATCACAAAAGAACACACGTGGTATGCAGTCACTGATAAAGGGATATTAACCCAGAATCTTGGAATACCCTAGACACAATTCACATATCAATAGATTTCCAAGAAGATGGAAGGAGAGACCCCTAGTCCTGGAAAGACTGGATGTAGGGGAACGCCAGGACAGAGAAGCGAGAGGGGGTTGAATGGGGAAAAGAGGGAGGGAAGAGGGCTTATGGGACTTCCGGGGAGGGAGGAAACGGGAAAGGGGAAATGATTTTGAATGTAAATAAAAAAAACTTAGAAAATAAATAAAAAAAATTAAAAAAAAGGAAAAAAAAACACTCTGCCAGTCTTCATGTGTAGTAAGCTGGTTGCCTCTGAGATAGAAAGTAAATATTTACAACTTAAAATGAGCTGTAAAACAATTAACCAAAGTTCATAAGAGGTAACTAATGATTTATTATAGGTCCAAAACCAGAAAAGTTCAATGCTAACTTACACACAAAGACCATAGTTTTAAATTCTCAATAAATCCTTAGAACTAGTGACAGATAATGAATTTCTAGCTAGATAACTAGTCTTAATGGAAATACATGTAAGCACCTATGGTGTGAACTTTTTATTCAATTTATGATTTTAACTTTCTTTAACATTTAGGGAACTTTTGTAAAAGTAAATGGATGCTTGGAAAAACCATGTAATCTATTCTTTTTAGTAAAAATAGGTACAAAAAAATCTAAGAATTACAAAATTTGGCCATAGAAGTAGAAACCAAATTTAGAAGAAAGAAGATAACAGAGTAAAATAACTTAAAAATTAAGAGAGCATATAGTCGGATAAGTTTGAACTTATGTTTAAACCTGTGGGGAACTTTTGAAACAGATAACATGATCATGTATTCTGAGAAAATGTACAAAGAACTAAGAACAATGAAAAGAACAGCAACAAAGCAAAGTAACTGAGAAATTAAGAGGATTAAAATAACTTAGAAATGAAGGGAGCATGTAGTCAGAGCATAGAGTCTGATAGGTTTTTCTTCCTTTTTTTCCCTTAGAAATAAAGAACAGAATATTTTTAAAGTGTCTCATTTTTATTTTCTTTGTTTTAGAGACTTGTCCTAACCAACAAGGATTTAAATACCCTCTCAACCTAAGTGGCTAGCATACAGAGAACCTGTGAAGAAAAAAAAAAAAAAAACAAGGGACCTCTTTACCTTAATCTCCCCGTTAAGCTACAGGTGTTAATTTTTCCAGAGGCCTGCACCTTCTGGCTTCAAAGTAAGAAATTAAGACAGGTAAAGCAGCTTCTGGTCTCAGAGTAACTTAGAGTCAAGACAGGTAAACAGTTATAATAGAAAGAAACTTTAATCTCTTGCAAGACCAAGTATTGCCCCACTGACGCTCTTACTCTTTGGCTATCAACAAAGGAGAACCAGAGCTCTAGAGCTGCTCTCTTGCAATATAGATAATCACAGTATGGATATATAGATAGTGGAACATTACTCAATTTTAAAATATGAATAATGAAATCTATAGTTATGTGAAGGACCGGGGGAAATATGCTGGATGAGGTTACCCAGGACCATTAAGACAATCACTCATGTTCTTACCCATGTGTGGCGACCAGACTTGAGTATTACATTTGTGCATTTAATTTGTAGAAACCAAATGACTAAATATGGACCACTTGTAGTTCATGTAGAGGATATAGCAAGATATAGATAAATGAAATCAGATAGTCATATATTTGACACAGAAAGGCCCAAACATGAAGTGGTGCTGCAATGTGGAAAACTTAGATGCTGGGAAAGGGTGAAACAAAATATAGTGTCCTAAGAGATGTGATATGATCTAGGTTATTGAAATAGGAGTAAAAATAAAACTAGATATAAATTACATGTGGATATGGAATGAGAAATCAAAGCAAGGATACTGGTAGTATACAATAGTGTATTATGAAATAAAGAGACAAGATTACAATTTTATTTACATAACACATTTTCTGGAAATAGTAAACTACTTATACTTGCCTAGTTTTAAATTTGTAATTTTCTTCGTGTTGATGGAATAAGTTTGTGTTCAGATTATTGTGTATTTTTTTGTGGATCTGCTTATACAGTATTTTGAAGTGGAAACTTCATGTTTCTTTCGAGACTCAGGTATGCCATGTGACATTTTTCTGGAAATTGTCTTATGTAATGGTATTTTGTTGAAGCAGACATGTGAGAAGGTATTTTTCTGAGTACAGACACATGGTATTTTCCTGGAAGTTGCCTGATTAAAGGGTATGTGATGTCTTTCTCAAGCAGATTATACTTGAGAGGACATGGGGCATTTGGAAATGGATAAGTATAACCTAAGGGACAGGATATGACACTGTGGCATTGGTTTAATTTGCCTTCTTCTCTGAAGATTATTTGCCGTGACTTTGCAGAGAGGAACTCACCAAAGTGTTTCTCCTGATATTCTGGTGGCTTAGTGTGACTTCTGCAAACTCAGGCAAATTGGTGGAGCCTCGTGATTTCTTCTGAATGAAGCTGCCATTGCTGATTCATGAGTGGTGTTTGAGAGTGAGTCAAGCTATCACTGCTAATCAACATGAACTGAGCTACTGATATCCTGATGACAAAGATTGGAATCACACAGAAGAGCTATTGCTAAACAAGTCTATAATCCCCTTTGCCATTGTAAAATTTCCTTTTCACTACATCTGGTGAGTGGTGGACTAGAAGGGAGGATAAAGTTTTTACAAACTTTCGTTAAAAAGATTTTGAAAAATCTATACCTACCATATTTTTTATCAAAAACAAATTGATATAGGTGCATGCAAGACAGGTGATATGTAGATAAGACTTCTAGTTTAATTATTTGTATTGACTCAAAATGGTTGTTCTGATCTAGCACTATGGTGTTTGAACCTGAGTAGAAAACACATTGATTAACTTTGTGTTTTTAATTTGTGAGTCATTGAACACATGTATCTGTATTAGTGGACAGTGGTGCTCCCGAAAGACACAAGTTGTTAAATGAACAAGTCCCAGGAAAACTCCCTATCAGTTAATAGTTAGAGAGGCCCTTTGTGTGCTGTAGAGTGTAAGAGATATTGCCATTGCCCATAGTTGCCCCTAGTGAGATCTGACATCTTAGAAAGAATTTAAAAATGGAGTAGATTGCAAGAGCCAGAAGGGTTAGATGACACAAAGAAAAAGTTCTTCTAAACATATCATGCCAGATGTTCATATGAACTCACAGAGACTGGTATAGGCATGTAGCCTGAACAAACTCAACCCACAGAAGCTTCCCATGTTGAGAGAGAGAAATGGGCACAGGCTTTCAACCCTAACCAAGAAGTTTCTATAATTGACACTTGCTTGCAAAAATTTTATTTTTTCAATAGTTTTGATTCAATATATTAAACACACTTAAAAGGGAACTCATGTCCAGCAGTAGATGGCCAATATAATGTGTCCACAATGTTACTATTGTAGTTATTATGTCTCATATCACTGTAAATTTTTTTGTCTCATTTGTCTTATGTATGTATGCATGTATGTATGTATGTATGTATGTACGTATGTATGTAATGCTGTTATAGTTCTGTTTTTATGTTTTGTGGGTTTCTTGGTGTTTTGTTTGTGTGTTTGGTTTTATATCATATAAATGCAGTTTTAGCTTCTCTCTTTTGTGCCTGTTTGATTTCTACAGAGAAATAAAAGCATGTGTAGTTGACTGAGTATGGAAGTAGGAATGATCTGAGAGGATGTATGGCGGGTGGGGATTCAGTGAACAGAACACACTGTATTGATTTATTCACAAAATCATAAAAGTAAATTAAAACTGAATAAAATAAACATGAAAATATCACACACACAGGCTAAGGCACAAATATTTTACTTACTTATTCACTACACCTGAGGTGTTTTACATATGCCTCATCATTACATCTCTTATTAAGTTCTTGCCTTTGGTTATACTTTGATTAATTTAAGCATAGACAACAGATATGAAGTCTGGCCACTTGGGGAGATGTGAGATTTACACAATAAAAATGCTATCACAATTCTCTATTACTATTTTAGAATATTTTTGAAAATAGATTTTCATGCAATATATTCTGATTATTGATTTTCCTCCCCCAACAATTCCCTGATTTTCACCTACCTTTCTCCTTTCTTTATCTAATTAGAAAACAGAGTTAAAAACAATAGAAAAGAAAAGAAAAGAATGAAAAATCAAACACAGTCGGATAGAAAAACTAAAGAGAAGAAAAACCACCTAAACAAAGCACAAAAAACCCCATAGATTGGCACAGAGACAGACTAGTTTACAAATATTCTGTAGCACAAGGGTGAGCTGCAGATACACAATGGTTTACAACAGTTGATGATGTATCAGATTAGGTCCATGTTTCTACAAACGCTAGTGACCATAGGACTGATTACTGGGACTGGGAAGTAACAAAGTATGAGTCCAGAGACTTACATATGATCACAGAACCTACCCCAATTAATATGTACATAAATCAATTTGATAAATGATTTCTGATAAAAGTGGTTTAATAATGGTTTTGCCAACTTACTGAAATTATACTTACATACAGCTGTGCATTCTGATATAAACTTATCTTGCATTCTAAGAGAATGAAACTTCTGCTGGAACACACAGCCAGAGTTACCAACACAACTGTATTCACTTACTGCTTAAGACCAGGAAAGGTGTTTCTGCTTGCCTTGAGCTTGGTGATTTGGATTTTACAGGCCAAATTCTACTATACTTTATTCCCAGCTATTGCATCAGTATGCTCAGGACCAAGGCCTAATACTCTCTGGTGAAATGCATCCCATAAATTTTATCTGAACCCTGTGCAGATGCTGTGGATATAACTTCAGGGACTAAACTCTCAATAGATCACTGGCCTTAGACTGTTTCTCTCTTCTGAGACAATGTTATCAGATTGATTTACAGACGGTGGTTGTGAGGATGATAGTAGTGATGGGAAGTTTAAAAAAAATGGCTAAATTTTGAGAATTTAGAGCCTTCTTTCTGATATACACAATTCATTTTTGCTTTTCCAATGGGTTATGTAGAGGGATTAGCTGATAACTAAAATCTAGTTTCCTAATTGTTTCATGATTGGATCAATGCAGATGGTAGAAACCAATCTCTGGGCCAAGGATAAGGTGGGATTTCCAGGCAGGACAGGAAGAGAAGGGGATAGAGAGAGGATGGGGAATTTGGATTAGGGGGTGGAGCAGATAGGAAGGACAGACATGTATGTCTCTGAGACCAATAGTTTGTAGCCTCTGCAGGAAGTTGTGGAGGCTAAGGAAGATGGGGCAGGATAGTCTTCACCTAGCAGTTGTGTTATCTGCCTGGTTTTAAAATATTGTCTGTCTAGAGTTTTTCATGGGTGGTGACTCAGGAACCTTCTGATGTGTCTCTCTCCCCACTTCTTAATATGGTTTGTTTCATTAACTAAAAACATAATGAGTCCAATCAGTGCTGTCTATATACATATAGGTGTGGCCTTCAATAATACATAGGAACACCTAGAAAACATCCTAAAGAAAAGGGATTGCCTTTCTCAGTAATCAAATGCCAATAGACCCAAAGCATGGTGATAACCCTTTCAAGTCCCTCTTTATCATATAATAATCTTTTAAAAGCATTGCTACATGTTGTGTACTGATGAGAACTGGCCAGAAATGCATGGAAGATAATGGATGAAATTCATTTCTAAATAGTAGGTCCAAGAAACCAAAATGATATTTCTGAGCTGACAAGTAGACATTTTCACCTGCTCAGCTATTTCACAGGCTCTCATGCTGTAACTTTGACTGCCTTGATTTGTTCAGGTCTTGGTCTGGTAGCAGTAGCTGCTGTGACATGTGTTCAATGGCCATGTGAATTCATTCCATAGCATTTCATAAGCAATCCACCCCATATTCTGTATATTGCATTCTTCCAAGCTCTCTGTTGTGGTGGGCCTTAATTTTTGATGTTAGGTTGAGATAGATGACTCCTCAGTGAAAGAATACTCATACACTCACTGTCAGTACTTTGACAAGTTATGGAGTTCTACTTTAATCTTTACACACACACAAAACACACACATACCCACCCACACCCCTCCACACACACACTACATATTTCAATATTCAAGACTAAGAGCAGAACTAATCTATTGGACATAAATGTAAAATGTTGTTAATTTGACCTTTAGAAATAAAACTAGGGTATACAATTTCCTATGTTGTCTGTAGCTGTGGTCTTTTGAATATGTTTTCCTGGCATGAGGTCTTTTCTAAGGAACGTATGACTAATCCAATTGCAAAGCAATTGGTAACTACTTAGCAGTCAGGCACTAGTGCGTGCATCATATATGAAGGCTGATCTTGCAGAAAGCAAGGTCTGGAACTGTGCAAGACCATTTGCTTATTTTCTCTCCCTATAGTCATCATATCACATTCCTACACTACAAATCCTAGCCAAAAAGGAGAATTTCCCCTTCCAAAGGGAACCCCATCTTCAGCCTCTCCACATCTTAGACTAATTTCTCCCAGCCCCCTGAGACATATATTGGTGCTTCCCTAAAGACCAGCACACAACATCTGTGGCACAGGGTGAACACAGTCAAACATTCTCCATATTTTGCCTCCCTAGCTGTGTGTTCCACACCCCAACAGAAGGGCAGAATTCGGACCCACAATTCACCATATAATTAACATGTACTCAGGGTTTCAATGGGCCACTGCTTTAAATTCTGAAAAGGCTGATTGTATTATTACACCCTTATTGAAAATAATGTCAATTATGTGTATAACTGCACAAGTTAAAACTGATAAGGCTCCTGCATATGTAGCAAATAAAATGAAACAGTTTTTTGTATATTACAACATAAAGCATGTTACTGGTATACTACATAATCCCACAGGGCAAGCAGTTTTAAAAAGAGCCAAATTAACCATAAAAGTGATGGTTATTAAACAAAAAGGAGAGTAAAAACACTCGAGGACAGACTAAACAATGCCTTGTTAACTTGAAAGTTCCTCACTGTTGGCATAGAACAGCAACTGAGAGACACTGAATGACTGAAAAAACTGATATAATCAATAAATATACTATATAAGGATGTGTACACATTAGAATGGAAACCTGTAATTGTTTTAAGATGTGGACATGGTTATGTTTATGTGTCTGCAGGGAATTAAAAATATGGTTACCAACAAAACTTATAAAGATTAGATCTGACCAGGAAAATCCTTTTATCAGCTGAGACATGAATGCCTTCACAAAACAAGCAAGCCTGGGTGATTCAATTTCTCAAGACATGCATGCAAATCACCTTCAAAAGGCAAGCCCAAATAATCAATCACACAGAAACTGGAGAATGCATAAACTAACAGACAACACACAGCCTTTAGAGAAAACTCATAGACTTGATGGATAACACACAGACTGGATAAAAAGGGAAACAAGGCAGCAAATTCCTCAACTAAGTTTTTTTCCTATTAAACATACACTTTTCTTGGGCTACTAACTGGAATTCTTCACCCCAATTCAACATGAAGCAACTATAAGAAGACCATCGTCCCAATCCCTTATATTCTGATGGGTGGTGTTTGTGGTACATTAAATTGTTGTATATTGATATGTATTTGAGTTTTTTATTGTATACTAATAAGAATTTAAGATTAATTTGTTTTTTATATTAATAGAAATTTAAGTTTCTTTTGTTTGAATTATTGCAGCTTATAGAAATTTAAAGTTGGTTTGTACATAAACTGTTTAAGTAAACTTCCAGTTTTGTTGATTTTATAAATATTTCTGTATGTGGATTGTTAATGTTAAGAAGAGTCAATTTTTAAATTAAAAGGCGAGTGTTAAGTGGAAGTTTCTGGATATGTCAGGTGATGCAGACACATGGAGTATTTTGCTAAGACAAGAAACATGGTAGGACACTTGTTTCTAAAGAGTATAAGTAGGACTCATTGGACAGTCACTCCCACTTGCCCAGCTAGCTTTCCAAGTCTTGGTTGTCTAGAATCTTCAATAATCTTTGTTTAGTTTAGAGAGACTTTGCAGAGCTCTTCTGCCATCCTGGATGGTTCCAGTTGCTCCTGCTGACTCATGCAGATTTCACAAAAGCCTGATGGTTTCTGCCACATAGTGTCACCGCTGCTGATTCATGTTTGGTATCATGGCACTATTGGACTGCTGGTACACTGACAAAAGGCGTTTTGAATTGCTCCAAAACTAATTCTAAAATGACCCATATCCCTTTGTCTTATATACCATCTCCTTTCCCTACCTTTCATGGTGGGCTAGAAGGAGTATTGAAGCATTTGTGAACCTTTATTAAAAGTAGGTTTTAAAAAATCTAAGCTTACAAAGAAGTAGCCAGATACTTCTGTAGTGAAAGTAAACTATGTTCTGAAATTACAGGGAATAAGCATTTTTGTAAAGACTGATGTCATCACAAAAGGAAGACAATAATAAGGTCTATATGAATTCTGGTGCCATGAGTGTCTCCATTGATAATGGCATGCCCCATCACTAATCACCATTTTCTTCCCATGCACCAGTCACCATCAGCTCAGAATCCTGAATTCTCTTGTATGTAGTATAAAATTTGGGCCCTTCCAGTATAATTATCCGGCAGCTATCTGATTAGTGCTCCAGTTACAGTCTAATAACCATACTTAATACTTCCCTAACTGTGTTTGTAGAATCTATCCAGTTGCAAATGAGGACGTTCAAAGTTCTGCTACATAGTGATCAATTCCTGCTTAGCATCTAGAAGAAGACTAGAGTGTGCTTTGGAAATTTACTGGGAGTTCATGTACTAATTCACTGGTAGTTCATGTACTAATTCACTGGTAGTTCATGTATGCTGTTGCCTAGGTTCTAACTCAGAATTAGAGAAGATGACTCACACTTACCAAAAGGAATCACTATGATAAGATTATCAATTCTTAGCATGAAGATTTCTCATGCAGAGGAACTCTGTGCTGGAGCAACATACAAAATAAGTCAGTGTTTTCAGCTATGATTCTCAGTGTCAAGCCCCTGGAGATCATATATACCATATATCTCTGTACTTACTATTTCTTGCATATTTATACAAACAACATTCTTCATCAAAGCACTGATGAATGTGACATCCATGTATCCCCCAAACACTAGAAGTTGTTCTTGTGTCACTAAGGGTCACTCTCTATAGGGTTGTGGGTACACTGGCTGCTAGGCCACAGGGCATGGCCTCTCAGGAAGGCAGGAAGCAGGAAACAGAAAGCTTGATGGCACTTACCACATGAGCCAGCAGCAGCAGCAGCACAGGTGTAGGCTGTAGCAAAGCACTAGGACACTGCTCCAGGGTTTGGGGAAGCACAGTCCGAGGTGTGGGACAGCCAGAACTGGTGTGGGGCTCCCCAGCCTTCAAGGAAGTCAGGGCTATCTGGTTCTTAGCCTCTCAGACATCCAGGCACTGCTCGGAGCCTCAGAAAAACTGAGAACAGAGTGGGGGTAGAGCAGGCTGGATTTAACCCAGGTCCCAGGGGTGAGGGCAAAGGGAGAGCTCCCACTGATTCCACAATTATAGTCCTTAGCTTGAAGGCAACAGACTTGTTTTGAGCTTGGTTGTGGTCATGTCTTGGAGCACAGAGAGGCCTTCTATGGGAGATTAGATAGTGGCTCTGTAGGTGAAGGCCATCTCTGTGGCTTCCCATGGGTGATTCCCATGAAAAGAGACAATTAATGGTTTTAAGGCATTTATTATCAAGGTAGAAAATGGATGTGTAATACCATATTTCACTTTCTCAGAGTGGGCCTGAGACTAAATATCTTTTTCAGGGAGGAATGTCTGGGAAGGAAAGCTTATTGGCTAGGCCTTCCAGGCCTCTAAGTACCTCATTAGAATGGTGATCTTTGTTTTGAGTCTGTGTGACCAGAGGTTGCATTTTTTCATCGTCAACATGTGGAGGAGCTTGGGGCATTGCCCTTATTTGACTGGTGGCCATAAGTCTACGGGTGACTGTGGCTAGTGATAGGTGCCTGCTGTCTTTGAGTAGGCAAAGCTCCGACTGTCCTTTCAGGATCTCCAGGGCTTCTAGCCTTAGCTCAACCAGGAACCATGTTACCTTTCACATGGTCCCATAACTGTCCTATAACAGGATGTGATTATAGGAAAGAAAATTAGTACTGGGCAAGACTATGAATGTGGAAACAGTGATCACAGTTGGTCTTATAACTTAAGTCTTAGATCTCATGAATTACATATTGGGTTGATGAATTCATTTTGTTAATAGTATAGTAATTCAACAGTCATACCAGTCATTTCCTAAGAAATGGAAATTGATTCAATACATAATCAAATATTTTGTTGAAGATATTGATCCAAATATGGTAGACATGTGCTCACATTGACATCAACATAGGAATATGTGGATCAATATTAGTAACTTAAAACTTACTGCTCTCTAATATTTGCATGCATGCTGATTAGTGAAACCCCTTATGCAAAGAGACTGAATTCTTACTCCTTTCGCTCTTTTCCTCAATATTTAACTACAGGTTTTGAGCAACTGCTTCAGTTATTCTTTATGGTAATATCAACCCCAAAACAGCTTCCTGTTCCTTTAGAGTTTTTGTCATATTCCAGATATGAACTGGTACACTGTGCCTTGCGCAGTAATAGATAGCAGAGTCCTCAGATGTCAGACTGCTGAGCTTCAAGTAGGCTGTGCTGGACACTGTGTCTGCATCCAGTGTGACTTTGTCCTCAAACTTCTCTGTGTAGATTGTTCTACCAATACTTGGGAGTATGTCTCCAATCCATTCAAACCCTTGCCCATGTTTCTGCCTCACCCAACTCAAATAAGTAATAGGGAAGATATTTGAATCAGAATCCCTGCATGACAGCTTTACTGAAGATTCAGGACTCCTCAGTTCAGAATCAGACTGTTGCAGATAAACCTGGGAGTAGATACCTGTTGAGAGAAAACAAAGTGGATGATATTTCACTTCATCTTGTCCCTATACCTCATGCCTAAGACAAGGGGTCCACTTACCTGTTGCTGCTGCCAACAGATAGAAAATGATCCAAATCCAGTCCATGTTAGAACTTCTGTGCACAGGGGCTAGAGGGTACAAATGTGGAGCTGTAGGTGTGTGGACATCCTGTATTTACAACCACACACTATAATTTGCATATGCATGAAGAAGAGAAATTCTTAGATCATCACATGTGATTAATTCTTTCACATCACTTTGCAGCCATTTCAAATGCTGAGACTGGGGAATATGTTATCTAGAGTTGCAAAGCTAGTGTGAGAATTTAAATGTGAGCCAAGACAATAAGCTTCCAGATTGCTTTATCCCTATCTCCACATAGCAATTTATTCTGGGTGATAAAATGGAAGATAAAACCTCAATAAAGCAATAGGAAGGAGTTTGCAGATTTGACTCATCAAAAAATGGATGAAAAGCCAATTAAGGCATAGTCTGCTTACAAGGGACAATCTGTCAAGTCCAGGAGATGATATTTTGCTCTATAGGCTTTATGTAGGAGCAGGAGTTTCTTATTTCTGATGTCTGTGTGCCCACTGGTAGAATGGATTTCCATCACTTCTATGTGACAATTGTTACCCACACCCAAAGGTAGGACTAAGCTTGGGCTAGAGGCTTAATTCTGAGACATTACCCATTGGTACCATTATGTGTAACCCATGTTCTTATTATATTACTATGACACTTGCTACAAATTGACCCCTACTTCTAGAAACAGATCACCAATATTCACCCTAATCCAGTGATTAATTTTCGTGCATGTGGCCTTGACTATACACTCAAAAGTACAGCAAGCCTAACTTCTAGATTCGTATATGTCCTACAATCTGCCAATCTGCCAGGGTAATTTAGGCTCCCAAGCAACTAATTGCTTCCCATTACATTTTATTCAGTAATGGTAATGATAGCAATCACCTTTTTATATTTTATTATATATATATATATATATATATATATATATTTTACTAACCCTCTGAGAATTTTTGCTCTCTCATATATTACACACAATTTTGCAACCATATTCTCCCAATCCTCCCTCATCTCATTTCCTCCACCAATCCACTCTTCCTCCACTTCCCTTTGGAAGAAAGCAAGCCTACCAGAGATACCAACTAAACATGCATATCAATTTGCAGTAAGACTAGGAACTTCCTCTCAAATCAAGATTAGACCAAGGCAAACTTGTGGAAGAAAAATGTCACAAAAGCAAGAAAAAAGAGTCAGAGACATGTCCTGATCCCTCCGTTAGAAGTCCCACAAGAAGATCAAGCTCTACAATCATAATATATATGCAGAGGGCATAGATCAGACCCATGCAGGCTCCCTGATTGCCAGGTCAGTCTCTGTGAGCCACTATGAGCTCAAGTTAGTTGACTCTGTAGCATTCTTGGGATGTTCTTGACCTCCTTAGCTTCTACAATATTTCCAACTCATCTTCCACAGGATTCCTCAAGCTCTCCCTAATGTTTAGCTGTGGGTTTCTAAATCTATTTCTATCAGTTCTTAGATGAAACCTCTTGGATAATAATTATGCTAGGCTGCTGTGTACAAGTATATCTGAATATCATTAGAAATCATTTCATTGTTTTGCTGTTGTTTTGTTTGATTTTGTTCTTTGTTTTGTTTGATTTTTTGGTTTTTGTTGTTTTTTGTTTGTTGGTTTGGTTTGGTTTTTGTGCTGATGGTCATATAAGTGGTCCTATCCCAGGACTGTGAGCTATCTGTCTCCTGGATCCTGGCTTTCCATGCAATCTCTGGAGTAATAGCTCTCTTGTAGAATGAGTCAGCAAGTGGACCAGTCATTTCATGGCCACTTCTACAATTTCTGTACAACCCTAAGACAACTGGCAGGTATGAGGAATTGTAGGTCAAAGGTTTTGCGGCTGGGTTAGTGTCTAAATCCTAGCACTGGAAGTCTTGTCTGGTTACTCAAGATGAGCTGTTTAGGCTCCATATCCCCCAATTATGGACTGTTCAGGCTCCATATACCCAATTATGAGGATGTTTAGCTAGGATCACCTTTGCAGTTTCCTGGAAGTTTCCATTTCACTAGGAATCTACCTTGCCTTGGAAATGGCTCACATTTCCAGTTATCTCTCCAAGTACTTTTTTTCCCTCCATTCTTCCCCAGATTGATCGGTCCTATTCCCATGCTGGTTGGGAATAGAGAACAAGAACATCTAAAACTATCCTGTATACCACAATGACTGATTTCCCAGTTGTCCTATTTCCCTTTCTAAGGGAGATCCATGTATCACCGTTTATGCCCTCTTTGTTACCCACCCTCTCTGGATCCATGCACTGTAGCATGATTATCTTTTACAATGCAGCTAATACCTACTTATAAGTGAGAATATACCATGTTTGTCTTCCTGATTCTGAGTTACCTTACTCAGGATGACCTTTTCTATATTTATTCATTTATTTGCAAATTTCAGTAAGTTATTTATTTTTAAATCTGAGAAACAATAGTGCAAATGTAAAACACATTCTATATACAATCTTTGGTTGAAGGACATGTAGGTTGTATGTAGTTTCTTGCTATTAAAATAAACATGCTATAAATATAGTTAAGCAAGTGAGCATGTCATAGGATTAAGCATCCTTTTACGATATTACTAAGACTGTTATACCTGGCTCTTGAAATAGATCAATTCCTAATTTCTGAGAAACTTCTATATTGATTTTTACAGTGCCTGTATAAGTTTACATGCCCAACAATAAGGGACTATTCCCCTTGCTTCTCATATTCTCCATCATAAATTGTCACTTGTGTTTTTTTCTCAGCCATTCTAACAGGCACGAGATGGAATTTCACAGTCATTTTAATGTCCATTTCCTTGATGTCTAATAATATTGAACATTTCTTTAAGTACTTCTCTGCCACTTGAGATTCCTCTGTTTAGAATTCTGTTTACATCTATACCCTAGTTTTAAATTGAATTATTTGATTTTTGATGTTTAGTTTCCTGAGTTCTTTATATATTTTGGAAATCACTTTGTCACTTATGGAATTGATTAAAAATATTTTTTCATTATCTAGTCTTGCATTTTGTTCTTTTGATAGTGTCTTTTGCCTTACAGAAGCCTTTCATTTTAATGAGGTCCCATTTATTAATTTTCTATCCAGTGCTTGTGCAATGATATTCATGAAGTTATCTGCTGTGTTTATGAGTTCTTGCCTATTCCTCACTTTCTGTATTATTAGGCACTTATTGTATCCAGTTTTATGTTGTTGTCTTTGATCCACTGAAATTTAAGTTTAGTGGAGGGTGATAAATATGGATCTATTTGCATTCTTCTACATGGAGACACCCAGTATGACTAGCACCAATTGTTCAAGATGTTTTCCTTCTTCCATTGCATATGTCTGGCTTCTTCATTGAGAAACAAGGGTACATAAGTGACTATGTTTATTTATGAGTCTTTGATTTGAATACATTGATAAACCTGCCTGGTTTTAGGTCAACACTCCGCTGTGTTTATTATACAGTTCTGTGCAATGAAAAATCAGGCATTGTGGTATATAAGATAGTTTTAACTGTTCGTGGATTTGTTGTGTTTTATTTTGATTTTCTCTTTTCTTTATGAAATTCAATATTATCCATTCAACATCTATTGTAACCACCAGCAGTTACGTTCAAATGGGTTACTGGGTTCCCTGGAATGAGACCTGGGGAGCAAAATGGGATGACAAGAGAAACATGAACTAAGACAACATGGCTGTTCAATGTCTTGTAGTTTGTTGGGGGACTGAGAATTTAAAATTTCAGGCAAGACCCTTCCCCCAGATTCCAGGATTTGTTCCTGAGAACTGCTCTGGCTGGCTGTTCATTAGGCATTGGTTCCACTATGCTGGCAGCTGGACTGGTTGCCTGCTCAATTCAGGAATTCATAGACCTGGAGGAACAATGAAATTAACCTTCACTCCTCCCTTAGTGGGGCTAGATTATGTCTAGCACAGGAATTACAGCTCACAGGCTGGGAGAAGAACTTAATCTTGGTCAATGTCAAGTTCCTGGCAGGTGGCTTGACACCCCAATATGGCTCTCTACAATCTATACAGAATTAACTTAGAATTTTGATGGATATAGCATTGAGTCTGTATATAGCTTTTGTTAGGAATGTCATGTTAACTCTATGAATCCAGGAGCACAAGATTTATTTCCATCTTTTACTAACTTCAGTTTCTTTCTCCAAAGACTTGAAGGTTTGACTTGAAGGAAGTCTTTCACTTCTTTGAGTGAAGTTACACCAGGTTCTAATTTTCCTATTGAGGAATTCAATTTACAATGAGATAAACTTTCTTCATGGTGACTGAAATGGCCTTCAAATTCTATGATTTATGTTTCTTTAGCTTTTCAGGGGTTTGACATAGCTCTTAGGAACTAATTGCAGTGATTTCTCTAAGAGATTGTACCCTTCAAGACAAGGATTAAGTGATATGGGAGATGGATTCCTGGGTTTTGTACGTGGTTAACTGAGAAGAATAAATCCTGGGTAGAGTCAGAAAACATGGCTCTCTACACCTGCACTTCAGGATACACAACAGTAATTTATTTAGATGTTTTCCTTTCACTGATTTATGATAAAAATATTGGAAGCATTATTGATTATATTGACATACAAATTGTAGAGTATAGGTGGAGGTTTCCTAAGTGTCTCTTGATTGGGTCAATAAAGACAGGAGAAGCTAATCGGTTGCACAAAGGAGAGGTGGTGTTCCCAGGCCAAACAGGAAGGGAAGGGGACACAGAGAGGATTGGGGAGTTGAACCAGGCTATGGAGCCAAAAGGAAGACAGACAAGTAGGTCTCAGGGACTGGAAGTTTGTAGCATTTGCAGTGGACAGAGGCCAAGGAGGATGGGGCAGGATATTCTTTGTTCAGTCTTTGAGTTATCTGGTCAGTTTTAAAATATAAAAGTCTCAAGGTAGAGAGATGACTAAGTGGTTAAGAGCACCGACTGTTCTTCCAGAGGTCCTTAATCAAATTCCCAGCAACCACATGGTGATTTACTACCATCTATAATGGGGTCTGATACCCTTTTCTGGTGTGTCTACAGATAGTAATGGTGCTACATAAAGTTAAAAAAAAAAGAAAAAGAAAAAAGAAAAAGCGTTAAAATGCCTGGAGAGGTGGCTCAGGGGTTAAGAGCACTGGCTGCTCTTCCAAATGTCCTGGGTTCAATTCTCAGCAACCACATGGTGGTTCACAGCCATCTGTAATGGGATCTGATACACTCTTCTACTGTGTCTGAAGAAAGCTACAGTGTACTCATATAAATAAAATAAATCTTTGAAAAATGCTCTAGCGTGGAGGATATCCAGATTCTCTTCTGATTTCTATTAAAAAATTCTCTAGTGGTTTCCTACCCTGGGGCTAAATGGAACTGGGTGAGATGGCCTTTGTTGACACCTGGCATGGAACAGAGACCAGAAAAGTTTAATGAAACTAGCCGTGGGGTCTAGGTGATAGTCTTGCTGGTACCAGGAAAGGAGCAAGCATGCATTATTAAAATTACCCGCAACAGAAGACAGCATGGAGGCTTTGTACTCTCTTTGAAAAAGTAAGAAAACCAGAATTTTTAGTCACTCAGGAGTGTCTCATCAATGGAAGAGATAAAATCAGATGACTGTACTTCATCCAGAAATTTGAGAGTGGAGGTTCTTAGCAACTGGGTGAAACTTTTGCTATCTGTAATAGCAGACCTCACCCTAATTCTCCAAAATGAATATTCCAGTCCTATCCTTCCCTAGACCATTACATATCCTTAGGGGAGATGTCACATGTATTTTATGGCCTGTTGACCTCAATGCTATTTATCAGAGACCAAATTAGATTCTAGGCCTTTCAGTCATAGAAGCCAGCATCATGGTCACAAGAAGTTCCTAAAAGAGTTTCTATGTAGTCACACCTTAAGCTTCATTGTGTAGCTGTAATTGGAATGATTACGGAAACTATTGTTGCAGGAAGAACATTTTCTAATTTCCATTCTGTTTAAATATGCCTACAATAATCTACCTCTTTTAGACTCCCTGAAGTCTGATCTGGGTTGATGAACTTCTCCTTCTCATCTCTTCACATGTTTCCATGTTTGAAATCTGATGAGAGAGAGACCCTCATGAAATAATGATTTCTTTTCTGGAAGAAATTACTACATGCATATATATATATATATATATATATATATATATATATCAGAAAATTAATTTCTGAAAATACACACACACACATAAAATCCACACATATAGTGTAGTGTAAAACCCAAACATTTCACCTATTTATTTCACTACAGTTTAACATTGTGCATTTTATATATGCCTCTTTAAGTCCTGGCCTCTGAATACATTTTGAACTATTTAAACAGAGACAGGAGACATAAAATCTAGGCAGTTGGGCCTATGTGAGATTTATAACAAAGGATGCTATCAGAGTTCTTTATTTATTATTTTTCTTAGAATTCTTTTCTCTATTTTTATTGAAAATGATTTTGCATGCAATCTATTCTAGTTATTCCCCAACACCTCTCTTATTTTCACCCGCCTTGACTCACTTTCTTTATCTAAGTAGAAATCAAAAAGAACCTAAACATATTTAAAAGGAAAAAGATAATATGATAAAGGAAAAACAGACAACTGGAATAGGACAAAACAAACAACCAATAAGAAGAAAAATCACCCAAAACAAAGCATGGAAAACACATATAGACACAGAGACAAACAAGGTCACAAATATTCTGAAGTACATTAATGAGCTCCAGGTATGTAACCCAAAGTGAGAGTTGATGCTATATCCGTATGGGTCCATGTTCTCTAAAAGCTAATGACTATAGGACTACCTACTGTGACTGGGACAAATTTTTATGGGACTACATATTAATATTTAACCTCAGAATCTACCTCAGTTAGTTTGTACATGTATTAAGTTTCTAAATTATTCTATTAAAAGTAGTTAATATTACTTTTTTTCCAACTTATAGTAATTATTCTTATGTCACTGTGCTCTCTGATATAAATATATGTTGCATTCTATGAAACTGGGAATTTCTACTGGATGATCCATCCAGAGTAATAACACACCTAGAAGTCACTTAAGACTGTGAAAGGAGTTTTTATTTGCCCAGAGGCTGGGTGGATTTCACAGGTCAAATTTGTATTTAATATATAATCAAACAATTTTGCTCCAAAGTGTTGACCCAATTATGGTAGATACATGTGCTCACATTGACACCAACATAGGCATAAACATAATTTTACTATGTCTAACTTAGATCTGAATAAAGACACCAAGACATCTATTTATTAATTATAGCTTTAAGCATTGTATTACTCTCATTCCCAGCTAGCTCTTATAACTTAAATAAATCTATCTATATTAAACTATGTTCTGCCAAATCAATTGTTAGTTACCTCTCCTTCAGTTCTGGCCTGCTTCTTCCTGTGCATATGGTGTCAACATCTGCTCCAGACACTTCCACAGTTCCAGTCTCTCCTAGAAAGTCCTGCCCATCTCTCTTCCTTTGCTACAGGCAATCATCTTTTTATTATACCAATCAAGAGCTAAGAGAGGCAGTTTTTACAAAATATGATGTAGTGATATGAATAACAATACCAAAGTCTGCACTTATCTTTTGCTTCCAGAAATCTGCATTTAAATAATACAAAGACAATCGTTACACAGTGCAGAAAAGATCACCTTAACACAGAAAAATCTGGAACAAGTTCACTAATTTAAAACTCCTCTTAATTGTATGTGCAAGGTGACTAAGAAATCTTATACAATGGGAATTAATTCATAGTCCTCTTTTTCCTTTACTCAGTACTCAGTTAAAATTTTGAGAAAGTCTTCAGGCTACTCTTTCAGTCCTCTCAGCACCATAACAGGCTCCTGAAGTTTCCAAGTATCTGACCCACTTCAGGTGTAGGCTGTGACACTGTGCCCGGCACAATAGTAGATGATAGATTCCTCAGATGCCAGGCTGCCGAGTTCCATGGAGACTATGTTGGACATAGTCTATGAGACTATGTCTGCAGTCTATGTCTGCATCCAATATGGCTCTGTATTCAAGCTTCTGACTTTAGTTGGTAGGGTCAATGCTGGGGATTAGTCTTCCAATCCCTTCATACTGAAGTGCAGGCCTCTGCCTCACGCAGCTCATTTAGGAAATGAGGAAGAAATCTGAGATAAATCCTTTTCTGAAGATCTGGACTCCTCCATTCAGCCCTACTTTGCTGCAGATGACTCTGGGAGTGGAACCCTGTGGAGAGAATGGATTGCTACTTCTTATCCTGGCTTCCCCTAAGGTCTGGTGCTAGGAATATGTTTACCTGTAGCTGCTGTAGAGAATGATCTAACTCAGGTAAGAACTTGCATGCTCAGGGAGTATGGAATAGAGGGTACTAATGTAGTTCCACTAGTTCTGTGAACATCTCTGTATTTACAACCACAGACTCTTTAATTTACCTATTACTAAGGGAGGGATTTTTTGATTGGGATGTGATTTTGTTTTTCAGACATGTAGCATGTTTATATGTTATTCTGGGGTGTGCTGAGGTTCCAGTATTAATCATTTCTGGGGAAATACTTTATCTGCTTCACCTTGGCACCTATGTGAAAAGGGATCTTTTCATGTAGGGCTCTGAGAATCCTGTAGCTACTTCCATGTTTGCTAATGTGAACTATACTTCAAGTGTTCAAGGGCATTATGAACCTCCTTAGGGTTAACCATATTGTGATGATGAGAAGGTAAATTGATCATCTTGCTCTCATCAAAAATTAACACAGAACTGTGGAAACTGCTGTTCATTCAACAACAGTAATCAGCAGGACTATGGACAGCTTTGATAACAGCAGTGAACACTTGTTACATTTTCTCCCCAAAATGTTGCAAAAGGCCCTAAGCCTCTAATATCTTTATCTTTTACTGATGGATCTCTCAAGAACTAGTGTACTATTCATTGGCAGTAAAAATCCAATTTGGATCTTGGTGACCACGATATGGATGTTATTTAACAAACAAACCATCCAGTGTTGCATTGTGGAGATCTCACATATCAACTACAACATTGTCTCTGAATGTAATTTTGTTGGTGATAATATCAACTGAGGTTATTGAAGTCCACTCAGTGAACAAACACCCTCCCTGTTTCTGCTGCCCTTAACTTCTTAGAGAATTGGTGGATCTACAATGCCCCCTGCTGGTTTTGAGAACCTGCTTATATAGATTCTTACAAACAGACAATTGCTTCTCTTCTTTATAATGTACATGGTGATGTTGAGAATACATTTCAAGGATGTATGTTGAGCTTTGTCTCAACTGATGACTCCATGAGCCACAGTCTTTTCACTATGCACTATTAGATCCAGATACAGTAATGATCATTGATGGAGAAGTGAGTTATTAGAGAAAACACAGGAGATGGTTGGGTGTAGGGCAGGTGGGCTCTGCTGCCAGACAGAACTAGTAAGTTTAAGTGAGTTTAGATACCAGAATTTCAGACACCTGAAATTTCAAGGAGTCTAACCTCCTCCTACGCATTTGTGTACCTGCTCTGTACCAAGTAAACAAACAGGCTACTCATTAGACCATGGTAAGTCCATTGCTTGCTGCAACACATGGCATCCTTACCCATATTAATATATGGGGAATATACTCACTAATATACTCACTAATAATACTCACTAATATCTCAAACTGAGTCAATAAGAAATACCTACCCCTAAATACAACCACACTTCTTATTGTGTCCCTCTACACATGGAATAAAGCACATAAAAGATTTTATGAGAGTGAGTGGCTATCTTTATTGAGATGTAATACTTGCTGAAGAATTTTCTCTCCCAAATCATTCACTATTGGATCCTGGAAATGACTGGCTGATCAGGATCATACCACATCTGTTTCTAACTCCATAGTAGTTGACTTGATCCTGGACCTTGGCTACATGCCCAATGCAGGCTGCTTAAATCCCATCCATACTCTTCTTTTTTTCTTTTTTTCTTTTTTTTTTCTTTTCATCCATACTCTTCTAAGAGTTCTAACACTCCCAGATTTCCTGGCTGGATAAGAGCCTAATAATAAAAAGCAGGCATCAAATGGTGTCTACAAGTGTCCTAAAAAAGAAAATTCCCACTCCTGTAGCTGTGCTTGAAGCAGAAAACTCATAATATTAGGAAAAGGAACAAATTTGGTACTTACACATCAGTTCAAACTCACTGAACAGTTCAGGCTCACATACACAATATGTTGCATATTGTTGGTTCTTTTTTTATTAGATCTTTTATTTATTTATATATCAAATGTTATCCCCTGAACTCATTTTCCCTCTAAAAACAGTCTATCCCATCCCCCTTCCCACTGCTTAGCAACCCACCTATCTAGCTTCCTTGTGCTAGCATATTCACATTTGAAAAGTGACCAGAATTTAGGAAAATTTACACTGTGATTCATTCTGTTTGCTAATTCACCAGTGTTTCACTGATGCACTGTAGAGTTGTAATGTAAAGACTTAAATAAGATTGTTGGTCCCTTTGCCATTGGTCTTTCTGAAGGAATAATGATTGATGTGTCCTTAGGAAGCTCTCTGCTCTCTTTGATCTAGCTTCCCCAAGATCAGAGTCCTTTTGTTCTGAAAAGGACATAACTAATGATTTTTAGAGACTTGGATGTATTAAACATAAGCTTAGTAGATGACAGCTGGGGAACTCAATAACCAATTTCCAGCTCCAAGGAGTTAGTGGAGCCAATACCAATAATTATGATACATAGGGATATCCCTCCACACAAATGCCTGTGACATGTAGGCACAGATCTTTCCCCTAAAATATGCTATATATGAGTGTGAGGATTCATTTGTTTAGATGGAAACAATATGTTCATGAGTCCATTGCATTTCACTCTCATACAGTGTTGCCCTTGATTGAAAAGATTAAAATGTCTCATGGTACTTAGTCTTATATTATGTATGTGAAGTACATTGACTGTCTTATATATTAAAGGATTCCCAGAAAGAGAGATTGTAAAAGTCAGGCCCACATACACAATATGTTGTACGTTGCAAATGTTATTGTGTGTATAAGAGCTCTTCATAACATTGCTGAAATAAGCTCCTACTGTTGGTTCTTCTTTCTTTATTAGATCTTTTATTTATTTATACATCAGATGTTATCCCCTGAACTCATTTCCCCTCTGAAAACACCGATCCCATCCCCCCTCCCACTGTTTACCAACCCACCCATCCAGCTTCCTTGTGATATCATTCCTGTACATTTGGACATTGAGACCTCAAAGGACCAAGGGCTTCTCCTCCCACTGATGTCAGAAAAGGCCATCCTCTGCTTTATATGCAGCTGGAGTTATGGGTCCCTCCATGTGTACTCTTAGGTTGGTGGATTAGATGCTGGGAACTCTGGGGGTACTAGGTGGTTCATATTGTTTTTCCTTATCAGGGAACCACTTCAGCTCCTTGGGTTGTTTCTCTAGCTCCTCCATTGTGGACCCTGTGCTCAGTCTAGTGGTTGTCCGAGAGCATACACCTCAGAATTTTTCAGGATCTGGCAGAGCCTCTCAGGAGACAGCTATATCAGGATCCAGTCAGCAAGCACTTGTTGGCATCCACAAAAATGACTTAGTTTGATAACTGTGTATGGCATGATTCCACAGGTAGAGAAGTCTCTGGACAACCTTTCCTTCAGTCTCTGCTCCACACTTTGTCTCTGTATCTCCTCCCATGGATATTTTGATCCTCTTACTAAGAAAGAATGAATTATCCACATATTGGCCTTCCTATTTCTTAAGCTTCATGTGATCTATGAATGGTAACTTGGGTATTCAGAGCTTCTGGGACAATATCCACTTGTCACTGAGTTCATGCCATGACTTTTCTTCTGTGATTTGGTTACCTCACACAGGATGATATTTTCTAGTCCCATCCATTGTCTAATAATTTCAAGAATTAATTGTTTTTAATACCTCAGTAGTAAAAATTGTGCAAATGCATCATATTTTCTGTATCCATTACTCTGTTGAAGGACATCTGCATTCTTTCCAGCTTCTGGCTATTATAAATAAGGCTTCTATGAACATAGTGGAGCATGTGTCTTATTACACATTAGAGCATCTTTTGGGTATATGCCAAAAGTGGTATAGCGGGTCCTCAGTTAGTGCTATATCAAATTTTCTGAGGGAAACACCAAACTGATTTTCAGAGTTGTTGTAGCAGCTTGCATTCCCACTAGCAATGGAGAAGTGTTCTTTTTTCTCCACATCATCTCTAGCATCTGCTATCACTCTGACTGGGATAAGATGGAATATCAGGGCTGTTTTGATTGGAATTTCCCTGATAACTAGGGATATTGACCATTTCTTTATATGCTTCTCAGACATTCAGTATTCCTCAGTTGAGAATTATTTGTCTAGCTCTATACCCCATTTTTTAAATAGGGTTATTTGGTTCTCTGGAGTCTAACTTCTTGAGTTCTTGGTATATATAGAATATTAGCCCTCTATCAGATGCAGAATAGATAAAGACGTTTTCCCAATCTGTTGGTTGCCATTTTATCCTATTGACAGTGCCCTTTGATTTACAGAAGATTGGCAATTTTATGAGGTCCCATTTGTCAATTCTTGATCTTAGAGCATAAGCTATTGGTGTTCTGTTTAGGATATTTGCCCTGTGCCCATGTGCTCAAGACTCTTACCCACTTTCTTTTCTATTAGTTTCAGTGTATCTGGTTTTATGTAGATGTCCTTGATCCACTTGTACTTGAGTTTTATACAAGGAGATAAGAATGGATCAGTTTGCACTCTTCTACATGCTAAATGCCAGTTGAAATAGTACCATTTGTTGAAAATGCTGTCTTTTTTTTTTCACTGGATATTTTTCGCTCCTCTGTCAAAGATAAAGTGACCATAGGTCTGGGGGTTCATTTCTTGGCTTTCAATTCTTTTCAATTGATCTACCTGCCTGTCATTGTACCAAGACCATGCAGTTTTAATCATGATTGCTCTGTAGTACACATTGAGGTCAGGGATGGTGATTCCTCCAGGAGTTCTTTTATTGTTGAGAAAAGTTTTAACTATCTTAGGTATTTTTTAATTCCAGATGAATTTGCAAATTGCTATTCCTTACTCTATGAAAAATTGAGTTGGAATTTTGGTAGGAATTGCATTGAATCTGTAGATTGCTTTTGGCAAGATGGCCGTTTTTACTATATTAATCCTGTCAATCCATGAGCTTGGGAGATCTTACCATATTCTGAGAACTTCTTCAATTTCCTCCTTCAGAGACTTGAAGTTCTTGTCATACAGATCTTTCACTTGTTTATTTAGAGTCAGACCAATGTATTTTATATTATTTGTGGCTGTTGTGAAGGCTGTGGTTTTCCTAATTTCTTTCTCATCTTCTTTATCCTTTGAATAGAGGAAGACCACTGATTAGTTTGAGTTAGTTTTATATTGAGACACTTTGCTGAAGTTGTTTATGAGGTTTAGGAGTTCTCTGGTGGAATTTTTGGTTTCACTGAAGTATACTATAATATCATCTCCAAATAGTGTTAGTTTAACCTCTTCCTTTCCAATTTGTATCAATTTGACCTCATTTTGTTGTGAAATTGCTCTGGCTAGGATTTCAAGTACTATATTGAATAAGTATGGAGAGAGTAGGCAGCCTTGTCTATTCCCTGATTTTAGTGGGATTGCTTCAAGTTTCTCTCTATTTAGTTTGATGTTGCCTACTGGTTTGTTATATATTGCTTTTAGGGTGTTTGGGTATGGGACATGAATTTCTGATCTATCCAAGACTTTTGTCATGAAGGTGTGTTGGATTTTGTCAAGTGCTTTCTCAGCATTCAGTGAAATGACCATGTGTTTTTTTTTTTTTTTTTTTTTGAGTTCATTTAGATAGTGGAGTTTGTTGATGTATTTCTGTATATTGAACTCCTATATCCCTGGTATGTAGCCTACTTGATTATTATGGATGATTGTTTTGATGTGTTCTTGGATTTAGTTTCTGAAAATTTTATTGATTATTTTTGCATCCCTTTTCATAAGGACATTGTTCTGACGTTCTCTTTCTGTGTTGGGTCTTTGTGTCATTTAATTATCAGAGTAATAGTGGCTTCATAGAATGAATTGAGTAACATTCCTTCTCTTTCTATTTTGTGGAATATTTTAAAGAGTATTGGTTTTACGTGTTCTTTGAAGGTTTTATAGAAGTCTGCACTAAATTCATCAGTTTCAGGGTTTTTTTTTTTTTGGTTGGAAGACTATTAATGACTGATTCTATTACTTTACCTCAGTGAGCCACACCTCCCCCACCTGGAGGAGCTCCAGGACCAAGGTGAAGTCTTTTGTCTTCAAGGAGTTGCAGCTTCCTGCCAGCCCTCATTTCCAGAGTAGCAGACCCTGTGGAATTGACATCCTCTGAAGAACAATGGGACCGAAGTCCCACTGAGCAACTCTGGCAGGAGGGTCACGCCCCCAAAGTTTATATTGTCATTTTTCCCCAAGTAAAAGACAGACTTTGAACAGCCATGTCTTAGTCTCTGTGTGTTTTCTCTTGTCCCCGGTCATTTCATTTCCCAGTTCTCCGTCCTCAGAGGACCTGATCCACTCATGTGTAACTCCCGGGAGGTTACACAATACTTTACACGGATGAATGAAAATATCATGAAGAAACATATTATAAAATTAACATATGATGAAAAATAAAGCTGGTTTCTTGAAATGTCTATTGAATGTCAAATTTTACTTTAAGATCATCCATCTAAAAATTGTTGAAATATTTGAAATGTACTTGATAGAGACTCCTTTCTAAACTTTCCATTTCTCCTACTATTTTTTAAACTATATTATTTATTTGCTTATGTATTTATTTATGGTATTTTATTAGATATTTGCTTTACTTACATTTCAACTGGTATCCCCATTCCGAGTTACCCCTCCAAAAATTACCTTTTCCATCCCCCTTCCCCTGCTCACCATCCTCCTCCAATTTCCCCCCTCCAAATGCATTCTCCTATTGTGCAGAATCAAACTTTCACAGCACCCACGGTCTCTCCTCTTATTGATGTCTGAAATAGTCATCTTCCGCTAAATACTTAGCTGGAGCCATGCGTCCCAACATCTGTACTCTTTGGTTGGTTGTTTAGCCCCTGGGAGCTCTGTGCTACTGGTTGATATATATTATTTTTCATCCTGCAGGGCTGGAAACCACTTCAGTTCCTTGGGTCCTTTCTCTAGCTTCTCCACTGGAAACCCTATGTTCATTCTATTGGTTGGCTGTGATCCATGGGTGTTTTGATCCACTTTCCAATAAGGATCAAAGTATCCACACTTTGATCTTCTTTCTTCTAGTGCTTCATGAGGTCTGTGAATTGTATCTTGGGTGTTCTGAGATTTTGGGCTAATATCCACTTATCAGTGAGTGCATACCATGTGTGGTCTTTTGTGACTGGGTTACCTCACTCACGATAATATTTCCAGCTCCATCCATTTACCTAAGAATTTCATGAATTCATTGTTTTAATAGCTTATTAATACTCCATTGTGTTAATGTACCACATTTTCTGTATCCATTCCTCTGTTGAGGAACATCTAGGTTCTTTCCAGATTCTGGCTGTTATAAATATGGCCACTATAAACATAGTGGAGCATGTGTCCTTATTAACATGTTGGAGAATCTCCTGGGTATATGTCCAGGAGTCGTATAGCTGGGTCCTCAGGTATTGCTTTGTCCAATTTTCTGAGGAACTGCCAAACTGATTTCCAGAATGGTTTATAAAACTTTCAATCCCACCAGGATTCGAGGAGTGTTCCTCTTTCTCCACATCCTTGCCAGCATTTGCTGTCCACTGAGATATTGATTCTGGCCATTCTGACTGGTGTGAGGTGGAATCTCAGGGTTGTTTTGGTCTTCTGCTAAATATGTAGCTGGAGCCATGGGTCCCGACATCTGTACTCTTTGGTTGGTTGTTTAGTCCCTGCGAGCTCTGTGCTACTGGTTGATACATATTATTTTTCATCCGGCAGGGTTGGAAACCACTTCAGTTCCTCGGATCCTTTCTCTAGCTTCTCCACTGGAGACCCTATGTTCATTCTATTGGTTGGCTGTGATCCATGGGTATTTTGATCCACTTTCCAATAAGGATCAAAGTATCCACACTTTGATCTTCCTTCTTCTTGTGCTTCATGAGGTATGTGAATTGAATATTTATATTCCCTGATGATTAAGGATGATGAACATTTCTTTTGGTATTTCTTAGCCATCAGGAATTCCTCAGTTGAGAATAATTGTTTAACTCGGTACCACATTTTAATAGGGTTATTTGGTTCTCTGTAGTCTAACTTTTTGAATTCTTTGTATATATTGGATATTAGCCCTCTATTGGATATAGGATTGGCAAAAATCTTTTCACAATCTGTTGATTGCCATTTTGTCATTTTGACAGTTTCCTTTGCCTTACAGAAGCTTTCCAATTTTATGAGATCCTATTTGTCAATTCTTCATCTTAGAGCATAAGCTATTGGTGTTATATTCAGGAATTTTTCTCCTGTGCATATATGCTCCACGTTCTTTCCCACTTTCTCTTTTATTAGATTCAGTTATCTGGTTTTATATGGAGGTCCTTGATCCACTTGGACTTGAACTTTGTACAGGGAGATAAGAATCAATCAGTTTGCATCTTTCTACGTTTTGACTGCCAGTTGACCCAGCACCATTTGTGGAAAGTGCTGTCTTTTTACCACTGGATGGTTTTAGCTCCTTTGTCAAAGATCAAGTGACTATAGGTGTGTTGGTTCATTTCTGGGTCTTCAATTCTATTCCATTGTTCTCTTCTGCCTGTCTCTGTACTAATACCACGCAGTTTCTATCACTGTTGCTCTGTGGTATAGCATGAGGTCAGATATGGTGATTTTGCCAGATGTTCTTTTATGGTTGAGAATAGTTTTAGGTATCCTGGGTTCTTTGTTATTCCAGTAAATTTGGAAATTGATCTTTCTAACTCTATGAATAATTGGTTTGAAATTTTGATGGGGACTGCATTGAATCTGTAGATTGCTTTAGGCAAGATGGCCATTTTACTATATAAACCCTGCCAATCCATGAACATGGGAGATCTTTTCATCTTCTGAGATCTTCTTCAGTTTCTTTCTTCAGAGACTTGAAGTTCTTGTCATATAGATCTTTTTCTTGCTTGGTTAGAGTAACACTAAAATATTGTATATTATTTGTGGCTATTGTGAAGGATGTGGCTTCCCTAATTTCTTTTTCATCCTCTTTATCCTTTGAGTATAGAATGGTCACTGATTTGTTTGAGTTAACTTTATATCAAACCACATTGCTAAAGTTGTTTATCAGGTTTAGGAGTTCTCTGTTGGAATTTTTGTGATCATTAATGGATGCTATTATATGATCTGTAAATAGTGATACTTTGACTTCTTCCTTTACAATTTGCATCCCTTTGACCTCCTTTTGTTGTCTAATTGCTCTGGCTAGGATTTTGAGTACTATCTTGAACAGGTTGGGAGAGTGGTAAGTCTTGTCTAGGCCCTGATTTCAGTGGGATTGCTTCAAGTTTCTCAGCATTTTTTACATTGGCTACTTTTTTGCTGTAGATTGCTTTTACTATGTTTAGATATGGGTCTTGAATTACTCATTTTTCCAAGACTTTTATCATGAAGAGGTGTTGGATTTTGTCAAATGCTTTCTCAGCATCTATTGAAATGATCATGTGATTTTTTTCTTGGAATTTGTTTATATAGTGGATTACATTGATGGGTTTTTATTTTGGGTTTTTATGATAGTGTTTCTCTGTGTATCCCTGGCTGTCCTGGAACTAGCTCTGACTTAATGGCTGTCCATCAACTCAGGGATCTCTCTGACTCTACCTCCAGAGTACTGGGAATACTCCATGTACTCACACTTGTGTGTCACTACCATTTGCCTAACTTTCCCTATTATTAATGCTTCAACTTCTTTCACAAGTGGAACATGAGACTGAAAGCTGCCATAAATGGGAGTTGATCAGTTGGCATTTTATACTAATTTTTTCTCAGACATACAGTGTAAATGCCTGCTCATACTTACTGGAACAAAATCATCTGGTATGTCTACAAGACATTTAAATCCGACCAGTTTGGAGGGGTCACAGCACAACTGAGGATGCTATAAATTTATTAAGAGCAACCAGATTTTATACCTTTATCATTAACAGAATATAATGACAATTGGCAAGATCATTACCATTGAAATTGCAAGGATACAATGACATTTGCAAGCTATAAAGGGTACACAATAGTAATGTCTAAGACAAGTTGTTCTGTCAAGCTTCTATTCTCCATTGAATTCACAGAGATAATACAGAGAAACAAAAACACTTTTGGACATGTCACTGTCTGAGGGAGTGCATCAGATCTGAGGAACTAGAAGGCACATTGTGTACAATGCAAGAGCCATGAATTTTAACCTGAAAAGCCTATGATGCATACCTCCCAAGACACTTAAGTCAAGCCTAACTCCATGGTTCCCTGCATAAGAGAATGACTTTTATACAGTCGTAAGTCTAGAGCATCACACTTTGCTAATGAATATTGTCATTGAACCTGTGTTTATAAGATTACTGTCCCTGTGCTGCAAACAGCCTACACATCCTAACTTGATAAAGTTATTCAAACCTTTTGGGGGAATCATTAAGTAATTTGTTTCAGGTCTTCACAATTCTTCATGTTCCATATGTGTTCATATTCAGGATTGCCTGGGAACTCAGAAGAAACTTTGGTCTTAACTATCTTTCCTTAAACCTGTCAAATACAAATGACTGGCACATTCTAATTCACAATCTTGCTCCATTTCCTCAATTAAAATTTCAACTAAATAAGAATCAGCAAAAACTGTAGCTTTGCAATCTCCCTATTGTTCAAAATTGTGTAATAAATAATTTCCTTCAGGGATTCTCCCCATAGACAAACCAAATGGCATAGGATTAATGGATATTAGTAAAATCCAAAAATTTGGCTTGGAAAATATAACAATGTCTCTGCAGATACTTTCTCAATTATGACACGGACAATAGTTCAGTCTGAAGAATGTATTATCCATGTCATAGCATACTGACAGGATTTTTTTTTTTTTGCTCTATGAATATTCCCAAAATGGCCTTGTGTGTATCTCCCATAAAATCCATTATTTATGCTGTTTTAATGCTACTCACAAAACTAGGATAGAATATAACTCTACAGGACAAGCAATTGTAGAACATAAACATTGCCAAATTGAATTTTGATTTATTGGATGATGATGTTTCTCCTGATAGACTGTGTGTCTGCCTCACCTGACTTGCCTTAGTGCTGCTGGGAAACCATTTAGGGGAGGCAGAACAGTCTATAACAGGGATCCCAGTCTGTGTTTCCTGGCAAGTGGAATCTGAGACAGATGCTATGATTCTTGTTCTCCAGTATACACAAAGGTTGCTGAGATACTTCTGGTAATTGGAAAAGGGGTTTGTGGTCCCTGCTTTCTCTTCAAGGTGTCTAAGCACCAGGCAGGAAGGGGATGACTGATCCCTACATAGGAGCAGTTTCCAGTTTAGAGGCAAGTGAGTGCTGAGACTATGACTATGGAAAGGCTGGAAAAGGGAAGGGCATCTCAGGAAGATTTAGGCATGGCTTTTTACAATTAAGTCCCACCCCCCGTGAAGATCCTTGATGATGGAGACAGTCTTTGCTTATCCTGTTTTATTTGATAGCTTATGCGAACAGATACACCTTGCTCAGAATGAACTAGTGATTATAAAACTTTTGCAGGAATAAATGTCTAAGAAATGAAGCTCATAGGCTAAATACTCTGCCCCTATCAAGGTTCCTCATTAACATAGAGAACTCCAGGTTTTTATGCTACATTGTCATGGTCCTTTCAGTGGGTGTCCTGGTAAGGTCTTCCAGATCAAGTATTTTGGCAGGAAGCTAGCCCCATGCCTGCTATTCTAAATTCTTAGTATCCTCAGGGTTTAAACTTGTTCAACCTTACCAGATTTTCTGTCTAGTGTCACAGTGTATCCCACATTGTCCAATAAAGACTGCATATTTTAATAACTCAAAGGACCCAATGACATTGATAACTTCTATTTAGTTGTCCACACTAAGTTCCTAAGATAGGGGAAAAAGTGATGTTAAGGTAAAGGGTCTGCAAAGGTGGGCATTTTAAATAAAAGGAAAACAATCTCAAAAAAAGAAATATTTTTTAAAGGTATGGGGTTTTCAAAGAATTTGCTTGTGTCCTTTCAGAAACAGGAAACACCTTCAGCACCTGCAATGGTTTCAATGAGAATGCCTTCTACAGCTACACAGGATTATATAATTAGTCATCAGGGATTAGTCTTTAATGATGAGCATCACTGGTAGGATTGAAAGGATTATTGTGGCCTTGGAGAAAATGTATTACTGGGGGGGGAGCTTAGAGGATCCAAAACCTTTGGGAAACACAGTCTTTCTCTCTTTACCCATGATCAGCACTTCTTAGTTCCTGTTCCAATGTTATCATCATGTTGAGGCATACCACCATGATCCTCAACATGATGATAACAATTTAACCTGTGAAACTGTAAGCAATATTCCAATTAAACATATTCTTTTTGAAGAGTATCATTGATCATGGTGTCTCTTCACAGTAGCAGAACACTGACTAAGAATACATTCAGGTTTATCCTTACTTGCAAGTACTGATTTTCCATATAAATTATTTCCTTCTTTGCAGGTATGAACTATATCACAATAGAAACTCAAGGAAGAAAGGAATAATTTTGTTTACAGTTTAAAGTATAGTCCATTATGTCAGGGAAGTCAGAATCAAGACTTTAGTATAGTTGAATCACATTATATCAACTGATAAATGATTATTCTAATAATGATTAGTGTCCTGTCTCATTTGAACTTGGTCTGGGACCCTATCCAATAGGAAAAATACTGTCAGCACCTAGGGAGTTTTTCTAACTTCCTAACTTTCTTACCTCCTGAAGAATTTCTTTCTCAGTATTGTCCACAGTCAAAGGAATCTGAATAGTTCACCAAAGGCATGCACAAGACTCATCTCCAAGGTGATTCTAAGTCCTGTAAGTTTAGGAGTTAATATTAACAAAGACTGCAAGGTTCAGAAATTGCTTTTACTTGTTAAGCAAGTAAGGAAAGCATATGCAAGTTATCCCAAAATGAAGAAATGCATCTGCTAAAAGTAAAATTGCTCATATTGGAACCTTGAACACACCTCAGGGAGAGAAATCACAGTTTTAAACTTGATAGGATTCTGGAGTTCAGTAGCTTGGTATATCAACTCACTTGCTTTTTTTTCTGTACCTCAAACACTATTCTAGATAGGCAATTACACTTTTGTTATTCCCAGAATCACAATGAAGACATTATGCATTCCTGAGTTACTTTAGGACTTCATATTCCACTTTTTATTATTTTATTTGTTTACACTTCAAAAGTTTTCCTACATCCCAGTCTCCCATCCACAAACCCCCTAACTCCATCCCTCTTCCCTTTGCCTCTAAGAGGATTGTCCTTCATTGACCCAGCCATTCTTGTCTCATCTCTCTAGCTTCTCCGCTCTCTGGAGTATTGTGGTTTACAATGGTGTCCTGAGTCTAATCCAAGGATAAGGCCACTGGTGAGGCAGGAAGCTGTAAGTTTGATTGTGTGCACCCCATGCAGCCTCAGTCAGTCAGGCATTGGACTGTGAGAAGTCACACAACCGCATTCCAGCGGTGGATTGGTGCAGTCTGAGTTCCCTGGGGAACTAGTGGAGGTTGACTCACGGGTCCCAGTGTCTCGCTCTGGGTGAGGACAACAGGTTCTCAGTCTTGGGCACTGATGAAACCTGATGGCATACCACAGAGGAGCTGAGAAGAGTAGGGACCTATGCGGCTGGATCTGGCCCTGGGCCAAAGGGAAAGGAAAGGAGGAGAATTCTGGCTGGTTCCCACAGGGAGGAGAGTGTCTTTGGCTTAGTTTGGCTTCTTGGTTTGGTGGTGACCATGGTTGGAAGCACTGAGAGGCATTCCTGCAGGAGAATAGATGTGGCTCTTTAGAGGAAGACCTGTTCCATTGATCCAGCATGGCTGATCAGGATGAAAAGAGGCAAT
Organism: Tokudaia muenninki; assembly: GCA_036184385.1. Taxonomy (NCBI): domain Eukaryota; kingdom Metazoa; phylum Chordata; class Mammalia; order Rodentia; family Muridae; genus Tokudaia; species Tokudaia muenninki. The sequence goes on from BTHS01000008.1 coordinate 127,649,056, forward strand.
CCATGGTTTGAAAGCATTTATTTTGATGGAGAGTTGTGATGAGTGAAACCTTACCCCACTTTCTCAAGGTGGGCCTGAGGTTAACTATCTTTTGCAGGGAGGAGTATCTGGGAAGGAGAGCTTAATTGGCTAAGCCCTTCAGGCATTTAGGCACCTCATTAAAGTGGAAAACTATCTTGAAGTGTGATGTCCTTAATTGTACTTTACATTACAACTAATTTCCACTTCTACTTTATTACCCATCTTGTTTATCTTTCTGTCTCCGCTCATTCAGGATGATCTTTCCAAGTTTCATCCATTTGTTAGCAAATGTCACAAAGTTGTTTATCAACAGTTGTTTAATATTCCATTGTGTGAATGTAAACATTTTGTTTATCCTTTATTTGACTTAGGGACATTTAGATTGGTTTCAGCTTCTAGCTATTAAAAATAAATCCTCTATAAACATAGTTGAACAAGTGTTCTTATAGTAAGATGGAATGTTTTTTGGTTATATGCCCAGGAGTAGTATAGCTGGGTCTTGAGGTAGATCAATTCCTAATTTTTCAAAGAACCACTATATTGATTTTCAAGGTGGACTTGCAAGTTTGTACTCCCATCAGCAATGTCAAAGTGCATCCCTTGTTCTATATTCCTGCCACCACAGATGTCACTTTTGTTTTTCATTGTAGTCATTCTGACAATTGCAACATGACTTCTCAAAGTCTTTTTTGTTTGAATTTCCCTGATGTCAAAGGATGTTACACATTTATTTAAGTTGTTTTCTGATACAAGTGATTCCTTGTTAAGAATTCTTTGTAAATCTATGCCCAATATTTAGTTGAATTATTTAGTTTTTTCATGCCAATTTCATGAGTTCTTAATGTATTTTGGAAATCAGGCTTCTGTCACATGTGAAGCTGGCGAAAATCTCATTCTGTAGGCTTCTATTTTGCCCTTTTGACAGTATCCTTTGGTTACTGACACTTTACAATTTCATGAGGTCCCAATAATCTAAGCAACTGTGTAACGGTGTTCTGTTAAAGAATTTGTCTCCTATGTCAATGAGTTCTAGGCTTTACCATACCTTCTCTTCTATTAGGCCCTCAGTATATCTGGTTTTAATTTGAGGTCTATAAACCATGTGGACTGAAGTTTGTGGAAGGATGATAGATATTGATCTACTTGCATTCTTCTACATGCCACCATCCTATAAGAACAGCACCATTGTTGAAGATACTGTCTTTATTTAATTGAATACTTCTGGTTTCTTTATAAAAAAAATAACCAAAAACCTAAGTTTCTGTAGGTGTGTGAATGTACCTCTGGTTCTGACATTCAATTCCACTGATCCACTTGACTGTTTTTATTTCAATACCATGCTATTTTTACTACTATATTCCTGTAGTACAAGTTGAAATCGGGGATTGTGAAATACAGAATTGTTTTAGCTGTCCTTGGATTTTGTTTTTGTTTTCCTTATTTTGTTTTTTTTTTTTTTGTTTTTCTTGATGACATAGAATGTTATCCTTTCAAGGTCTGTACTGAATGGTGTGTGGAATTTGATGGGGCTTGCACTGAACCTTTTGGTTGATTTTTGAAGAGTGGTAATATTTTGTGGTTACCAACATTAAATTCAACCATTATACACAGTTCTGCCTATAAAAAGTAACAAAATGTTCCTATTAAAATTGTATTATGAAGTAAGGACAGATTTCTTGATCTAACACTGTGATAGAAAAAAATGTTGACACCATATACACTGAAAAATAAGTTTTAAGGCTTAATGTAGGTGACAATTGTATATCACTAGATTTAATTCAGCACAAACTTACAGATTTACACTCTGAGCACAGCTGCAGTGGAAGAACTAGAAAGATGGGGAGATAAAGAAGGCATCTGCTGCTGAGAGTCACTGTCACAGGTCTCCATACCCTTCTAGCCATCCAAGCCAGAAGGTTTAGCTTGGAGGGTTTTTTTCTCACTGAGTTAACAGCAGGATCAGCATAATGATGCTAGATTCCTCTTGACAATCCAAGTTGGAATTCACAAATCATCATGTACTTAAGAAGGCAGCCATAAAAGTTTTATTATTATCATTGTATCATTTCCTTATAAGCTGAACAAGTTAGTACCTGGGCTAAATGTAGCAAAGATCATTTATGACATTAAAAGGAAAAAAGAACACTGAATTCCATATGACATCCTTATAATCACTGAACCAGTCGTTTGAGTTATAGAACATACATGTAAGACATGTTACTTGGCTTCAGGATACAGAGCAGCTGAGAAGGGAAACACTTTGGTTGACAAAGATATGAACAGACCCCTCAACAGAGCAGGTAGGAAGCGCAGCTTGGCAGGTGGCTCCTGTAGGCATTTGTAGGTCATTATGAATGTGACTGCAGGATCACTAATTTTCCAAAATTTACTGAGGATATTTCTGGCACCTGCTCTGAAGCTCTCTGTAGGCACTAGAAGCAAAAGTAGCACATCTTAGAAGCCCCTTTTAGAGATGCATACCAGAGGGAAAACAAGGATCCTCTCAAGGGTTGAACAGGAAGGACATCTGGCTGACAGATGAAGTAGCATGACTGTGGAATCCGGTATCTCTGCTGTCAACTGACAGTTGTGAGCTTACTGCCAAAACACTTAGTATCCTGGCCTAATGAGCACTGTTTATGAACAGAGTCAAGAAGTTTAAAGTTTTCTAAAGGCAGGTTGTGCAGCTCTTGTGCTTTGGTGTACAGAGTAATACTTTTTTAAATATTGAAGCAGTACACAGGTATTTATAAGAAGCTGACAATGAAAACACCTTTCCATACATTGGTAAAGGAGCCAAGTCAAATCAACATCCTTCAGCAAGCTTCCCTCACAACTACAGGAAGGAACCAAAACAGGAGAACAGGAATCCACCCAATACCTGGACATATATGGCCCTGCAGAGACCTTATGTACAGGAAGAACCATGAACAGGGAGAACTTCTCACAGGTGTGAAACTAATGTCTATGCTTAAGGCTGATACAAAAAACAAAGGAACAACCCACATGGAAATCTGGCATGTCAGGAACCAAGCCAACTATAGAGGAAGACAGGCTGCTATCTTAGACCTGGCCATGGTTTTATGTGCAGGTATGGGACAACTCAGAAGATTGTTGTATATAAAAAAAAATTCCACCCAGGACAGAACTGAGAATAATGGCTTGATTTTCTGTTGACTGATACCACAAAGAGCAATCATGTTTCAATCCTATAGCGTGACATACTGATTGGAAGAGAGGAGACACTAGGGTTCCCAGGTATCCCAGAGATGGAAGTATTTAGTGATAGGCATTTCCTGAAAGGAAAGGCTTAAATGAGACTCCACTTAAGAGTTTCTGTTTGTGTTTCTCCTCCATTCCCTAGTGAGGGCAGTTTGGGCTCTTTTTCAACCAAACCATATGTAGATGCCCAACAGACAGCAGCCTGTTGAAGCAAGAACAAGAAATGCCCTGGAGGTCCTTCTGTTATTGGACCCTGTCTCTTCTGCCTTCCCCATAACTTTACAGATCTGTTTCACAGAGAGCAATGAAAGAGGAGGGACCAGACCATCCCAGTTTATCCCCACAATATGTATTTTGGCAGTCTAGAAGGCACAGTCCTCTTTGCAGCTCTTCCAATGACAATACGGCCTATGAGCAATCAACCCCACACACATGACAAAGCCTCCCCTACTGCAACTAATTTGGGTTAAAGGGAACAGTAACATTCAATACCCTATCTCTGTCTGATCTATTTACAGGAAGAGCAGGAGCTTCTCAATAGAAGGAGATGCTGGATTTGCTCCTGGTGCATTCAGGACATTGTTGTGAGAGTGAGGTCGCAGCCCCAGGTCACAGTCTGATCTCAAGACTGTAAACTGTAGGTGTGCATTCAGTTATCTTTGTATGCTCTGCTCTTGAGCTTTCTTGCTTGTCCTGCTCTCCCCTGCGTGTGGAGTTTGTTACAACTTTCAGGACAAACATAGAATTTTCACCTTCTCAGAGCAAAACATGATCCTTGGCCTTGTTTGTGTGTGCCAATTCACAATGGCAATAACTGGGGACCCAAAGATGTCACCAGTTTTCCCACTGGGTGGATATAGAAGCTGTTGAATTTGCATAGGAGTTGATTCATTGATGATCCCACTTCCTTTGCCCCCTGGAGGATGTGTCCTTCTAAGTATTTTTTAAGTTCGTCAGTTGGTCAAAAAATATTAGATGCCATCCTATTATGTTTGCTTGAAGGAGTACCTTCTTCTGGACTTCCAAAATGATCACTTGATTCTCCTCCTAGAGGCTTCATGGATCTAAAGCTAGTCAGCTTGGCCGTCTGTGCCCTGGAACATGTCAGCTGTTGCCCCACACTTCCACAGCCATCTTACCTAGGATGACCATTTTTATTATGTTAATTCTACCAATCCATAAGTATGGGAGATCTTTCCATTTTCTTTTATCTTCTTCAATTTCCTTCTTCAAATTCTTGAAAATTTGTCATACAAGTCTTTTATTTGCTTGGTTCAAGCTACTCCAGGTTCTAATATTCCACTTGAAGAATTCATTCTAGTCTAAGATATACTGTCTTTATGGTGACAGAGCAGGCCTCAAAATTATGTCATTTCTTTTTCTGAAGATAGTCTAGGAGGGTGACAAAGATTGTTGCAAATAATTATAGTGAGTACTCTCTGATCTTGTGTCCATAACAACAAGGATTAACTGATATAGGAGATAGTTTCCTAGGTTTATTATGTGGTTAAGTGAGAAGAATAAACACTGGGTAGATTCAGGAAACACCCATCTCTACATCTGTTCCTTAGGCCCTCCACAAATAGTTTATTTAGAAATATTTTTTTCCCTGTCCCATGACAAAAAATATTTAGCAAACTTACTGATGGCATTGACAGTGAAATTGTAGAGGACATAAGGGCCTATTACTCACAGAGAACTAAGAGAACAAGGAATTTTATTCATACAGGGGTGTGTCCTCAATGAAGACAATAAAATCAAATACCTGGACTTCATACAGAAAGCCAAGGGAGGAGTTTCTTAACAACCTGGTAACCCTTTTGCTATCTGTAAGGATAGACCTCGCCCTAAATTGCCCAATTGATTATTTCAGTCTTCTACCTCCCTAGACCATAACCTATCATTAGAGGACATGTCACATGTACTTTATGGCCTACTGAGCTCTAGACTGTTGGTCAGAGACCACATTATATTCTAGGCCTTTAAGTCATAGAACCCACCCTCATGGTCACAATAAAGTCATAACATATTTTATATGTAGTCATACTTTAAACTGGAATTGGAATGATTGTGGAAATTAATATTGCCTAGAGAATCTCTTCCAATTTCTACTGTGTTTAATATACCTAAATTACCATTTATTAGATTCCCCAAGAGAGAGCCAGTTTGAAAAAGTCAATCTCAACAATGTTCTCATTCTCATCTCTTCACATGGTTTGTTCTGACATCTGGATGGACCCCCTCAAAAAATAATATATCTTCCTGGAAGATATGCATTTACAGATTAATAACAGAAAATTAATTACTAAAAGTAAACAAACACAGAGACACATACATATACAAATACACATATACATACACATAAATATGCACACAATATAGAAATTTACAGTCACACACAGACACACACGCACACAAACACACACACACACACACACACACACACACACTTTCTCAAACACATGGTTTAAATCCCAAATATTTTACTTATTTTTTTCACTATACTGTAGCATTATGCACTTTACCTATGCCTTTGCCTTGAATCCTTTATTAAGTCTTGGCTTCAGATTACACTTTGAACAATTTGAACAGAAACAGGAAACATATAATCTGGGAACTTGACTTTATGTGGGAATTCCACAAAAAAAGTGATAATATCAGAAGTTTTTGTTAATTTATAATTTTCCAAAAATTTATTTATTTATTCACTTTACAACCTGGTCACTAGTCCCCTCCCACTACCCCTTCATACAGGCACTCACACATTTTCTCCCCCCTTCTCCACTGAGGAAAAAACAGGAAATTCAATTCAGAATATTCTGAATGATATGTACAGACACATAGGTGGGCCATTCACTAAAAAATAGGGAACATCCAGAAATATTCCCTAAAATTAACTAAACATTTCTCATTAGTCAATAAATGCCAATAGAACCTTGGGTTGGTGTGGGCCCCCAGACATTCCTTCCCATCCATGTAAGATTTATTTTTAAATTCTTATACTTTCTTTATTGGCACGAATAGAATACATCAAGGTGAACTACAAAGGTGTAGTGTGATCCTCTGAGGGGAAAAAAAGGAAATTCAGTTCTTGTATTGGACCATGTGGGTTCAAGGGATCAAATTATCATTGCTGGTGTGAAAAAATAGATATTTTATTTATTCATTTCTTTTACAGGCTGTCAGACTGTAATTTTAACTGTCGTGATCTGTTCAGGTCTCATGATGGTAACTATAGGTGCTGAGACCTCATGTGGCACTGTCAAACCCAGAGATTTTATGTCATGTCTATCCACCCCAATTCTGATCTTATGTTATTTCCAAACCTTCATTTATGAGTGTCCTTGGGTTTGGAGTGGAATATTTGTATAGATTTGCCATTTGTAGTTGAGTATTCAGGCATTCATTCTCATAACCTAGACCAGTCATGATTGTCTTCATCAAGCATTACACAATTCACTCAGAAGGCTCTGTGATCAAAAATGAGATCAGCAATAATCTATTGCATATAAACATATATTATAAGGCAGTTTGTCAACTTGACCATTAAAAATGCAGCTATGATCTACTAGGCCTATGCCATCTACAGACGTGCTTTTGACCATGTTTACTTGGGAAGAAGTCTTTCCTATGAAGCAGGACATATGTCCAATTAGAAAGCAGTTGTAATTATACAACAGTCAGGCACAGTGTGTGTGTGTGTGTGTGTCTTTGTGTGTGTTTGTGAGTGTGTGTGGGGGGGTTTCTTCTACTTTAGTTTGTTTAACTACTTTTCATCTGTCTATTTCTACAAAAAAAAAAAATGAAAGGCTGTGTAGTTGTGTGAGTGTAGAAGGCTCAGGCAAAATTTTAAAAGGATATCAGTTATCAGAATACATTATATAAATTGTAATATTTATTTTTTATTACTTTTCTATGTTTGTACAGTTAAGTCACTGCCCTCCTGCTCCACCCTCCCACAGTTCCCTATACCATTCTTCTTCTGCCCCTGTCTTCAAGAAGATGCCCCCTCCCCACCACCAGGCTTCCCCACCCAGGGGCTACAAGTATCTAGAGTGTTAGGTTCATCTTTTCCCACTGAGACCAGACTAGGCAGCCTTCTGCAGTATATGTGCCCAAGTGCCTCAGACCAGCTCCTGTATGCTGCCTGGAATGCAGCCCACTGTCTGAGAGATCTGAGAGGTCCAAGTTTATATACATCAAAAAACAAGAAATTATAAATCTTTGAAGTGTTAAACAGAGAATCTTCACAGTGTTTGAGCATGGAAATGTTATATGTCAATCAAAATAGCTACATGTACATTAAAAAAAGGAAACCAAAGAGGATACATAGTCCCCCCTCCCACCATACTTTGACACCCACCACATCTCTATGCTGGGATTCTTGGACCCATTTTGCCCCCTGCTGATTCTGAACTGATCTGCAGATAGGTTTCCCATCCTTTACTCTGAATTTGCCCAGTTTGAATTGAGTAGTAACATACCCTGCAATTAGTGTCCTTATGGGGCTCAGATGAAGCGAAAAATGGTTCGGGATTATCTGGAGAAGATGACTGATATCTCAGCATATGAACTTATGTTGTTTCTACATTATCATGAATGATGCTCTCAAACTCATCTGCTTTCCTAGTGGCAGTTGTATCTAGTTCTAGCAGTTCCCATTTGTAATAAGGTGCATAAACAAGAGAGATAAGGGCATTTCTATCTCTCTCTGTTTTTCTGTTTTTACTATACCTACAACTCCCCTCCCCATGCCCTAAACAAACTGCATTCTATATTATAAATAATTAATATTTCTGAGCATATCTACAGGTTAAACTTTTTTGTAATCTCAGTCCCAGAGCAGTTTCCTGTTCCTCCAGGGTTTCTGAAACACTCAGATTGTGGTCACAACACTGTGTCTTGTACAGTAATAGGACGCAGAGTCCTCAGATGTCCTGTTTTGGGCCTTATTCCCTGCCCTCACCCTCTGTCTCTCAGGAAAAAACAAAACTTCCCTCTTTGTCCAGAGAATGTTGACTTGAGTGTTCTAGGACCCTAATGACGTGGCTTTAATATCACCAGTGTTGTTCTGCAGCTGTCAGAGCAAATTTCTGAGAATATTGAAATTATGAGAATTTCAGATGTATATGGTTACTATCAGTAAAAGACCATAACATTAGGAAATATGGCATCATGACTTTATTCAGAGATATGTGAATGTGGGATATATAACTGTCAGGGAAAACTGAAATGCAGATAATTTACCCATGGCAGTGAATTTAGCACTGCTGCATTCAGTTCTGGGGTTATGTTGGGAAGACCCTGAATTATGCCCAATCCAGTACCAGCAGTCATGCTGCTGTTTCACTGCCTCAGTATCACAGCCAATGATGTCTGCCTGCCATAATATGTAGGGCATTGAGTATTACAAAGAGGGAACCCTGCTCTTAAACCTCAAGAGGGGCAGACACCTTAACATGTATTTAGATACCATGCCTAGAAGTGAAGCTTGAGTTCTGGATTACTGTTCTAGAACACAGGACACAAGCATCTTGAACATCAAAGATTTATAGATACAGTATCTGCTGTAATAGTACTCAGGTTAGAAATTCCCTAAAAAATTTAATTAGAAAACTTAAAAGATGATCAAGAAAATTTCACCTTAGCATCAACTCCATCTGCAGTGTTCTGTGTTTAGTGATGATCTCTGAGTGATGAGACCTGGGATTCAGGGTTGTACTCCTCTGTCAGAGTTACAGGATCAGGTCAGACTATTTTTGATGAGCAAATTGATTATTTGCATGTTCTCCTCCTCTATAACAAGCTCCCACTTGGAAGCCTTGGAGATTTGAATGCCTAGAGCAGATTAAAAAAAAAAAACAATACTGAGAAAATGGAAAAGAATTATGTTACTACCCATTCTTTAATAGGAATGTTGGGTTCTTTGTTTTTGTGCTTGCTTTTTGATCTTCTTTCATTTACCTTTAAATTAAGAATAGATCCCTGGAGCTTTTGAATTGTCCTACAAAACCCACCCACACCCATAGGTAGCTACTCCTCCATGTCTTCCCACAGACCCAGAATAACAGGTAAGTCCCCAATCCCAATACTTAGCCTAAGTGGAACCCCCTACCCAGGACCCAGGAAACACAGACAATCCTGTCCAGCCTGAGGCACATTGTCCTTCCAGGATGGCCTGACTCCCTGGAGCATAGCCTGTGCTCTGCCCTGCCCAACATACCCTTACCCAGAGACAGCTTGTCCCTCAGGATTTCTTTCACATGCAGGATCACAGGTGAGATCCCAAATCCTACTCCAATATCTGGACCAACTGGGACCTCCCAGGACCCAGTCAACACAGGAACTCCTGCCCAGACAGAGGCACATGTTCTGACCAACTTGCAGGAGCAGACCCTGGACTCTGTATCTCCATCTACTCTGCCCACACCCAGAGGAAGCTTTTCCCATAGGACTTCTGACAAATACAGAATTACAGGATCATAGAGATATCAGGACCCCCAGGATTTCTGACACAACCAGGATCACAAGATCATAGGCTCACAGGAGGGAAAGCTCCAGTCAGATATGCAGGACAGCTAACACCAAGGATAACCAGATGGCAAGAAGCAAGAGCAAGAATATAAACAACAGAAACCAATGGTACTTGCTACCATCAAAATCCAATTCTACCAACATAGCTAGCCCTGCATATCCCAACACACCTGGAAAACAAGACTCAGATCTAAAATCCCATCTCATGATGATGATAGAGGACTTTATGAATGTCATAAATAACCTCCTTAAATAAATATAGGAGAACACAGGTAATATAAAAGAGAGAATCTCAGGTGTAGATGATACCATAGAAAACAACAACATGACACTCAAAGACAATGCAAAATGCAAAAAGCTCAAAACTCAAAACATCCAAGAAATCCAGGACACAATGAAAAAACCAAACCTAAAAATAATAGGTATAGAAGAGAGTGAAGATTCTCAACTCAAAGGGCCAATAACTTCAACAAAATTCTAGAAGAAAACTTACATAAACTAAAGGAAGAGAAGATGATAACCATACAGGAAGCCCACAGAATGCCAAATTATGGACCCAGAAAGAAAATGCCTCTTGTCACATAATAAACAACTGCCACATGCACAGAACAAAGAATATTAAAAGTGGTAAGGAAAATATTCAAGTAGCATATGAAGAGAGACCTATCAAAATTACACAAGACTTCTCAACAGAGACTTCAAAGGCCAGAAGATCTTCGGCAGATGACATACAGAACCTAAGAGAACAAAAATGCCAGTCCTGGCTACTATATACAGAAAATAAACAGAGACAGAGCAAAACGAACAGAACTTATGAACCAAGTGTATTTAACAGATATATACAAAATATTTCACCCTAAAACAAAAGAAGATAACTCCTTCTCAGCACTTCAGGGTGCCTTCTCCAAAACTGATCAGATACAAACCAAGCCTCAACTGATACCAGAAGATTGAAATAATCCCATGTATCCAGTCAGATCGCCACAGATTAAGGCTGGTCTTCAAAGACAACATAAACACCTAAAAACCCACATACCCGTTGAAGCTAAACAATTCTCTACTCAATGATAATTTGAATAGGGAAGCAATAAAGAAAGAAATTAAAAACTTTTTATCATTTAATGAAAATAAATTCACAACATACCCAAACTTATGAGACACTATGAAAGCCATGTTGAGAGGAAAACTCATAGCTCTGAGCACCTCCACAAAGAAACTGGAGAGAGCATACACTAACAGCTTGACAACACATCTGAACATTCTAGAACAAAAAGAAGAAAATACACCCAAGATGAGTAGATGGCAGGAAATACTCAAACAAAGAGCTGAAAGTACTGAACTTGTTCCTTTAATTCACAGAATTGTTTAGCTGTCTGGGACAATTTTGGTTTTCAATATGGAGTTGAGTGTTAGACTTGCAAGATCTGTAAAATTGTAATGGAATTTTAATGGTTATTGAATTGCATCTGTAAAGCGATTTGGGTAGGATGACCATTTTCACAATGTTAGCAATACCAATCCAAGTGCATGTCAGATATTTCCATCTTTTGATATCATCTTGAATTTTTTCTTCAAGTACTTTAACTTTTTGTTCTATAGTACTTTCACCTGATTGGCTAGAGTTAGAACAAACTTCTAATTTCTCAATTGATTAATTTATTTGACTGTAAGACAAACTATCTTCACGGTGACTGATCAGGCCCTCAAATTTTGATATTTAATTTTCTGTAGCATATCCAGGAGAATGACATAGATTTTAGGAACTAACAATAGGATTCTCATTCAAATCTTGTGTCCTTCAAGACAAGAATTAACTGATACAAGATTTGATTTCCTGGGATTAAATGTGATTATTTGAGAAGAATAAATACTGGATATCATCAGTAAACATGCCTCACTGCACTTGTTCCTCAAGTTCTGCAAAGGTAATTTATTTAGATGTTTTTCTTACACTGACACATGCAAGAAATATTTGTCAATATTATTGATGACATTGACATGAAGATTGTACAAAGTATGAGGGCCTTGCACTCACAAAGAAGCCTAGATGTGTGGGTTTACATTGTCTGGATTTTTAGTTTGATTCCATTTATCAACATTTCTTATTTCACTCCAATATCCTGCTATTTTTAGTACAGGAATTTTAGTCACACAGCGATGTCTTCTCACAGAAGGAGATAAAATCAAATAACTGCACTCCATTAAGAAAGTTGAGAGTGGCAGTTCTTAACAACCTGGTCATCCTTTTCTTATCTATGGGGACAGGACACATTCTAATTTCCCAGAATGATTATCCTAGACCCTTTCATTCTTAGATTATTACCATCTTAGGCGAGGTGTCACTTGTACTTTATGACCTGCTGTAATATGTTGTTCAGGGACTGCACTAGACTCTAGGCTTTAGCAAAAGAACTACAGTCATGGTTACAAGAAATCTATAAAAGAGTTTCTTTATGACCGCACGTAAAGCTTTACTGTGCAACTGGACTTGAAATGATTGGGAAAAGTATTGTTGCCTGCAAACCCTTTTCCAAATTTCATTTTTATGTTGAAATAATTAACATACAGTGAACTGTCTTTGCTCAGACATCCAAAAGTCCAATCTGGGTTGACAAAGTTAATCTGCACCATATTCTCATTCACATCTGCACATTGTTTGCTTCTCTCTGAGACACCTTCAAGGACACTCTCAAGAAATAAAAGTTTTCCTACTAGAAATTATTCTGAAGTCCTAGAGATTACTAATGGAAAAATCACTACCAAAAATAAACACACAAGCATATACAGAGAGAGAGAGAGAGAGAGAGAGAGAGAGAGAGAGAGAGAGAGAGAGAGAGACTGAGAGTGACTGAGAATGGCTAAAACCCAAACATTTTGCTTATATATTTCATTATACCTAAGCATTATATATTTTATATTTGCTTCATCATTAAATCCATTCAGTCTTTGCTTTTGAATACAAATTACAGATTTAAACAAAGACATCAGTCTTAACATCTGGGCATTGGAGCATATGGGAAATTTACACAACAGGTTTCTTATTAGAAATTGATTTTTAATATTTTACATTTCTTTATTCTATGTGTTATTGAAAATAGATAGCTTCATGCAATATATAATGATTACTAGTTTCTGTTCCCCAACACCTTCTCAATCTTCTCCCAGCTCTACTAATGCAAGACACTATGAAAGTTGTTGCTGTTTCAGTCTAGGTCCATGTTTAAAAAGACTAGTGAGTTTATGAATGATTACTGAGACAGAGAAGTAAGGAAATATGGGAGCAAAAACATGTCTATAATCTTAGAACTTACGTAAACTAATAAATACATACATTGTGTTGGTAAAGGAGTTTGATGAAAAGTGATTTAATAGTATTTGCACCAACCTACAGGAATTATATTTACATGACTATACGCTCTGTTGTTAACAATTCTCACATTCTAAGAGACTGGAATTTCTGCTGGAACACAGGATAAGAGTCAACAACAAACCTGTGATAACCTATTACTTAAGATTATGAAAGAACGTTTGTCTGCCCAGATGTTGGTGATTTGGGTTTTATAGGTCAAAATCGTATTATACATTATTCCCAACAATTTCAAAAAAGTTCTGGTCTCTTGGCATCCAGGAATACTTTTATCATGTTTAATCATACTTTTTTATTTTTGTTATCTTATGAAGTACGAAATGTGTCAGTGGAGGTGGTCACTCGTGAAAAGAATGTCAAGGTACAGTATACTGTAGGTTTATCCTAAATCAGCATCACTTTATTCTTAGAAGTCCTTTCACAAAGATGACAAAGGCACTACACAACTGTGAGGAGCAGGCCAAAAATGGACATTCACAATTCCTATTTCTGAGCAATAGACTTTCTGTCATTTCAGTCCCAGGGCAGCTTCCTGCTCCTCCAGGCTTTCTGACACACGCTGGATGTGGTTTCAACACTGTGGATTGCACAGTAATAGACTGCAGAGTACTCAGATGTGAGGATGAGTTGCATATAGGCTGTGCTGGAGGACATGTCTGCAGTCAAGGTAGCCTTGCCTTTAAATTTCTCATTGAAGAAATTTGAAATTTTCATTGAATTTCTCATTGAAGTTAGTACCATCATTTCTAGGATAAATATATCCAGTCCATTCCAGGCCCTGCCCAGGCCTCTGCTTTACCCAGTGCGTATTTTAACTGGCAAAAGTATAGAGAGAAGTCTTATAGGACATCTTCATTGAAGGCACAGGTCTCACCAGATCAGCCCCAGACTGCTGCAGCTGGACCTGGGAGTGGATTTCTGCGGTGAGAAAGGCAGAGTAGTTGTCAGTGACGTCTCAATCCCTGTCTCCTCTTCAGATTTAGGACTGGTGAGTCCCTTACCTGCAGTTACTGAGAGGAGGAAGAGAAAGACACAGCACCATTCCATGGTTATAGTGAGTGTGTTCAAGGACTGTGGAGAGGACACTAATCATATGTTCTTTTCAGGATGTGGACATCCATGTATTTACTGACATAGACTGAGGAAATTTGCATATTCATGAGCAGGATACTTTTCTCATAAAGACCTATTCCAGCTGGAGAAGAAATGAAGGGGAAGGGCTAAAAAGGCGCATGGATCAGGCAGCAGGATGGTCAAATCCAAACCCTATTCCTCTCTGAGGAATAATATCCTATCCACTTTACCTGAATCCTCAGCAGATGCTGTGGATGTATCTTTAAGTACTACGTTCTCAAAATAACTTTTGTCCTGAGTCTGTTGCTCCACTTTGGGACAATTTTAAAACATTGATTTACATATGGTGCTCTGCGATGATGATAATGATGATGATGGTGGTGGTGGTGGTGGTGGTGGTGGTGGTGGTGGTGGTGGTGGTGGTGGTGATGGTGGAAAATTCCAAAATAAGATAATTTTTGAGAATTTAGAGCCTTATTTCAGATACATGCAATTGCTATTTTCCTTACCAAGAGCTTATATAATTCAAAACTTACTAAAGGACTGAAAGTAAATGTGCTTCATTGCAGCAATATCATAAATAACTAAATTATAGAAATAAGCTGTAGATGTGTTAACAAAGGATTTTATCACTAAGGCAATGCATATAACTGTTTCTCCTCATTGAGACAATGTCATCAGATTTATTTACAAAAGGTAGTTTTGATTATGATGGTGAAAATTATGGAAAATGCAAAATGGCAATTTTTGAGATTATAGAGCTTGTTTTCAGACTTATATAATAAATATTTACCTTTCCAAAAATTTAAATACTGAAAAACTCATTCAAATGACCAAAAGTAAATATACTTCAGAAATTGTTTCATATTCATGATTATTTCAGCACCATCATCAATAATTATAAATTTATTATTTTATTTATTTATATTTCAAATGTTATCTGCCTTTTCTCTTTCCACTCCACATACTCCTTATTCTTTACCCCCTTCCTCCTGCTTCTATAAGGTTTCTCTCACATACACACACACCCACTCCTCCTTCATAGCCCTAGAATACCTCTTCGCCAGGGCATCAAGACTTCACAGAACCAAGGGCCTCCCCTCCCATTCATGCTAGATAAGTGAATACTCTGCTACATATGCAGCTGGGTCCCTCCATGTGTACATTTTTTGTGCGTGGTTTAGTCCTTGGGAGCTCTTGGGAATCTTTTTGATTGATGTTGTTGTACTTCTTATGGGGTTACAAATCACTTCAGATCCTTTAGTCCTTCCCCTAACTACTCGTCCATTGATGTTCCTGTGCTCAGTCCAATGGTTGGCTGCAAACATCCTGACTGCAAATATTGGTCAAGTTCTGGCAGAGCCTCTCAGGAGACAGCTATATCAGGCTCCTGTCAGCAAATACTTCTTTGCATCTGCAATAGTGTCTGGGTATGGTGACTACATATGAAATGGATCCCCAGGTGGGACAGTCTTTAGATGGCCTTTCCTTCAGGCTCTGTTCCATTCTTTTTCCATGGATTTCCTTTACACAGGAACAGTTCTGGGTTAATTTTTTTGATAAGGGTGGGAGGCCCTATTCCTCAATTAGGAGACCATGCCTGACCTCTAGATATGGTCTCAACAGGATCTATCTCCCCTTTGTTACTTATCCCAGGAACTTCATTGTTTGCAGAGCTCAGTTGAAGGAAGATATGGCAATAGTTTACCTGATAATGATTTATCCATCAGAGATTTTAAGTTGTGCCACTATTATTATAACATCCATCTCAAAGCCATAATACCTTTGGTGGCAGTTGGATCCCTCTCTATCAGTTCCCATTTCTAAGTAGGAAATGACAGGAGATACCAGGCTCTGTCCTTTCTTCATTAGGCTATACCTGGGACAGAGCACCTTTGTTCAGAAGGTAAATCACTCATCCTATGTTGTATAAGATACAAAGTAAAAAGACTTACACAATAATGGTAGAGAAGAGTGAGACTTTTTGTATTTCAAACTAAATTGTTGAAGCAGCTCAGGACTGGCTGACTCTTAGAACCTGAAACAGTTTTGAATTTTCTGCTGAAATCTGCCTGTGGTAACAAGAATGAATTATTAGTATAAAAAACTGCTTAGAGAAAATGAAATCAACCAACAGGGTGAAAGGTTTGACTCTTAGAGATCTGCAATGAGTGTCACACCAGAACCACAGTGAATCTCAGAGACTGGGCCACCAACCAAAGAATATATGTGAGCTAGACTGTGGCCCTTGGAACTTACATAGCAGAGAACTGCCTTTTCTGGTCTCAGTGAGAGAGGATACACAAAATTCTGCAGAGATGTGATGCCCCAGGAAAGCTGAGTGCAAGAAGAGTAAGTGGGTGAGATAGAGCACCCTCTCAGAGGCAAAGGGGAGACAGTATAAGGTGAAGAACTCTAGGAAAGAGAACCAAGAATGAGCTAACATTTCGAATATAAATAAGTAAAACAATTTAATAAAAAAAGAAAGAAGGAAAATGGAGAGATATCATAGTAAAAATTTAAATATACACCTGAAAGTTTTATGGGAAATAAAAAGCAAACACACTCAAGAGGAGCACACAGCATGAAATAATCAAATCAAAGGCAAAAATCAACCAATTAGAAAGAAAAATAACAAGAAAAGAATCAAGGAAATCAGAAGCTGGTTCTTTGAGAAAAATCAACAAGACAGACAAGCAAACTAATTAAAAGACAAGAGATGGTATCCAAATAAACAAAATCAGAAAAAAACAAGGGAGCTATAACATCAAATGCTGAGAAAATTCAAAGAAATATTAGGTGGTACATCAAAAGCCCATACTCTACAAAATTCAAATTATAAACAAACATTCACCTCTACCTGCACTTGTGGTAGATCAGCCTGCCTGCCCCACTTTGACCCCACAGCCTACCTAGGAAGTCTGCCCAAACCAGGAACACAAATGATATCCCAGCCCTAATTACCAAACCAGCCCGACCCCATGAAGTGCTTAGTAGACATGTAGCATGTTTGTCCCCAATAATAACTGCCTCCCTGTTTCCCATGAAGACTACACTATCCAGGGACACATGAGTCCTGCACCAGCTAAAGCATGCCTGCCTCCCAGGAGGCTGCTCTAATCCAGGTCATACAATTTTAACTGCCTCCAAGGAGGCCTTTTCCAGTCCAAAACAGCCAGGCCAGTTAATTCCAGAGATAATTTGATGTCAAAAGGCAAGTCCAAGAAGATAGGCAACAGAAGCCAATGTAATTTGGCACCATCAGAATACAGTTCTCTGGCCACAGCAATCCCTGGATATTATAACACACCTGAAAGAGCAAGATTCTGACCTAAATTGGCATCTCATGATGATGATAGAGGTATTTAAAGAATATATAAATAACAACCTTGAAGAAATACAGGAAAACACAGGAAAATAGGTAGAAGCCCTTAAAAGGGGGGGGGGATGAGTCATTTCAAGAAATACAGGAAAATATAACAAAAAGGGAGAAGGAATTGAACAAAATGGTCCAATACCTAAAATTGGAAACAGAAACAATAAAGAAATCACAAATAGAGGCAATCCTAGAGATAGAAAACCTATGACAGAGATTAAGAACTACAGAAACAAGCATCACCAAAAAAATACATGTCAAGGAAAAGAAAAATCTCAGGGATAGAAGATACCACAGAAGATATTGACACATCAATTTAAGAAAATACAAAGTATAAAAAGTTCCTACTCCAAAACATCTAGGAAATTTGGAATTCAATGAATATACCAAGACTAAGAATAATAGGATTATAAGTCGGTGGAGTTTTTCAGTTTAAAGGGGTAGAAAACATCTTCAATAAATCATAGAAGAAAACTTCCCTAACCTTAAAATAGAGGTAGCCATAGATGTGCAAGAAGCCTATAGAACATCACATCGATTAAACAAGAAAAGCAAATTCTCCTTCCATATAATAATTAAAACACTAAATGTATAGAATTAAAAAAGAATATTATAAAATGTAAGGGAGAAAGCCAAGTAACACATGGATACAGATGTATCACAATCACACCAGACTACTCAACAGCTAGTAAATCCTGGACAGACATCATGCATACCCTAAGAGATTACCAGATGCCATCCCAAGCTACTGTGCCCAGGAAAACCCTCAATCACCATAGAAGGAAAAACCAAGATATTGCATGGCAAAACCAATATTTTTCTATTATCCATCCATACATAGGATACTAAAAAACAACTCCAGAACAAAGAGGAAAACTATACTCAAGAAAAACACAAGACACTAATCATCTCACAATAAACCCAAAAGAAGAGAATCACACACACACACACACACACACACACACACACACACACAATCACTTACACACACATACACACACTACCAGCTCCAACAAAAATAACAGGAACTAACAGTCATTAATCTTTAATATCTCTCAACCTCAAAGGACTCAATTCCCCATAAAAACACACCCATGCACAAACACACATACACAGGCTAACAAACATGCAAAAATGATCCTCCATTTTTCTGCATACAAGAAGCACATCACAGAAACAAAGACGGGCATTTCTTCAGATTAAAGTGTTGGAAAAGGGATTCCAAGCAAATAGTTAAAAAATAACAAAAATCAAAACTAGAATAACTATTCTATTTTCCAATAAAATAGACTTTCAACCAAAAGTAATCAAAAGTGATGTGGAAGACCACTTCATATTCTTCATAGGAAAATTCCAACAATGAGAGGTTTCAATTTTGGACATCTATGCCCCAAGTCCAACAGCACTCACATTCATAAAAGAATTTTTATTAAAGTTCAAAACACATATTGAATATCATACTCACACAATAATAGTGAGGGACTTCAAAACTCCAATCTTACCAATGAATATAGGCCATTGAAACAGAAAATAAGAGTCACACTGAAACTAACAGAAGATATGGGACAGATCGATTTAACATATCTACAGAACATTTCACCCCAAAACAAAAGAACATACCATATTCTCAGCACCTCATGGAACCTTCTCCAAAATTTACCATATAGTTTGTTTTTTATTTATCATTTTGTTTGTTTACTTTTCAAATGATATCCCACTTCACAGTTTACCCAGTGCAAATCTCCTATCCCAAACCCCCTTCCTTTTCCTCTATGAGGGTGATTCTTCACACACTCAACTACTCCTACCTCACTACACTAGCATTCCCCTACATTGGGGAATCAAGCCTCCACAGAACCAAGGTCTTTCTCTCCCATTGATGCCAGATAAGGCCATCTTACGATGCATAAGTAGCAGTAGATATGGATCCCTCCATGCATACTCCTTGGTTGTCGGTTTAGTGCATAGGAGCTCTGGGTGGTCAGGTTAGTTCATATTGTTCTCCATGTGGGGTTCAACCTCCTTCACCTCCTTCACTCCTTCCCCTAGCTCTTCGATTGTAATGACTGGGCTCAGTTGGATGGTTGTCTATGAGTATATGCATCAGTATTAGTTAGAAGGTGGCAGAATCTCTCAGGGGATAGCATACTAGTCTCCTGTCACCAAGCACTTCTTGACATCAGCTATACTGTCAGGGTTTGTGGTCTAAAGGCTGACTAAGACTGAACTTCAAAAACAACAGAAAGTCCACAAATTCATGGAACCTTAGCAACTCTCTATTCAATGATCACTTGTTTAGGGAGAAAATAAAGACAGAAATTAAAGACTTTCCAGATTCAATGAAAATGAAGGCATAGCACACCCAAACTCATGTGACAAAGTGAAAGCAGTATTAAGACTCAAATTCATAGTTAAGTGCCTACATAAAAAAATTGGAGAGATTCTATTCTACCAACTTCAAAGAACACCTGAAAACTCCAGCACAGAAAGGAGCAAACACAACCAGTAGAGTAGATGGCAGGAAATAGTTGAACTCAGGACTAAAATCAACCAATTACAAAGAGAACAATAAGAAGTCAACAAACCTAAGAGCTGTTTCCTTGTGAAAATCAAGACAGATACACCCCTATGCAAATTAACTAAAGACACAAAGCCAGTATAGACATTAACAAATTCAGAAATGAAAACAGAGACATAACACAGAAACTGAGGTAATACAAAATTAATCTTGTCTACAAAAAGCTTATATGTGACAATACTGGAAAATCTTGACAAAATGGATAGTTTTCTGGCCCAGATCTCAGGTTCCAAGTTGAATCAAGATAGGATAAGCTATGTAAACAGTCACATAATCCCTAAGGAAATAGAAGTAATCATTAAAAATCACCAACCAAAAAAATAAAAGAAAAAAAAAAACAACAAAAATGAAAACCAAAAACAAAACAAAACAAACAAACAAAAAACAGGGCTAGATGGTTTAATGCAGATTTCTCTATCAGATTTTTCACCAACAGCTAATACCAAACGCCTCAAATTATTCCACAAAATTGAACCAGCATGAATGCTACCTAATTCAAAGCCAAAGTTACTCTGATAATGACACAAAGACCCAAAAAGAAAGAGAACTTCAGACCAAATTCACTTATGAATATATATGCAAAAAAGAACTGCAGGGACAAGTACAGAGGAAAAACTGAAGGAAAGGCAGTCAGATGACAATCCCAAATTGGGATCCATCCCACGGAGAGGGAGGAACACCAAAGCCAAACATTATTACTGATGCTATGATGTTCTTACAGACAGGAGTCTAGCATGGCTGTCCTCTGAGAGGCCCTACCTACAGCTGACTGAGACAGACACACAATTTTATACCCAACCATTGGACATAAGTCGGGGACCCATATGGTTGAATCAGGAGATGATTGAAGAATCTGAAGGGGAGGGTGACCCCATAAGAAAACCACCAGTCTCAAGTAACATGGACCTCAGGGAGATCCCAGAGTCTGAGCCATGAATCAAGCATACATCGGTTGGAATGAAGTCCCCAGCATGGAGAAGAATGAAAACTGAGCCAAGTTTATTACCTTGCACAAATCTCACTTCCAAGTGGATCAATGACCTAAAAATAAAACCAGATATACATAATCTAATAGAAGAAAAATTGTGTTATAGTTTTTAACACATGGCAAAGGAGAAAATTTTGTGAACAAAATACAAATGCCCAATTGTCTAAGATCAACAACTGATAAGGGAGCCACAGGAAACTGAAAAAAAAACTCTGTAAGACAAAGGACACTGTCAATGATAGAAATTGCATCCTACAGATTGGGAAAAGACCTGCATTAAGTCTACATCTAATAGAGGGCTTAAACTCCAAAATATATAAAGAACTCAAGAAGGTAGACTCCACAAAATACAAATAACCCAAATGAAAAATGGCATACACAGCTGAACAGGGAATTATCAAGAGAGGAATCTCGAATGACTGAAAAGCAAATATAGATATGTTCAACATTCTTAGTTATCAGAGAAATGTAAAGCAAAATGACCACAAAATTCCTTTCACTGATCAGAATGCCTAAGATATAAAAAGCACAAGTAGTAGCACATGCTGGAGAGGATATGGAGAAAGGGTAACACTCCTCTTTCGCTGCTGTAATTGTAAACTGGTACAGCCAATCTGGAAATCAATCTCGTGCTTCCTCAGAAAATTAGAAATACTTCTATCTGAAGACCCAGCTACACCATTCCTGGGCATATACCCAAAATATGCTCCATCATACCACAAGGTAATATGATCCACTATGTTCATAGCATCCATATTCATCATAGACAGAAACTGGAAATTACCCAGATGTCCCTGAACCAAAGAATGGAAACAGAAAAAGGGGTTCATTTTCACGATGGATTAATATTTAACTACTAAAAATGAGAACATCATGAAATTTGCCAGGAAATGGATATAACTTGAAACTATCATCATGAATAAGGTAACTGAGACTCTCTTATAAGTGGACATCAGCCATAAACTGCAGGAAAACCATGTTGTAGTCAACAGAGCCAAGGAAACTGGATAATAAGGAGAGTCAAAGGGATGATAAAAGAATCTCACTTAGAGTGGGAACTAAAATATTAATCAGAGGGAGATGGAGAGAAAAAACTGATTGGAAGAGATGGTGAAGAAGGGAAACTGGGAATTGGGAAATGAAAAAAAAACAGAAAAAGAAATACAATTGTTTTAAACAGTACGTTCTGATCAGATTTTCCCCAGTTCCATCTTCTTGAGATCTTTCTCTGCTCACTACATTCCCAACCCCAAACATTTATTTCCCTCTCTAGTTTTTAATTTACATTATATCCTGTTTATTTCACTGTCCCCTTATGAGGTTGCCCTTCCAACAGGTCCTCCTCCATCCCCCCCTAACTTTTACCTCTGAGAAAACGTAGCCCTCCTCCCCCTCTATTCCCCATCCTGGCACATGGGGTTTTTGCAAAGCTAGTCATATCTTCTCCCACTGAGGGAGACAAGACAGCTAAGTTTGGAGAATGGATTACACAGACAGAAAACAGCTTTAGCGCATGGACCAATCCTGAAGTAATAGTTAACATAGTCAATGAGATACCACTAATGAAGATTGACTTTTCATTTGCAAGTGGGTTCAAATTACAGATACCTTTTTGGCTGGGAGTGAGAGCATATGTCATTGGACCTATCTCAGCACTGACATCCCACCTGATTTGAACCTATGGAAGCATTTGATGACTTCCAGATTCTAATGACTGCATATGCTCATCACTTCTGTGGTGTCTAGAAGAGCCTATTTCTTTGGAGTCATCTATCACCACTGTCTGTAAAATATTAACACCTCATTACCTGCATTAGTTGCTGAGTCCTGAGAACATTTGATGAGGGCAACCTCTGTAAGACTGTGTGCCCAAATATCTCTCACTCTCTACATATTGTCCATTTTGGGCTCTTTAAGTTAACACACATACTGAAAGAATTTCTCTCATTATGGTAGAGGTAGGCACAAATTTAAATTTATATATGATTACATCATGATGAATCATTTTATTGTATGCAACTTTATCAGGAAAAGAGAATTTGGGTTTTCCCTAGACCATGTCCTATTCAATGTCAGGTTCTAAGCAAACCTATTAATACCAGGGATGGGTTTCATCTCAGAGATTGAGTTTGTAATCAAAGCAGATAATATCTGATTATATACACAACATTTGCACAACATTGCATCAGCTTATCACAAAGACAGGTGTCACAGGATTTATAGCCAGATGAATTATAATCTTTCTCCTCTGATAGTATATAAAACAAGAAAGTTCTTGGAGGTATCCTTGGATACTGAGAGTCAGCTGTTTAGAGATGTGCTCTAGTTGATTTAATGCATCTTAAAAGTATTTGTTCTTATTTCATGCAACATTTACAGCCTTTTTTAAAGTTGATTCTCAGTCATATATGAATTCAGTTGTAGATGTGCCTTTCTAAGTAAAGCAGTGAAAATATATTTACTTCTAGAAAAATCCCTTAAAATATAAGTTCAAATGTTTTTTGATTTCTCTCTGTGTTGCAAATGTTTTTGCCTTACTGCATTCAAACTTTTTTACACGTCTTATGAATGTGTGTTGTTTTCCAGTCCCATCTGGCAAGTGAAGAAGGATGAGGAGCAGATAGTTTGAGGTTCTTACTTGTGGTGGCATGGGAGACAGTGTACAACCTAACATGGAGCCTATAGTGATTCTTAATCATCAGACTTTCAGTTTAAATACATTTTTTCATATAATTTATAAGCACTACTTACTATGATTTCTCAGAATCATAGACAAAACTGAGAGAGATGGGAAGATTAATTACAGGATGCCTGAAGTTGTTTGAGACCTATAGAAAACAATTGTATAGTTATGGAAGACAATTAAGTTTCAGTCTCTGATATAATTTGTCACCATCATTATTTCAGTAGGTATATGAAGAAGATTCACTAGATCTCCAGTTGAGTATCATATACATCCTAACCATCAAGAATAAGTCAATATAAATAACTGGGACTTGGGGGAATAGGGTGTCTGTAGTTGGCACCAGTATGAGAATTTAAACAGTAGCCCTGAGAATAAGATCTCAATTTGCTTTTTGGCTATCTCCCACATAGCACTATGTCCCACACATATTCTGTCTGATAAAAAAAGAGAAGGAAGTCAATCCAGCAGTATGAAGAAGTTTCCAGAATTGCCTGATACAGACATGGAGGAAGAGAAAATTAAGTTCTGGCTTGGTTAAGAGGATCAATCTGCCAAGTTCAAGAGGCAAGGTTTGACTCTGTGGGCTCTGTGGAAGAGGAGGAAGAAAAGGAGGAGAAGAAGGAGGAGGAAGATGAGGAGGAGAAGGAGGAGTATGAGGTAGAGGGAGGCAAGGTTTGACTCTGTGGGCTCTATGGAGAGGGAGGAGGAGAAGGAGGAGGAGGACTTTCTTCTGACGTCTGTGTATCCTCTCATAAAAACTATTTCCATCACTTGCATGTAAAAATGGGTATAATCACAAATAGGTATTATTAACCTTGGGTTAGAGCCTTAATTCTAAAACATAATCTAACTGTACCACTGTGCATAAGCTAGGCTCTGATTCTATTTCCTCAATACAAGCTTCAAATTAACCCCCAAATCTAGAAACAAATCCTGAACATTTGCTTTAGTCCAGTGATTATGGCTCATTCTTGTGTGCTTGAGTTTACTCTTCAAAGTGTAGCAAGCACGTCTGCCTACCTTCAGGATTATTATATGCCCTAATATATGCCAATCTGCCAGGGCACTCTGATTCTTAAACAGATGTTTTCTTCCTATTTCGTTTTACACGTTGAGAATTATACTTTCAAGATCTTCAGAGAAATGACTTGGACATTTGGTGAGCAAGAGATAGCTTTCCATTTTCAAAAATCTTCTTTAATTTCTTTGTTGGAAAATATGAAGATTTGTCCTACAAGTCTTTCACTTCCTTGGTTAGAGTTACCTCTGGCTCTAATATTCTTACTGTGGAATTCATTCTAAGATAAACAATTTTCATGGTTACTTGGAAGTTCTTTCATCATTTCTGTTTCTGTAGCATTCTCAGGAGGGTGACAATGATTTTCTGAACTAATTGCTGTGTTCTACTTCAGATGTTGTGTCCATCAAGGCAACGATTAACTGACCTAGGAGACAGGAGTTTCCTGAGTTTCATATGAGGTTAACTGAGAAGTCTAAACACTGGGTAGAGGCAGGAAATATCAGTTTCTGCACCTGCTCCTCAGGCTCTCAACAACAAATTTATTTGGGACTTTTACTTTTACTGACCCATGGCAAGAAATATTTAGCAAAATTGCTGATTGGATTGACATAGTTGTACAGGGCAGGAGGACCTTGAACTCAAAAGGAAGTATAAAGACAACCAGGAATTTTAATCATACGGGTGTCTTTTCATTGGAGACGATAAGATCAAACACTAGCACTCTATCCAGATAGCTGAGAACAGAGGTTCTTAATAATCTGGTGACCTGTTTGCAATCTGTAGGGACAGAAAGCCTTTCTGTCATAGTAAGGGCAGGATGACAGAATGCTCTGTTAATCTCAGAGGAAGCAATTGGGAGGATGCTGGATGGGAATAGATATCCATGTCCATCAGCAATTATCTCTACCAGATTGTGACTTTATTTTCCACAATACTGTAAAGTATATTATGATGATTTGCATATGTTTGGCCCAGAGAGTGGCAGGGTTAGAAGGTGTGGCCCTGTTTGAGTAGATGTGTCACTCTGTGTGTGGACTATAAGACTCTCTTCCTAGCTGCCTAGAAATCAGGATTCTGCTAGCATCTTTCAGATGAAGATGTAGAACTCTCAGCTCTGCCTGCACTATGCCTGCCTGGATGCTGGCATGCTCTCTCTCCTTGATGATACTGAACTGAACCACTAAACCTTTTAGCCAGCCCCAGTTAAATGTTGTCTTTTATAAGATTTGCCTTGATCCTGGTGTCTGTTCTCATCAGTAAAACCTTAAGGCAGAAGTTGGTACCAGGGACTGGGTTATTTCTGTGATAGGCCTGACAATGCTTTTGTTTGGAAGAATGTGGATTTGGGGACTTTGGATTTGGAAAGCAATGGAATGCTTTTATTGGTTTTTGATGAGCTATACTAGAAGGAATAAGGGAGTCTTTGTTGCTGTGAGTGATTTGAATTGTGCTAACCTGGACCAAGAGATTTTAGTGGAGAAGAATTTCAGTATGTGGCCAAGAGACAGTTTTTAGTGGTATTTTGGTGAGGAATGTGGCTAATTTTTGTCCTCTAAAGAATCTGCCTAAGTCTAAGTTAAGACTCATTAAATTTACTGATAAATGAAGTCTCAAAAAAATCATAGACATTGTTTTTTGATTAAGTCTCATGAAAAACATATTAAACATCCATAGCAAGCTGAAAAAGGTAAGATATAAAGAATATGGTTTGAACATTAAAGGTGACCAGGAAGTGAGATGGGGCTGAATCTTGTGTGGATGGTTTTAAATTGAATTAAGGGATTAATCAAAGTATACAGAGCAAGTTCCAGGACAGTTAAGCTTAGTCATTGAAGGAGTTAGAACACAGAAAGCTGATGATAATGTAATAGAACAAGGGGGAATGTTCCAGCTACTTCACGCAGCACAACATAGCAGCTTCAGTCATATGCCTCTGGATATAGAGTGAAACAGATAAGGCACCACTGGGACAATTGATGCTAGCTAGTTGGAACTAAGAAATTAACAGTGATTAAGAAGAGACCAGCATCAGAGAGGTAAAATCTTCTGTTTCATAATATAAGGATAGATAGATAGATAGATAGATAGATAGATAGATAGATAGATAGATAGATAGATAGATGATAGATAGATGATAGATAGATAGAGATAGAGATAGAGATATATATCCATATATAGAGATATATGGAATATCTATAAGCATATATATCCTTATATATGAAATATATATATATATATATATATATATATATATATATATTATTCCAGGTCCCTTTGAAGAGAGAATTGTTTCTGTAAATGAACTTATACCCTCTCACACAGGTTCTATCAAAGACTGATACAACATGGTGTCCTCAGTGGTCAGATATATAAGTTGAAGGAATATCCACTTTATAGATGTTTTAGAGAATTGGTGGAATGCTCATTCTGTAACTTACCTCTGAAGTCACTTACTAACAAATTTTGCACATCATTCATCAGGGACTGTGTCCTGAATCACCACCTGCACTTACTAAACAGTCCTTATCAAAGCACTAAGGATCATTGTCACACCTATTATCCCAAAGAATGAAGGAGATGGGCCTGTGTTATTGTAATTAGTGTTCTATAACTGTCATGTGATTACAGGGCAGGATATTGGGAATTGGAAAGCATATGAGTTTGGAATCCATGATCTGTGCATATCATTGCACTTCTTCCCCCTACACTGAGTCACAGGAAAGGACCTGGGATGATTAAAAATATTTGTTGAGAGTATTTCAACGTACCCAGATGGTAGTTGAAAATACCTTTAATTCCAGGATTCAGGAGGTAGCAAATAATGAATCTCTGAGTTTGAGGCTAACCTTGTCTACCGAGAAAGTTCTAGGACAACTAGCACTATATAGAGAAACTCTGACATAAATATCAAAGCAACAGAAAAGGGTAATTTAACAGCAATATTGATCATACCCTGGGTATTAGATAATGATTGAGTATGTGACCAAACACTCTAAATTTATTGACCTAATTAGGTTAGGTATTTGTTCTCACCAACATGGGTATAGAAATCTAGTTTTACAATGCATATCCAAACTCTGAACAAAACCACCAACACTCAAGTTTATTGATTATAGATTTACACATTGTATTACTCTTGTTCCCAACTATCTCTTAAAATAATTCATGTATATTAATTTCTATTTTGCCAAATGTCTTGTTAGTTTTCCCTCATTAGCCCTCTCCTGCTTCTTTTTCTGTATCTTCCTGACAAAATATGCCCTTGTCTCTTTCCCAGAGTCTTTATCTCTCCCTAGAAGCCCTGCTTATTTTCTTCTCCTTTGAGACAGGCCATCAGCTTTTATTA
Source organism: Tokudaia muenninki (assembly GCA_036184385.1). Lineage (NCBI taxonomy): Eukaryota > Metazoa > Chordata > Mammalia > Rodentia > Muridae > Tokudaia > Tokudaia muenninki. Next base: position 127,677,269 of record BTHS01000008.1, read on the forward strand.
AAATAATCAAGGCCTGAGTGTGGGAGTATTTACAAAAGATGTTTAGAGATATGAATAACAATGCAAAAGATGGGTACACATTCAAATTTCTGCTGCCTAGGAACCAGTTTAAGAATAATACAAAGGCAGTCTTTTCAGGGTGGACAAAAATATCACCTCAATACAGAAATACCTAGAAAAAAATTATTAATTTAATATTCCTTTTCTGTGAGTCTTATGTGCAAGGTGACTAAGAAATTTCCTTTTTGAATAAGAATTAATTTTTATACCTTTACAATAGTTAGCTAAAAGTTCGAGCAAGTCTGCATGCTACACTTCCCTGTATTCTCAGCTCCTTGACAGTTTGTTGCTCCTTCAAATTTTCTGACATACCTTAGAGCCAGGCTTTGACACTGTGCCTGAAACCATAATAGATAGCAAAGAACATAGAAGTCAGGTTGCTGAGCTCCATTGAGCAGTGTAGAACATTTTGACTGCATCCAGACTGGTTCTGTCCTCAAACCTCTGATCTTTCTGAAAATTCTCTTTCTTCCTCTCCCTCCCTCCCCCCTCCATCTCCCTGTCCCTCCCCCTCCCCATTCTCTCTCTCTCTCTCTCTCTCTCTCTCTCTCTCTCTCTCTCTCTCTCTCTCTCTCTCTCTCTGATGTTCCCTCTCCTATTTCCTGCCTCAGCTCACTCTCCTGAGAAAGAGTCAAGAGCAGATTTTGCCAGCCAAATGCAGAGGACAGAGCAGACCAGGATTGCAAGAGAAGTAACTAAAAAGACATTTTGCAAAACACTCTGATCACTATCACTCACTCTACACTGTATTATAGACATATTAAGAGGACAAGGAAAATAATTGTGCAGAGCAAAGAGGGATGATGTAAGTGACTAAAATATTGAAGCAGCCCAGAACCTTCATGACACTTAGAAACTGAAATAATTTTGAACCCTATGCTGTAACAGACCTATTTTCCAAAATGTCTAATTAGTGACAACTCTACTTGGAGGAACAGAACATGGGCTAGCCTGAATCTCAGAGAACTACCATTAGAACAAAACCAGAATTACAGCTGAGAATTGGTATTTAAAGATTGTCTTGATGATGTCATGAAGGGGAAGGAGGACTAAGCTGATGGAAACTGAAATATCATATTTTTTTTTAGTAACAGAGGTTTTTCTGCCTGTATTCATATTAATTATAAGTGGAAAAGTGCATTGACCTAAGAAGACTCTGTACATGTTATGAGGAATTGTTTGAGCACTGAACACTTAATACTCTACATATATTCTTACATGAGTATTTTCAGTACAGGAATTTAATAAAAGATGGATCAATAGTGCAATAGGCAACTCACCAGAAATTACTGGAAACTATACAACCAGTTTGTACATGAACATGCCGGAAATAAACAAACCAAGTTTTTTTTCTTTCCATGATGTTTTAATTTATTGGATAGTAATAAATACAAACATTTTAGTGTCTCTTTTCCAGTTTGTTTCCTTTAAATTTCCTTTGTTTATTAAAAATGGTGTTTTAGACAATATGTTTAGATTATACTTTTCCTTTCTCCCAATTCCTCCTAGATCCTCATTCCCTCACTACCACACCATCTTCACAGCCTTTCTCTCATTATTTAACAAAACACAAACAAAAACAATAACAACAAGAATCATTTTTCTATTTCTCTCTCTGTCTCTCCCTCTTTCTCTCAAAAGAACACTCAAATATTCAAAATTTACTAAGAGAAAAAGTGCCTAAATAAAGCTATAAAACCAAACACTCTATAAATAACCCATTGTGATGGTTTTGCTTATCCAACTCCTGGACATAGGGACTACCTTCAAGTGTGGTTAATATACCCAGTAAACATCCACTGAAGAAGAGTAAAAGTTTTTTGCCAGTGAATAGAAATTGCAGATAGATTTTTGGCTAATGGTGTGAGAACCTGCCCACTTCAGCATCTCTGCAGAAGTTCCAACTGGCTTGAATTAATTCAAGACCTGTGTTTATTCCCACAGTCTATGTAAGTTCAAATATGCATCAGTCTTATTGTTTCTGGATAAGACAGTTTATTTGGAGTCATCCTTCATCTCTGGCTCTTACAATATTTCCATCTCTTCCTTCAGTCCCTCAGTCCTGTGAGAAAGGTTTGATGGGGACATATCAAATGCTCAAATATCTCACACTCTCTAAAATTGTTCATTTTTGGTTGTCTATTGATTCATGTCTGCTGCAAGAAATACTTCCAATGGATGGGAGAAAATATAAAGATTTAAGTGTATGTATGGTTATCTAAATATAAATCATCTTATTAGTGTAATGCTTTATTAAAACAATAGCCTTTGGTTTTCTACTAGGACTATAGTCTATCCAATTTCAGGTCCTTCATAATCTGAACGTTGTCAGGCATGACTTCCTTCTCGTTGGCCTTAAATTTCACCAAATAATCAATCATTAATACCGTAAAATTTGTGTAGAGAGTCATATTGAAGTCCTTTATCGCCTGACAGCTATCAATCAACTGCCTGCATTTTTCCCCCACTCCACATTCTGAGTGGAGGATCTCCAGACCCCAGTGTGCTACACCTCCCCCACCTGGCAGAGCTGGCAGAGCTCTGGGAGCAAGCCTTTTGTCACACCTCAGCCTCCTGCAGAATAACAGACCCTGTGAGATCAACATCTTCCAAGGAACAGTGGAGCCAAGACCCCACTGAGAAGTGCTAAGAAGACTCTGCAACCCTGGGAGGGAAGGTCATGCCCACAAAGCATATATTGCCATTCTTTATCCTCAAGAAAAGAGAGATTTGTACAGTCATACATTAATATCTCTGTGTGTTTTCTTTCTCTCCACTCTAGTCGTTTTGCTTCCCAGCTCTCTGTTCACAGAAAACCTGCTTGTGTGAAACTCCCAGGAGATTTCAGATGGTGCCTCAAACATGGGATGTGGAAAAGGAGAGAACTACTGAGGAACACTGTCTTAGGTGGAGCTCCAAGAAACGGAATGAAGGATAAGTATCCAGGGCCTGGTAAGCAACAAAGAGTACTAATTTTAGCGCTAAAACTGTCAGGTTTTGAAGGCTATAGTTACAAGGAGCAGAAAGAAGGGATATGATGATACTAGATGAATCAGTGTAGCCCGACGCTGAGATCAACTAGGGGTGACAGTAATATGAAACCAGTAATTCTATTAGACAATTTGTCCATGGTCTAGTACAGTACTTCAGGTGAGAGAAAATTAGGGCATAAAATAAATAAAATAAAATAAAACAAAATGAAAGAGTAAAAATCAAAAACAAAAAAGGAGAGAAAAGCAGATTTTAGAATCATGAGAGAGAAAGAAGGAAAATGGATTTTAAAAGTCTCCTTGGCACAAGGAGAAATAAAAAGCGCACTTCCCTCACTTTATATTGTTTTGGTGTATGTCCTTTGTTTGTCTTTGGTATACCAATATGTCCACGTGTCAATTTATGTGTCGTTGCTTGAATGGCTGTTCTATGTTTCATGTTGTAAAGGAAAAATGGTAAAAAAATTTGTCTGCTGGTTGTCCATCTCTTAATGCAGTCTCGGTTTTTACAGCAGAGGCTGTGCAGCATTTAGCTAGGAATTAAGCCCAGCTAGAAAAAAAAAATGTTTTTAACAAAAAAGACTAGCAGCTTGTCAAGTTCTAGAGCAAGTGAGTTGATGGTTATTTATCCTAGACAAGTCTATATAATTGTGGTTATTGGGTCCAAAGTGCTTTTTCTCTTAAAATTACAGCTAGAAAAAAGAAAAAAAAGTTTGATTTAAGTTTATAAGATTTGTGTAGTTGCTTTATTCTTGTCTCTATTTGATATTAAAGATATAAATATGCTTAAATGTTTTGACTGTAGAATATTGGCTCATAAGGTTTTTAACAGATGTAATGTTGATAACAAAAATTAGATTAAAACTGGTAATTCAGGGTTGGAGCCATCTTAAGCAACATGTGGCATGACCCAATCCAGGAAATACAGGCCTCTAAGATAGGTCAAGATTGGTGTAATGTTTTATGTGGATCTAATCCTAAGAGATTAGTCTTATAAGAGATAAGATTTAAAATAATATTTTCTTAATGAGATATTATAAGTTACACTGTCATGCATTCAAACATGAGAACTGGCAGACAAACTTTAAAGTGTGCAAGTAATGAGTTTCCTATTGATCTTAAAGAAAACAGATGGTTTAAAATTGGGCTTTGCTTTTCAAAGTTGTAGGTATGTTCTAATATTACAAGAGAAAGTTAAGAATTATGTTTAAAAACAGCCAGTGTAACATAGACTGCACTTTGCAGTCTAATTAAAGGCTCATGATTCTCGAAGATAATTTCCAGAGTGATAAAGGTTAAAAACAGCTGTGGCCAGTTGCCAACTTTTTCACAAGTTTATTAGATACAGTTGAAAAGGTAAAATATTTCCCAAGATTAAAAAGGAGGTTTCAGTGAGATTTTAGTAAAGTCTTTACTGGAGCCATCAAATTACCATATTGGCTGGCTGCAGGCTACTGTCCTGCACAGGCTGGCATGGGTCTGGCTTTTAGACAATAGGCTCAGATTAAAGATAATTATATTGGAGATTTATCCAGGTGTGGTTTAAAATACAGTTCAAATTTGAGATCTATGAAAGATCAATGAGGTTATGTAGAACTTAGGAAGGCATTAAAATTTGGCCTGCAAAATTATTATAGATTTAAAAGGTTATTTTTGCTTTGCGAATCCAGATAATTGTAAAAGCATTTACTTCTAATGGTGATAGCCTTATCTTATGTGAGAAAAAATGTTTTGTCTCTGCTTTAATACAAAAAGTTAAGACTTTGAATCTTTCAGTGTGTATGATTCATAAAATTTTATTACAGGCCCTTGCTCTTAACAATGGATTTTTAAATATTTTTTAAGTATTTGTTGCTTCAAAAATATTCAAAAATCATCAAAATGGTTATGGCTTGAGAATAATTTTATCCTTTTACCAGAAAAAGCAACTAAAGATGCTACATTTATTTTCTATGCTTCCATAGTCATTGCCTCTATTATTGTCTATTTTTAGTGTAAATTTAAAACAAAATACGGAACTAGATATTTATTACAATCACCAAATATTTGAGATGTCTTTAGCATTTTAATGTGATATAATTTTCAAGGACTAGATATTGTAAAACCTTTAAACAATATCTTCTAAATAAAAAAAAAGAGGGAAATTGTATCACTGAGCATATTATTTAATTTATACTTTATATTTTTAAGAAAATTTAAAAAATTTGGATGCCAAGTAACTCCCTGCTGAGTGTATGGCATCCAACAACTAGGCATACTAATGCCTAGGTGAGATGAAAGATCCACTTACTGTCATATGGCATGATCCTGATCAGTTATTTAATATGGGGAAGAAGACATATTTGTGTTTTTTCCACAGAACAATGGTGACTTTACTTTCCTATGTTCCAGATTAAATATACTGCTTTTCTGTAAGCTTTAGATCTTGTGGGACAGAGAACAGTGGAGACTGTTAAAACTGACTTAAAAAAATTAATCTAAAAGAGGAGTTATAATGACTCTTTTCCTTCCTTTAATGTGATCAATTTACTCAATAATGAAGTGGTCTAGTAATAAGTACAATATTGGGGATTCCAAATATGAATATGGCTAATAATTTTTATCAGCCAAATGAGTTAATATCAAATATAGTCTCCATTCTTTCTGAGAAGTAACAGTTCATCTGTTGGATCTCAAAGCCACCTCCCCCACACTGGGAAACTAAGCTTTGTGTTTTTAGAGATGCTAATTTGCAATTGAAATGAATACCTTGGACCTTCCAGAGACATGTTAGTTCTCTTCTGCTTCTAACTTCTAACCTTTTATTTTGAGCAGACTGTCTCCATCCAGGCTCACCTGACTGGACTGGCGTGTCTGTTAAAAGACACTTGCGAGGTGTTTGGTGACTAATTGACTCTCTGACATCAAAGCCTATACAAGTGGATCTCCTTCATGGAGCCACATAGAACTAAGATTTATGTGTGTCAGCTTACAAGCCAACATGGGCACCAGAGAGGTTGCAAGCAAAGCATTGCAGAGGGAGGGCCACGTTTTCTGACTCTGAGTCCCTGGGGAGCAAACCTGATTTGCATCTGGGTTGGTGTCATTTCATTCTATGCTCTGTGGAGATCTCCCACTAATTTAAGGCTCTGCCCTTCCCCTCCAAAAGCCACCAAGAGCCATCTAAGATGAGGAAACAATTATTTGTTCTCCACGAGGGGAATTAGGCCTCTGTTCCCACTCTCTTGTTAAAGGCCCACCATCATGGATGGATTACTATCCACTTGTTTAAACTAATAAAGAAGGAGGAGATGTAGAGATTCATATTGAAGTCTCTTATCGCCTGACAGCTATCATTCAGCTGACTGCATTTTTCCCCTACTCTGCGTTCTGAGCAGAGGATCTCCAGACCCCAGTGAGGTATACCAACCCCACCTGGTAGTGCTGGTAGAGCTCCGGGAGCAAGCCTTTTGTCACACCTCAGCCTCCTGTAGACCAACAGACCCTATGGGATCAACATCCTCCAAGGAACAGTGGAACCAAGGCCCTGCTGAGAAACTCTGAGAAGACTCTTCAACCCTGGGAGGGAGAGTCACACCCACAAAGCACATATTGCCATTCTTTATCCCCAAGAAAAGAGAGATTTTGTACAGCCATGCATTAATGTCTCTGTGTGTTTTCTTTCTCTCGACCCAAGTTGTTTCACTTCACAACTCTCCGTTCACGAAAAACCCGCTTGTGTGAAACTCCCAGGAGGTTTCAAATTTTTGCCACTGTTGCATCAAAATAATCCATAGGAAGATAAGAATTGTATATAACCAAGTTTATAGATAAGAGATTACTACTTTTCACCTGTGATACCTTACAAAAATACATACAGTTGCATGTACACTCATTAGGATTGCTTAAGCTTGTACTTGTACAAATGCTCAAATTCTGTTTGTTCGCTGAAATATAAAGGCATTTTCTTTAACAATATGGTATTACAATAAGTTTTTGCATAGTGTCAAATATCATTGAGAGTAGCCTGAAAAATTTGATAGTATCCATGAGACCATTTTGCTAATGAATCAATTTGACAGTGATCATTAAATAATTCCCACCATCCACATATACAGCTGAATACTAAAGGTGAACATTATTATTATTTTGAATGTTCTGCTGTGGAATTTGTGGAATATGCCTTAGTGAAACCATGATTATAAGCCACTTTTTGTAGGCACCAAACATCCTTGAGTTTTATAAACCAAACACAGACAAACTCATTTCTGTACATCTTAAAAGGGACATAGGAAGAATATCCAGAATAGAAAGATATTAACCTATGAGCAGACATGAAACCCCAGAGGCCAGCAGAAAAGCTGTAGCCATACCCTCTTATGATATAATAGGAAGGAACTGAGCTGAGAACCAACCTGAAATATTGTATAAATGAAAATTGAGGCTGTGTCAATGTGCTCTCTGAGCACAGTAATGTGTGGCAGTATCTGCAGTGTCCACACTGCTTGTCTGGAGGAATGCTTGGTTGTTGGAGGCATCCTTGGAAACTGTGAACTGGCTCTTCAGAGATGGGTTGTAGTGATTATCATCATCCCACCAAATGGTTACCAGCCATTCTGGACCCTTCCTGAGGACTGCTGAATCCAACTCATGCCCATACCAGATGCTCAGTGAAAACCCAGAGAAAGAGCAAGTCAGACTGAGGGTCTGGGAGGGCTGCAACATCCCAGGGCCAGACTCTTTCAGAGTAACCTGGGAAAGAACATCTGTGAAGAAAATAAAGCAGATCAAGGTTGGAATAGGGTAATAATAGAAAAGTTTATCCCTTATGGAACCTTGGTAGTCACTTGTAAGGACAATTATCAGCAGGAATAATGAAGTAAACCTGTCCATGATTGTACACCAATGAGTACTCAGAGATGAGGTTCAACTTTGGCTTTTCAACCCAAGATTGGGTGGAGCCAGGAGAGATTTGCATTCCCCCATTGGTGCTCACTCTGAAGGTGTACTTAAGTTGTAGGACTCAAGAGGAAGAACAGAAGTCCTCAAGGCAGCTCACCTCTGATCCCCATTATTATTAGCTCAGTGCATACAAGAGTCCATGTGGGGGGGATATTTCTGATCAATGCTCTATAGAAGGAGCAAGACTGAGAAGGACCCTTAATCTAACATGAAGTGTCATGATTCTGGTCACTCATCCAGGGATCATTACTTTGTGCTTTTGCATGTAAGGCTCATGAAATACTCAAAGCATGGATGTTTCTCCTGTCTTTGTTCGGCTCTGTGCCTGATGCCAGAGATTGCTTCCTATATTTGTTCTGTCAGAACATATTGCCCCCCACATAGACACACACAGACACAGACACACAGACACACACACATGCAGATGCACACACACACACACACACACACACACTGTACAGATACTGTAGACTTTTTTCAGAATGTAAGTGTCTCCCTCAGGCTGGTAGCTGTTAATGCTATAATTCAATAGAAGACTGTGATGTTTCATTGATGCTACTTATCTGTCAATTTCCTGCCTTACATTTTTCTGATTTCTGTTTACTCAGTAGCCAGTGCCTTCATCTTTATACTGCCCTCTATTTGTGAGAGTTTTAAAAGGAGAGAAACGGTGTTTGTTCAGTACTATCACACTCTACGCATCCTGGAGCTAAGCACAGTAGACAGAAGCTGCTGGGAATTTTTTATTGCATCAGAGATATTAAAATACAATGTATTTTCCATTGGTTCTGCTTCTAATGATGTTTTAAAACATAGACATAATATAATTTCCTAAATTTGGACAACTTCCATAGTGAATTTTTGGTATGAACATGATTGAATAAATGAAAATAAGCATGAGAAAACTACTGATTTCATCAAAAAGAGCTACACCAAAAGCACACTCATTTTTATGAATAAATTATGATTATATTTAAAAACTTTTGAAAGATAAAGATATTAAGAGTGTATAATCCACGAAAAATGATCTTACCACAATGTTGCAGCAACATTGGAAAATGAAACCACACCCAGAATCCCGAGTGCCAGTTGAGGTCCTGAAAAACCTCAGGGTAGGATGGACAATAAGACCTGCAGTAATCCTTGGGTTCCTTTTACTGGGTCATCAACATTACAGGGAATTTTCATATATGATTGAATTATATGACATGGAAAAAGAGAATATTTGAGAATGTCTTAAATTCTCTCCATGAGATTAATATCTCCTCATAAATATCCTAATTAAAGTCAGGCTGTAGGGAGGGTCCACAAGAAGCAACATATCATGGAATGATATTGAAACCTGGCTAAGTTGTCAGGTTTGGAAGAAGAGGCCAGAGTATCAGAGATAGAATGTCTGTTGGTCCTAAATATGGAAAACACAGACAACAGACACTTCTAAGAAAGAATATCAAACCTAATCAGGAACATGGATGTTGTATTTTATATACTTTGTCCATGGAATGCATAAATGTATGATGTTGATTTATGTCTCTATTATGAGATTCAATGGATGTAGATACATTTACTGAATTTTTCAGATGTGCATGGGTTACTTCTGGTTCTGAGATTAAAAGTGTGAGGACAAGTGGGGAATGTTTGGTACAAAAATTAAAGGTTTTTACTAATTCCATAAATCTATTCTAACAATGAACACAAATATAGATGTTAAGTACCCTGCCAATGAGGTCTTAAAAATTATAAACTATTGTGGAAAATTTGGAGCAGATCACTTACTCAAAATTTCACTGAAAGTCTTCGTAGTGTTCAAAAGACCATAACTCATTTACACTCAAGGTGAGAGTTTATTTAATATATTTCCAATCAGTTCTATAGGCATGACTGGGTCTCCCTGTTTTTCACAGTGACATGTGAAGGAAAAGGATCTGCAGTGGAAACAGTTTTTAGGTAAAATAGTATCATTCATTCATCCTTCAGAAATTCTCGATCATTTGGATTGAAAATGGGGGTAATGTAGTTTATGTTAGGAAAGCATGTTATATTTTGATGATATGTAAAATGGGATTAAAGAAATGCACAGAGTATAGAACCAATCAGACATACATTTATATGACATGTAATCTCTGCTGCTAGAGGCAAGATCAAATGTCATGAGATGAAATATAATCCAGCCATTATTATTTGAGTTTGGAAAGGAGAGAATGAAAGTGAATCCCTAAAGAGTAATCATTAATCTCTGGAGTCTTCACTGTAAGTTGGAATTTCAAATACAACCTCGGTGTTGGTTCTTAATCAGATAATGAAATATTCTCAAGTAAATCTGGAAACCAGGATGGATATGGTACATAAAACTTGGACATCGCATCAGACTGAAGGATTCTCATACCTGCTTGTCTGAATACAGAAAACTATTTGCTGAGATCTCTTGGGAAGAAGTGGAGGGTCTCTGACCCTGAGGGAGTGTTTACATGAAGAAAAGATGGGAGCTGATCAATGATTTCTTCCATGGAGACATTGCTACATGGCAGGCAAACTGGCTTGAGCAGGGAGAATACATGTGTCATTGTACCACCAGAGGCAGCTTAGGACTCAGTTACCAAGCCAGGTGCAACAGCTATGAACTGAGGTCAGGGCTACCAGGCAGGAAGAGATCAGTGTGGACCCAGGCAGTTTTCAGTGGTGAAAACGTTGGGAGAGTGTTCTCTTCCCTGGGATTTGTTACATTTCTTATACAACAGAAGCTCTAAGACAAACCCTGAAAAAGCAATTCTCACACACTTATTCCTTTGGATAGGAATATATATATATGTGTGTGTGTGTGTGTGTGTGTGTGTGTGTGTGTGTGTGTATGGTGGATTAGGGGTCTGACAGCAGAAGCTTGCTTACTATTGACTTGGCCTGTGATGTTAAGGATGCCTCATCTGCAAATGCTTGATGAGTGATATTCATGTTTTTCTCTCTGAGTGTACTGTAGTCCTGTGAAAGGGACCTGGTCAAAAGAAGTTTAAACTCCTACTATTCTCTGATATGTATGAGGTTCTGGGACTTCCAACTAACTCTACTTTATCAAGTTTCCTAGCAAGGAAACTTGATCAAGTCCACTGCCCCTCATATCTCCATTTTCTTTTTTATAAAGAAGAGGTTTCACCATAATAACCATCTCCCATGTTGAGAACAGTTTGATATTGAACCAAGTCCTAAATATGAGTGATTTTTGCAATGCTACTCATCTGCTGATTTAAAAAAAATGGATGAGGCAGGATGCCAAATGAAGCAAGACTACAATGACTAGTATGTGGTCAAGGAGGGGAAGAATCCAAGCTATCAAGGGATTAGAGTACCAAGGGGTAGGAGTGTTTGGAGCACAGACTACCCACAGTTTCTCTCAGAGCTCTTTGAGCATTTGTACATCTTGTTCTACAAGCCAAGAATCATTGATATAGAAGCAACATCCTTTTCCAGCAATATGCAATTATCTCCTTGTCTTAGTCAGGGTTTCTATTCCTGCATAAAATTTCATGATGCAAAAGAAAGTTGGGGAGGAAAGGGTTTAATCAGCTTACATTTCCACACTGCTATTCATCACTACCGTTAGGAAGTCATTACTGGAACTCAAGCAGGTCAGGAAGCACAGCTGATGCAGAGGCCATGGAGGGATGTTTCTTACTGGCTTGCTTCCTCTGACTTGCTAAAATTTGCTTTCATATAGAACCCAAGGCTACCGGCCCATAGATGGCACCACCCACAATGGGCCTTCCATGCTTGATCACTAATTGAGAAAATGCCCCACAGCTGGATCTCAAGGAGGCACTTTCCCAACTGAAACTCCTTTCTCTTTGATAACTCCAGCCTGTGTCAAGTTGACACACAAAACTAGCCAGTCAGTAAGTTCTGCAGTCAGTAAGGCCAGGGCCCTCCTGCTTTGGAGAACAACCCCTGAGAAGGAGCTTATCTGACTCTTAAGGACTCAAGGCTGTCTTCAATAGAGGGCATTTCCTGCTCAAGAAGGCACTAGCCAGATGTTCTTTTTGGACTAAGGATGTTCTAGCAGTTCCTGTCATACACAGTGAGGAAATGAGGCCCAGCTCATTGAGCAGAGAGATGAAGATCTCTCTCTCTTCTTAAGGCTTGCCCCCCATCTGCAAGGTGAGTTATTCTGGTTCCAGATTCACAGAGACAAACTTGGGGAAGAATTATCACAGGGATTCTGGACCCTTGAAATGGGGCTTTAATACAGTAACCTGTACTGCTTTTGCACCAAAGGAGAGCATGGGGATTAAGACATATTAATTTGGCAATGGTCTTGTCATGGGTATATGTAAGATGAGGTTTCAAGGAGCATCTGACAAGGCATAAATGGAGGAGAATAAGATGAGAGGAATGAATCTACTCCCAGGTGAGGTCCATAAAATTGTGAACAGATAATGGCAGCCATTAAATTTAGAACATTGTGAAAAACATTGTTTAAATTCATATGTAAGGGGCAGTGATATGGTCTTGGTGTAAGTACATCATTTCTTCACCTTTAGTATTCTGTACATCAACAAATTTGTCTTTAATTAAGTTACTTTCTTCATATATCTTATCCTGAGTCACAAATTACACACACTCCTGATATTAAAATTTGATTTAAAACATTTATAATGCACAGAAAAAGAATGATAAAACCCAAAATGTAATGAAGGCCAGAAAATGCAAAATGCCTAGCTTCTTGTGTTCTCCTTTTCCTGAGCTGGAGGCTACACTTGGAACTGGAGGACACTATGGAATCAGGTCACCAACACATGCCCAGAAGAGCTGCATGGGATCAGCCCTGTGAATGGAACATCAAGAACTGCATTCCTAAGTCAAATCAGATTTTCCAGGTAAAGAAACCTTCCTGTTAGTGGAAGAATTTACAGATAGATTTACATATGATGATGATGGTAATGATTTTAAGTGGATGTTTGATAGCACATGTTTGAAATTATATTGTATTCTTTTAACTGGACTTACAATAGGTGTTTCAAAAAAGTTCACAGGTTATGAATAAAGTACATACGTGCAATATTAATAAACAAAGGTTAATTACTTGTAATGATAATTTTAAAATTAATGTGTGCTTTAGAGTGGCTGTGAAAATGTGCAATCCTACCAATAATTGTGAGCACATCCACACCAGCATTAGCTGTCATTGTAGTTTTGATTGTAGCCATTCTGATATCTGTAAGTTGGAATCTCAGACTCATTGTAATGTGCATTTCACTGTTGGATAAAGAGTTTGAAAATTGCTTTAACTGCTTCCCTACCATTAGTGAATTCTTTGTTAAGAATTCTATTTAAACCTAAAAAACATTTTAAATAGGGTTATTTGGTTTGATGTATGCTTGTGTATATACTTTGGATATCAGTCTTCTGTCACTTGAAGAGATGCTGAGAATCTTTTACCATTCTCTAAACTATTGTTTTTACTTATACATGGTGTTCTTTGCCTTACAGAATATTCTCAGTTTCATTAAGTTCCATTATTTGACTGTGGCTCTTAGCACATGTGCTATTGGTGTTCTCTTCAGTATGTTGTCTCCAATGCCAATGAGTTCTAAGCTATTCCTCACATACTCACATTTGGGCTCAAGATATCTGATTAATAGTGAGGTCAGTGATCCAAATGGTATTGAGAATTATGCATGGGAACAGATATGGGTCTACGTGCATTCTTCTATATATAAACCAGCACCATTTGTTAATGCTTGTGTTCTTTCACTGTGCATTTCTGATTACTTTATCAAAAACTCGGTGTCCATAAATATGTGGATTTGTGTCTGGAATTTTATTTGATTCTGTTTATTAACCTTTCTTGTTTTATTCCATTACCCTGATGTTTTTATTACTATAGCTCTGTAGTGCACTTTGAAATAAGGGATGCTAATATATCCAAATGTTCCTTTATTGCACATGTCAATTTTAGCTACCCAGGATTGTATGGATTTTCAATATGAAGTTAAGTGTTATACTTTCAAGATCTGTAAAATATTGTATTGAAATTTTGATGGGTGTTACACTGATTCTGTAGACTGTTTTTGGTAGGATGATCATTTTCACTATGTTAACCCTGCCAAACCAGAAGCATTACTGATATTTCCATCTTTTGATATCTTCTTAATTTTTTTCAGTGATTTGAAGTGTATGTCATTCAGGTCTTTCACTTGCTTGGCTAGAGTTAAAAGAAGGTTCTAACTTTCAAACTGAGGGAATTACTCGACTGAAAGATAATCTGTGTTCATGATGACTGAGAGGATCTTCAAATTTTGTCATTTATGTTCCTGTAGCTCTTTCAGGAGAATGACATATGTTTTAGGAACTAACACCAATAATTTTGATCAGATTTTGTGTCTTTAAAAACAAGAACTAATTAACATGGGAGATTGTTCCTTAGCTTTCAAAGGGGTAACTGAGAAATATGCATACTCCATAGAGTCAAGAAACACTGCTCTCTGCACCGTCCCTCAAGTTCTCCACAATTATTTCATTTTAATATTTTTCTTTCATTGACACATGGCAACAAATATTTATAAATATTATTGGTGACATTGATATAAAGATTTTAGAGGGCATAAGGACCTTGTAGCCACAGAGAAGCACTAAGAGAACCAGAAATTTTAGTCACATAGGAATGTCTACTCAAGAAAGGAGATAAAATCAAATACCTGTAGCCCATCCAGAAAGCTGAGAGTGAAGGTACTTAAGAACCTCTTGATCTGTTTGCAATCAGTGGGACAGGATGTACCCTAATTACCCAGAATTATTATCCCAGACTCTTCAATCATTAGAATATTTGTCATCCATAGGGGAGGTGTCACATACTTACAGCCTTCTGATCTGTATGTTGTTGGTCAGAGAGCACACTAGATTCTGAAATCTAGAAAAAATCCCAACATCATGGTTCCAAGAACTTTGTGAAACAGGGTTTATGTCGCCTCACTTTAAGCTTTATTGTGCAATTGTATTTGGAATGATTATGGAAATGATTTTTGCCTAGAGACCCTTTTACAACTTCTATTGTGTTGAAAAATACCTGTAATAAGCTGCTTAGACTCCCTAAAGTCTGATCCAGGTTGACAAAATCAATTTGTACTATGTTCACATTCTCATCTTTTTCCATGTTCTGTTTCCTGCTAGGACACCTGCAGGGATGCCCTCAAGAAATAAAAGATATCCTACTAGAAAAGGCTCTGTGCACTTAGAGATTAATAATGGAAATATTGTTTACTAAAAAATACATACATACACATACACACAAACACACACAGGGAGAGAGAGAGAGAGAGAGAGAGAGAGAGAGAGAGAGAGAGAGAGAGAGAGAGTCAGAGGGAGAGACAGAGAGACAGGATAGAGAGAGACTAAAACCCACATATTTTAATTATTTATTTCACTACAACTTAGAATTATGCATTTTACATATGCTTTATTCTTACATCTTTTCAGACCTGGCTTCTGATTTACTTCGAATAATTTAAAAAAAAATGGGCACTTGTGCATATGGGATACTTACACAACAAAGTTATTATCAGAATTATTTATTTATTTATTAGTTTTTTATTTTTTCTATTTTTTATTAAAAATACATTGTTCATGCAATATATTCTGAATATTGCTTTCCCTTCCTGAACACTTCCCCAATTTTCTCCCAGCTTGATTGTATTTTTTATCTAATTACAAAACGAACAGATCCTAAACATATTAAAGAAGAAAAGCAAAGGGAAATGAAAGAAAAGCAAATAAATGGGAATAAGACAAAACAAACAGAATAAAAGTCATAAAAAAAAGCACAAGAAACTTTTGTGGATGCAAGGACACATGCTAACAAACACTGTAGAATGAAGCTGATCAACAGAGATGCAATGCACTATGAGTTGATGTTGTATCAGTATAGGGCCATGTTCAAAGTATGGTAGTGACTCTAGTGAGGATTACTGAGATTTCAAGGGAAGGAAATAGGGGAACAAAACTTATCTGTAATCTCAGAACCTATCTCAATTAACAGGTACATACATTGTGTTGGTAAAGGAGTTCTATGAAAACTGCCTTAATAATATTTTGAACAACATTCAGTTATTATATGTACATCCCTGTGCATTCTTATATAAATATTTTTCACCTTCTAAGAGACTAGAATTTCTGCTGGAACTACAGCAAGAGATAACATCACAGTTGAGGCCACTTATTACTTAAGTCTATGAAGGAGTGCTTGATGGCCCAAATGTTGGTGATTTGGATTTTATAAGACAAGTTCATATTATGAATTATTCCCAACAATTCCAAAAAACTTCTGGTCTCTCAGGATCCAGTGATATTTTATCATGTGCCATCACACCTTTCCCTTGTTTTTATTTTATTGAGTAGGAAACCTTTCAATGGAAGTGGTCACTGTTAAAGAGATTGGAAGGTATGGTGAACTGTAGGTTTATCCCAAATAAGCATTACTTTATTCATAGTTGTTTTTTTACTAAGATGACAAAGGCAATATAGGACTGTGAGGAGGAAGCAGTGAATAGACATTCAGAATTACTATTTCTGAGCAAGTCTAAAGGTTAGTATTTCTGTCATCTCAGTCTCAGGGAAGTTTTCTTCTCCTCCACGGTTTCTGAGGTCCAAATCCTAATATTCTCTGGGGAAATGCATCCAATATATTTTTCCTGAGCCCCGCGCAGATGCTGTGGATGTAACTTCAGGGAATAAGCTCTCAATATATTTTTGTCCTGAGTCTGTTGCTCTACTTTGAGACAATTTTAAGACATTGATTTACACATGGTGCTTTGTGGTGATGAAAATGATTATAAGGATGATGGTGATGATGATGGTGATGACAATTGGAAATTGGTGGAAAATTCCAAAATTGACTAACTCTTGAGTATTTAGAGACTTCTTTCACATATATGCATTTAACATTTGTCTTTAGAGCAGGTTGTATAATTCAAAGCTCAGTAAATGGCAAATACATATAAATACACATTTATATATAATAACAATTTTTACCAGAATTGAATGAAAAATTTACAATTGAGAATAAATAATTCTTATTTATTTCATAGTTATTTAAAACTATGTATACAAATACATAATATTGTATCACTGAAATTATCCAGTAGAATAAAGGGGAAATAGATGGGACAAAAGGTTACAGGAGAGATATGCAAAGTATACAAAATACACTTTTATGAATATTCTCTCCGTGAGTAAAGTTGTTATTTCTATATATCATAAGGATTTTTATTCTTTAAAATTTTCAATCATATACAAAATATATTGTGATATACCAGCTCTCTCAGGACTCTCATCACAATCTAGCACCACTAGGTCCCTATGGTTCCCCTTGGTACCTTCCAATAAGTCTATTTCCATACACGTTGGAATCGTTTTTGTTTTTTTGTTTTTGTTTTTGTTTTTTTTTTTTGCTGACTAAAATCACAGTAAATTTAATGAGAACTACCTATATACACATAGATAGGATAATCGCTAGTAAAGAGTGAATCTCCAGAAATCTTTCCCCAAAAAAAGATTATATTTTTCCCATCAGTCATCAACTGCCAGAAAAACTTCAGTGTGCTGTGGCCCTAGGAGTTCTTCTCCATCTATGATGTAATTTTTTAAATTGTTTTATCATTCTTAGTAGTGATAATAGGGTATACCTCTACCAAGTTAGATACATAAACCTCAGAGGACAACTTAAGTCAATTCTAAGGGATTTAACTGATATTGTTAAGCTTGCCAGTAAACATCTTTACTTGCCAACCAACCAAACCAAAAACCAATTTGTGTTTTAAGGGGGAGGGTATGTGTGAATATTTGTCATTCTTTGTCCTTTGACTATTTTTTAATCTTTTCTTTTCCTGCTCTTTTTTTTTCTAAAGAAAGTGAGAAAGGAGTTGAATAAGTGGAGAGGTTAATATAATCTGGGAGGAAATGGAGGAGGGGAACCATAACCAAAATAAGTTAATAAAATATTAAAAAAGGAAAAACATCTTTACTTGCTCAGTCATTTTGAGGTCTCTTATGTGGTAATTTTCACTGGTTTTGTTTGAATGTGTCTTGTTCTGGTAAATATAGCTACTGAGAGTGTATGTGTGTACTAAGAACAGTTCAGTTCCTGGAGACAAAATTTGATCTCCCTTGACCCTATTCTTTGTATCATACATCCTTTCCTCTCTCTGAATTATAATGGCTCTTCATTTTTGGGTGAGAGGTGGGTATCGTTATCATCTGTGGCTGAGTACTCTGTCAATCATTCTCAGCACTATGACCACTCATGAATGTCTGCATCCCTAATTACACACAGCACACATGAGTCTCTTTGACCAAGGCTCAGACAGTCTACTGGGTATAAGCATAAATATTTATAATGCAGTTTGACAACATGAAAATCAGCAATGCAACTGTGGTCTACTAGGGCCTATATTATCTCTAAACATGGGTTTTAACCACTCTTACCTGGGATGAAGAATTTCCTATGAAAATTGGCCAAAAAATAATAAATAAAGTTATTTTGTGCCTCAGCAATAACCCTTCCAAACATGTACTCAAATGACTCTACACCTTATTATAGAGACACTAGCACATACTTATTTATACACAGCATGTTATTTATGCTTTATTCACAGCATATAACGAATCATCCCAGATTTTCAAGAAAGCATAGATGAAAATGACAAATTGGTACATATAAAAATGAATATTACTCATTGGTAAAATGAATTATGCAATTTATAAATATAATCATGGACCTGAAAAATCATACTGCATAGATAACCCATGTCCATAGAGCAAATGTTCCATGTTTTCATTCATATGTGTTCCAAGATTTGAATATTTTGTTTGGTATACTGAATTGTAGAATCAGAGAGACTAGAATTGGGACATTAAAATATGAGGAATTTCCAAATTTGATATAGTAAAATAGAGATTAAATTAGGGAGAAAAGGTTTTTTATTTCATTTTTATTAGATGTTTGCTTTATTTACTTTCAAAAGGTATGACCTTCTGACGTACAACTCTAAAAAACCCGCTATCCCAACAAACCCAGCCCACCTACCCCCAATTGCCTGACTTGCATTCCCCTATTCTGGGGAATTGAGCCTTCACAGGACCAATGGCCTCTCCTCTCGATGTCTGAAATGGCCATCTTCTGCTACATATGTATCTGGAGCTATGGATCCCTCCATGTGTACTCTTTGGTTGGTGGTTTAGTTCCTGGAAACTCTAGGGGTACTGGTTGGTACATATTTTTGTTCTTCTTGTAGGGCTACAAACATCTTCAGCTCTTGGGTCCATTCACTAACTGCTCCATTGGGGACCCTATGCTCAGTCTATTGGTTGACTGTGAGCCATGGGTTCTTTGATCCACTTTCCAATAAGGATCAAAGTATCCACACTTTGGTCTTCATTCTTCTTGAGCTTCACTTGGTCTGTGAGTTTTATCTTGGGTATTCCAAGATTTGTGGCTAATATCCACTTATCAGCAAGTACATGCCATGTGTGTTGTTTTGTGATTGGATTAGCTTACTCAGGATGATATTTTTCTAGCTCCATCCATTTGTCTAAGAATTTCATAAATTCATTGCTTTTAAAAGCTAAGTGGTACTCCACTGTGTAAATTTACCACATTTTCTGTATCCATTCCTCTGTTGAGGGACACATGGGTTCTTTCCAGCTTCTAGCTATCATAGATAAGGCTACTACAATCATAGTGGAGCAAGTGTTCGTATTACATATTGGAACATCTTTTCGGTATATGCCCAGGAGTGTTATAGCTGGGTCCTCTGGTAGTGCTATGTCCAATTTTCAGAGAGACCTCCAAACAGATTTGCAGAGTAGTTTTACCAGCTTGCAATTCCACCAGGAATGGAGGGGAGTTCCTGTTTTTCTGCATCATTTCCAGCATTTGATTTCCCCTGAGTTTTTAATCTTGGCTGTTTTTACTAGTGTGAGGTGGAATCTCAGCGTTGTTTTGATATGCATTTCCTTGATGATTAAGGATGTTGAACTTTTCTTTAGGTGTTTTTCAGCCATCTGGTATTCCGCAGTTGAGAATTCTTTGTTTAGCTCTGTACCCCAGTTTAAATAGGGTTATTTGGTTCTTTGGAGTCTAACTTCTTGAGTTCTTTGTATATATTGGATATATATTGAATGTAGGATTCTATTGAATGTAGAATTGGTAAAGATCTTTTCCCAATCTGTTGGTTGCCATTGTGTCCTATTGACAGTGTCCATTGCCTTACAGAAGCTTTGCAATTTTATGAGGCCCCATTTGTTAATCCTTGATCTTAGAGCAAAAGCTATTAATGTTCTATTCAGGATATTTTCCCCTGTGCCCCTGTGTTCCAGGTTCTTCCCCACTTACTCTTCCATTATATTAAGTATATCTGGTTTTATATGGAGGTCCTTGTTCCACTTGGACTTGAGCTTTGTACAAGAAGACAGCTTTTGCTATCCTGGGTTATTTGTTATTCCAGATAAATTTGGAAATTCCTCTTTCTAACTCTATGAAGAATCGAGTTAGAATTTTTGTGGGGATTGCATTGAATCTGTAGATTGCTTTAGGCAAGACAGCCATTTTTACTATATTAATCCTGCCAATCCATGAGCATGGGAGAGCTTTCCAACTTTTGGGATCTTCTTCAATTTCGTTCTTCACAGACATGAAGTTCTTGTCCTACAAAACTTTCACTTTTTTCCTTAGAGTCACACCAAGGTATTTTATATTATTTGTGACTATTGTGAAGGGTGTCATTTCCCTAATTCTTTCTCAGTCTCTTTATCCTTTGAGTATAGGAAGGATACTGATTTGTTTGAGTTAATTTTATAACTAGCCCCTTCGCTGAAGTTGTTTATCAGGTTTAGGTGTTCTCTGGTGGAATTTTTGGGTTCACTTAAGTATACTATCATATCATCTGCAAATAGTGATACTTTGACTTCTTCCTTTCCAATATGATTCCCTTTGACCTCCTTTTGTTGACTAATTGCTCTGGCTAGGACTTCAAGTACTATATTGAACAAGTAGGGAGAGTTGACAGCCTTGTCTAGTCCTTGATTTCAGTGGGTTTGCTTTAAGTTTCTCCCCATTTAGTTTGCTGTTGGCTACTGGTTTGCTGTATGCTGCTTTTACTATGTTTAGATATGGGCCTTGAATTCCTGATCTTTCAAAGACTTTTAAAATGAATAGGTCTTGGATTTTTTTCAAATGCTTTCTCAGCATCTAAAGAAATGATCATGTGCTTTTTTTCTTTGAGTTTGATTATGTAGTGGATTACATTAATTGATTTCCATATATTGAACCAAACCATCATCCTTGTGATTAAGCCTACTTGATCATAGTGCATGACCGTTTTGATGTGTTATTGAATTTGGTTGGCAACTCAATTTTATTGAGTATATTTGCATCGATATTCATAAGGGAAATTGATCTAAAGTTCTCTTTCTTTGTTGTGCCTCTGTGTGGTATAGGTATCAGAGTATTTGTGGCTTCATAAAATGAAAGTTTTAAGATTGAGAAGATTATGAAACCAGTGGTGTTGCCTAACACCAAGGATAGAGTGTCTTACAGTCACAAGTGGAATGATGCACATATGAATTCACAGAGACTTTGGCAAAAGGCAGAGTCTGAACCAAGTCAACCCAGGTAAAATCGCCAAGATGGAAGAAGCAAATGAACATAGGCTCTCAACCCTTACCAAGAAATTCTGAACCTGACATTTAGAGATAAAGGAATAATTAGTTTTCTCCAATAATGTCTCACAGGATATACTAAGCATAATCAATCATGGATACTTGCTTAGAAGTTGGTAGCCAAAAAAAATGTACTCAGTGGTATTTATGCAGATATTTTTTAAGACCACCTTCTTTAATTCCCTTTGTCTCAAATTTTGCCTATTTATCATGGATACAGAATTGTGGTTTTGCTGGTTTCCATGTGTGTATGTGTGCAAGTCTCTCTCTCTCTCTCTCTCTCTCTCTCTCTCTCTCTCTCTCTCTCTCTGTCTCTCTCTCTCTCTCAGTGTGTGTGTGTGTGTGTGTGTGTGTGTGTGTGTGTGCCTTGTTTCTATTATATTTAGGTTAATTTTGATTCCTTTAATACCATTTTAAATTTTCTATTTTTTTTTTATTTTTTGGTTTTTAAGAGAGAAAAAATGTGTGCAGTTGTTGAGTTGGTATGCACGAAGAATCTAGAATAAGTTGAGGAGGAGGGTATGAATTATTAGAACACAAAAGGAACACTACCCAACTCGTTCTATGTAGCCACAATTACACTAATACCAAAAGCACACAAAGTTCCGACAAAGAAAGAGAATCTCAGGCCAATCTCTCTTATGAATATGGATGCAAAAATACTCAATAAAATTCTTGCCAACCGAGTCCAAGAACACATCAAAACGATCATTCACTACGATCAAGTAGGCTTCATCCCAGGGATGCAGGGATGGTTCAATATAAGGAAATCTATCAATGTAATCCACTATATAAACAATCTCAAAGAAAAAAACCACATGGTCATCTCATTAGATGCTGAGAAAGCATTTGACATAATTCAGCATCCTTTCATGCTAAAGGTCTTGGAAAGATCAGGAATTCGAGGCCCATATCTAAATATAGTAAAAGCAATTTACAGCAAACTGGTAGCCAGCATCAATCTAAATGGAGAGAAACTTGAAGCAATCCCACTAAAATCAGGGACTAGACAAGGCTGCCCTCTCTCTCCATATCTTTTCAATATAGTACTTGAAGTTCTAGCTAGAGCAATTAGACAACAAAAAGAGATCAAAGGGATACAAATTGGAAAGGAAGAAGTCAAACTATCACTATTTGCAGACGATATGATAGTATAATTAAGCGACCCAAAGAACTCCAACAGAGAACTCCTACAACTGATGAACGACTTCAGCAAAGTGGCCGGATATAAAATCAACTCAAGCAAGTCAGTAGCCTTCCTATACTCAAAGGATAAGCAGGCTGAGAAAGAAGTAAGAGAAATGATACCCTTCACGGTAGCCACAAACCATATAAAGTATCTTGGCGTGACTCTAACCAAACAAGTGAAAGATCTGTATGACAAGAAATTCAAGTTCCTGAAGAAAGAAATTGAAGAGGACCTCAGAAGATGGAAAAATCTGCCATGCTCATGGATTGGCAGGATTAATATAGTAAAAAATGACCATTTTGCCAAAAGTAATATACAGATTCAATGCAATCCCCATCAAAATCCCAACTCAATTCTTCATAGAGTTAGAAAGAGCAATTCAAAAATTCATCTGGAATAACAGAAAACCCAGAATAGCTAAAACTATTCTGAAGAGTAAAAGAACCTCTGAGGGAATCAGTATCCCGGACCTCAAGCTGTATTACAGAGCAATGGTGTTAAAAACCGCATGGTATTGGTACAGTGACAGGCATGTAGATCAATGGAACAGAATTGAAGACCCAGAAATGAATCCACACTCCTATGGTCACTTGATCTTTGACAAAGGAGCTAAAACCATCCAGTGGAAAAAAGATAGGCTTTTCAACAAATGGTGCTGGTTCAACTGGAGGTCAACATGCGGAAGAATGCAAATTGACCCATTCTTATCTCCTTGCACTAAGCTCAATTCCAAGTGGATCAAAGACCTCCACATAAAACCAGACACACTGAAACTAATAGAAAGGAAACTAGGGAAGAACCTTGAACATATGGGCACAGGGGAGAATTTCCTGAACAGAACTCCAATAGCTTATGCTCTAAGATCAAGAATAGACAAATGGGACCTCATTAAATTACAAAGTTTTTGCAAGGCAAAAGACACTGTCAAAAAGACAAAGTGGCAACCAACTAACTGGGAAATGATCTTTACCAACCCTACATCCGACAGAGGGCTAATATCCAATATATACAAAGAACTCAAGAACTTAAACTCCAGAGAGGCAAGTAACCCTATTAAAAAATGGGGTACAGAGCTAAACAAAGAGTTCTCACCTGAAGAATATCTAATGGCTGAGAAGCACCTAAAGAGATGTTCATCATTCTTATTCATTAGCGAAATGCAAATCAAAACAACCCTGAGATTCCATCTCCCACCAGTCAGAATGGCTAAGAGTAAAAACACAGGAGACAGCAGTTGTTGGCGAGGATGTGGAGATAGAGGAACAATCCTCTACTGCTGGTGGGATTGCAAGCTGGTACAACCACTCTGGAAAGCTGTCTGGCGGTTCCTCAGAAAACTGGGCATGATACTCCCGGAGGATCCTGCTATACCACTCCTGGGCATATACCCAGAGACTTCCTCTGCATTCAATAAGGACACATGCTCCACTATGTTCATAGCAGCCTTATTGATAATAGCCAGAATCTGAAAAATACCCAGATGTCCCTCAATGGAGGAATGGATTCAGAAGATGTGGTATATTTACACAATGGAATACTACTCTGCAATTAAAAACAATGAATTCACGAAATTCCTAGCAAATGGTCAGAACTGGAAAATATCATCCTTCGTGAGGTAACCCAGTCACAAAAGAACACACATGGTATGCAAGCACAGTTAAGGAGATATTAACCCAGAACCTTGGAATACCCTAGACACAATTCGCATATCAATAGATTTCCAAGAAGATGGAATGAGAGACCCTGGTACTGGAAAGATTGGATGTAAGGGAATGCCAGGACAGAGAAGCAAGAGGGGGTTGAATGGGGAAAAGAGAGAGGGAAGGGTGCTTATGGGACTTTCAGGGAGGGAGGAAACAGGAAAGGGGTAATGATTTTGAATGCAAATAAAAAAAAATAGAAAAAAAAAGAATAGCAGAAGCTCTGCCAAGAGCTAAAATGCTGCTTTTAAAGGGACCAGAACATTCTCAAGTTCTAGGACAAGTAAGCTGATCTTTATTTTTTCATAGAAAAATCTCTCAAATTGTGATTATCTTGTACAGCCAGTGGCAAGGTGCTTTTTTTCTCTTGAAATTACAGCTGGAAAAAGCAAGAGCATTTTATGCTCTTATTATATGCTATAAATATATAAGATTTGTGTAGCCACTTCATTTTTGTTTCTGACCGGTTTTAAAGGTATACAAATGTTCTGCGTTTCTTGGTTATAGAGTATTGGCTTATAAGTTATTGGGTATGATTAAAATAATGTAACTTTGGTAAAAAGAAAGTTAGCTTAAAACTGATTAATCAGGGTTTCGGTCATTTTAAACAACATGTGGCATGAGCCAACCCAGGAAAACGGGTCTCTAAAGGTACTTCTAAATTGGGATAACATTTTATGTGATTCTTATCCTAGAAATCAGACTAACATTTAGGACAATGTCTCTTTAACGAGGTTTTAAAAGTTACACTATCATGAATTTATATATAAGAACTGGCAGCAAAATCTTTGTAACATGAAAGTAATGCTATTGGTATTGATTTTAAAGGGAATGGATTGTTTAAAATTGGGTTTTTTCTTTCTAAAGTTGTGGTTGTGCTCTGGTGTTACAAAATGAAACTTAAAAATTATGTTTAAACTACTGGTGTTCTCTTGGCTGCATTTTACAGTTCAATAACAAGCTCAAGATTTAAACTCACACATATTTCTAATTAAGAAAAATCATACAAGAGGAGATTATTGCAAGATTTATGAAAAGTTAATGAAACTAGGAACTTATGGGAGCATTAAAACCTGGCTGCTATACGACAGATGCCATTCCAAAGCAATACGTATAAAATTATTATAGATTTAAAAGATTGTTTTTATTCTATTCCTTTTAATTTTGATGATTGTAAGGTTTTCATTTAGTGAGTCTACTTGTAATTTTAGAGCCAATGAAGCGATTTCATTGGAAACCTTTGCCACAGAGAATGGCTAATAGCCCTTCATTATATATATATATAAAAAATGTTGCTTCGATACAAGAAGTTTGAATCCATCAGTGTATATTATTCATTATATAGATATTCTATTATCTGATACATCTGAAGGAAGTTTACTATAAGCCTTTGCTCTTATACAACGAGCTTTAAAATTTTGTAGTTGTTGCTCCAGAAAAGAATCAAAGACAATATCCTTTTCAATATTTGGGACATCAGTTATTTCCTAAAGAAATTGTTGCAAAGAAAATTCAAATAAGAAAAGATAGTTTACTTACTTGAAAAAGCTTCTAGGAGAAAGTAATTGGCTAATACCTCATCTTAAGCTCACCACAGGAGGACTTAATCCTCTGTTTAATGTTGCAAAGGGGGATGCAAATCCTAAGTCCCCTCTACAATTAACTGATCAGGGAGGAATAGCTTTGCAGAAACTAGAGGAAGTTATTAGCCAACAACAGAACACATAATATAGACTATGATCAATTATTGGCTGTTTGCACCCATAGCAGTCCTATGGAAAAAAGCGATCATTAATCCTCATTAATTTATCATCATTCTTGGTCTCCAATGAAAGTTTTAACACCCTGTTCTGAAGCTTATACTGTGTTAATACAGGAGTATAGGTAACAATCATAAAAGTATTTTGGGAAAGAACTTGATGAGATATTCCTTAATCCAAACTAATTAAATTGGTTACTGCAGAATAATGTTTGGCCTATTTTATGTACAAACATTTAAGGTAAAATTGATAATCATTATCAAAAATATAAGTTGTTACAGTTTGCCTTTATACATGCTTTTGTATTTCCTGTAAATTTGTGTATATGGCCAATAGAGAAAATGCTTACTATATTTAAAAACAGCCCATCTAATGGGAGAGAAGCATACATAATTGGATCACATGTTCATTTTTTTTGAGTTTCCCCCTGCTTCAGCATAGATAATTGTGTTATATGCTGTAGCTACTGCTTTTGAAAATTTGAAAAATCTACCTTTTAATTTGTATACTGATAGACAATATATAGCTCATGGTTTATAATTGCTTGAAAATGTTCCTTTTTTAGATACTGCTAATTTTCAAATCGTACAATATTTATGCAAATACAACTCAAGTTAAGAGAAACTACTGTTCCTTTAAAGGACTGTCTTTGGACATTTAGGAGTTCATACTGGGGTTGGGACTGCCAGGCTCGGAGACAGATGGGCATAATATCCCTTGGGTCTCGGGCAGCTTGTGTGTATACTGCTCCAAAGAGCTGGGCAGGGCTGCAGTGACCAGCGCGCCAGCTCTGCTGTGGGACTTCTGCCTGGCAGAGGGACCCCCGCACTGGGCGGGAGCCTACCAGCTTCCCTTCCGCAACTTCTGTTCCCGTACTGCACTGAAGAGAGAGGTACACAGGTTCCCCCCAATATAACATCGCTCGGGACACGGCCTGTTGGGGCTTCCATCTGCTCCCAAGAATGGGACAGCGCTGTGGTCTTCTGGGCACCAGATTTGCTGTAGGTCATCTCCTCTGCAGGGTGGCCAGCGCCACATAGAGTGTGCAGAGTGCACTCTGCCATCTTTGCTCCAGTGTCCAGGTGGTTGGGGCTGCCAGGCTGGGAGACAGACAGGCATAATATTGCTTTGGTCTCGGGCAGCTTGTGTGTATGCTGCTCCTAAGAGCTGGGAAGATCTGCAGTAACCAGCGTGCCAGCTCTGCTGTGGAACTTCTGCCTTGCAGAGGGACGTCCCCTTCCCCCAACTCTGGGAGAGATCACACAGCCCTGCGCAGGGCAGGAGCCTACCAGCCTCCCTTTGGCGACCTCTGCTCCGGGAATCCATTATGCTGAGCCTTTGGATGTTCAGGGACTCCCCATTATAACATCAATTGAGGCAAGGCACATCAGGGCTCCAAAGTCACTCAGGAGCAGGGCAGGCCCCAGAAATCGGTGCCAGGAGAATCCTGGTAAGCCAGTTTGGCCAGAAGTAGCTTTGCAGGCTCACAGGAGGTCCAACCAACAGCCAGTGACAGCAGGACCAACTAACATCAGAGGTAACCAGATGGCAAAAGGCAAACGTAGGAACATTACCAACAGAAATCAAAGTAATATGGCACCATCCGAACCCAACTCTCCAACAGCAGCAAGTCCTGGATACCCCACCACACCCGAAAGACAAGATCTGGATTTAAAATCACTTCTCATGATGCTATTAGAGGATCACAAGAAGGAAACAAATAAATCAAATAAAGAATTACAGGAGACCATGAATCAACTGTTAGAAGCCCTTACAAAGGAAACACAAAAATCGCTTAGAGAAATGCAGGAGAACATGGATCAAAAGATGGAGGCCACAAGGAGACAACACAAAAATCGCTTAAAGAAATGAATCAACGGGTAGATGCACTTTCAAAGGAATCACAAAAACTGCATAAAGAAATGCAGAAGAATATGGGTCAACAGACGGATGCCCATAGGGAGGCAACACAAAAAGTGCTTAAAGAAATGAATCAATGGATAGATGCCCTTACAAAGGAAACACGAGATCTTCTTAAAGAAATGCAGGAGACAATGGATCAACAGATGGAATCCCATGAGAAGGAAACACAAAAATCACTCAGAGAAATGCAGGAGAATTTGGGTCAACAGGCAGAAATCCTGAAAGAGGAAACGCAAAAATAACTTAAAGAAATACAGGAAAATACAAACAAACAAGTGAAGGATCTCAGAAAATCCATCCAAGATCTAAAAAAGGAAGTAGAAACAACTAAAAAATCACAAAGGGAGACAACTTTGGAGATAGAAAACCTTGGGAAGAAATCAGGAGTCATAGATGCAAACATCAACAATAGAATACAAGATATGGAAGAAAGAATCTCAGGTGCTGAAGATAACATAGAAAGCATTGACTCAACAGTCAAAGAAAATGCAAAATGCAAAAAAACGTGTAACCCAAAACATCCAGGAAATCCAGGACACAATGAGAAGACCAAACCTAAAGATTATAGGTATAGATGAGAGTGAAGATTTGCAACATAAAGGGCCAGTAAACATCTTCAACAAAATTATGGAGGAAAATTTCCCTAACCTAAAGAGAGAGATGCCAATGAAAGTACAAGAAGCCTCCAGAACTCCAAACAGACTGGACCAGAACAGAAATACCTCCTGTCACATAATAATCAAAACACCAAATGTACTAAACAAAGAAAGAATATTAAAAGCAGTAAGAGAAAAGGGCCAAGTAACATACAAAGGAAGACCTATCTGAATCACTTCAGACTTCTCACCAGAGACTATGAAAGCCAGAAAATCCTGGGCAGATCTCATGAAGACACTAAGAGAGCACAAATGCCAGCCTAGACTACTATATCCAGCAAAACTCTCAATCACCATAGATGGAGAGACCAAGATATTCCATGATAAAACCAAATTTTCACAATATCTTTCCACACATCCAGCCCTGCAAAGGATAATAGGTGGAAACCGCGAATACAAGGAGAGAAACAACACCCTGGAAAAAATGAGATAGTAACCTTTTGCTTCAAACCCAAAAGTAGATAACCACTCAAACATAAACATAGCATCAAGAATGGCAGGTGGCAATAATCAATATGCCTTAATCTCTCTTAATATCAATGGTCTCAATTCCCAATAAAAAGACATAGACTAGCAGACTGGATACGTAAACAGGACCCTGCATATTGCTGCATGCAGGAAACGTACCTCAGTGTCAAAGACAAACACTACCTCAGAGTAAAAGGCTGGAAAACAATTTTACAAGCAAATGGCCCCAAGAAAGGAGCCGGAGTTCCCATCCTAATATCAGATAAAATTGATTTTCAACCTAAAGACATCAAAAAAGACACAGAAGGACACTACATATTGATTAAAGGAAAAATCCACCAAGAAGAACTCTCAATTCTGAATATCTATGCTCCAAATGCAAGGGTACCCTCATTCGTAAAAGAAACTTTACTAAAGCTTAAAGCACACATCAAACCCCACACAATAATAGTGGGTGACTTCAACACCCCGCTCTCTGAAATGGATCTAAACTAAACAGGGACACAGTGAATCTTATTGAAGCCTTGGACCAAATGGAACTAACAGATATATATAGAACATTTCATCCAAGAGCTAAAGAATACACCTTCTTCTCAGCACCTCATGGTACCTTCTCCAAAATCGACCGTATAATTGGTCACAAATCAGACCTCAACAGATATAAGAAGATAGAACAAATCCCATGCCTCCTATCAGATCACTATGGAATAAGGGTGGTCTTCAATGGCAACAAAAACAACAGAAAACCCACATACACATGGAGGCTGAACAATGCTCTACTCAATGATAACTTGGTCAAGGTGGAAATAAAGAAAGAAATCAAAGACTTTTTGAAATTTAATGAAAATGAAGGCACAACATACCCTAATTTATGGGACACAATGAAAGCAGTGCTAAGAGGAAAATTCATAGCCCTGAGTGCCACCAAAAAGAAACGGGAGACAGCATACACTAACAGCTTAATGTCATACCAGAAAGCCCTGGAACAAAAAGAAGCAAATACACCAAAGAGGAGCAGAAGGCAGGAAATCATCAAACTCAGGGCTGAAAGCAATCAAGTAGAAACAAATAAAACCATACAAAGAATCAACAAAACGAGGAGTTGGTCCTTTGAGAAAATCAACAAGATAGATAAGCCCTTAGCCAGACTAACCAGAGGGCACAGAGACAGTATTCAAATTAATAAAATCAGAAACAAAAAGGGAGAGATAACAACAGAAACTGAGGAAATTCAAAAAATCATCAGATCCTACTACAAAAACCTGTATTCAACACAATTAGAAAATCTCGAGGAAATGGACAATTTCCTTGACAGATATCAAATACCAATATTAAATCAGGATCAAATAGACCATCTAAACTGTCCTATAACCCCTGAAGAAATAGAAGTTGTCATTGGAAGTCTTCCAACAAAAAAAAGCACAGGTCCATATGGTTTTAGTGCAGAATTCTATCAGACCTTCAAAGAAGACCTAACACCAATACTCTTCAAATTGTTCCCCAAAATAGAAACAGAAGGAACACTACCCAACTCGTACTATGAAGCCACAATTACACTAATACCAAAAGCACAAAAAGATCCGACAAAGAAAGAGAATCTCAGGCCAATCTCTCTTATGAATATCGATGCAAAAATACTCAATAAAATTCTTGCCAACCGAATCCAAGAACACATCAAAATGATCATTCACTACGATCAAGTAGGCTTCATCCCAGTGATGCAGGGATGGTTCAATATAAGGAAATCCATCAATGTAATCCACTATATAAACAATCTCAAAGAAAAAAACCATATGGTCATCTCATTAGATCCTGAGAAAGCATTTGACAAAATTCAGCATCCTTTCATGCTAAAGGTCTTGGAAAGATCAGGAATTTGAGGTCCCTATCTAAACATAGTAAAAGCAATTTACAGAAAACCGGTAGCCAGCACCAATCTAAATGGAGAGAAACTTGAAGCAATCCCACTAAAATCAGGGACTAGACAAGGCTGCTCTCTCTCTCTCCATATCTTTTCAATATAGTACATGAAGTTCTAGCTAGAGCAATTAGACAACAAAAAGAGGTCAAAGGGATACAAATTGGAAAGGAAGAAGTCAAACTATCACTATTTGCAGATGATATGATAGTATACTTAAGCGACCCAAAGAACTCCAACAGAGAACTCCTACAGCTGATAAATGACTTCAGCAATGTGGCCGGATATAAAATCAACTCAAGCAAGTCCTATACTCAAAGGATAAGCAGGCTGAGAAAGAAGTAATAGAAATGATACCCTTCACGATAGCCACAAACCTTATAAAGTATCTTGGCGTGACTCTAACCAAACAAGTGAAAGATCTGTATGACAAGAACTTCATGTCTCTGAAGAAAGAAATTGAAGAAGACCTCAGAAGTTGGAAAAATCCGCCATGCTCATGGATTGGCAGAATTAATATAGTAAAATGACCATCTTACCAAAAGTAATATACAGATTCAATGCAATCCCCATCAAAATCCCAACTCAATTCTTCATAGAGTAAGAAAGAGCAATTCAAAAATTCATCTGGAATAACAGAAAACCCAGAATAGCTAAAACTATTCCAAGAGTAAAAGAACCTCTGGGGGAATCAGTATCCCAGACCTCAAGCTGTACTACAGAGCAATAGTATTAAAAACCGCATGGTATTGGTACAGTGACAGGCATGTAGATCAATGGAACAGAATTGAAGACCCAGAAATGAATCCACACTCCTATGGTCACTTGATCTTTGACAAAGGAGCTAAAACCATCCAGTGGAAAAAAGATAGCCTTTTCAACAAATGGTGTTGGCTCAACTGGAGGTCAACTTGCAAAAGAATGCAAATTGACCCATATTTATCTCCTTGCACTAAGCTCAATTCCAAGTGGATCAAGGACCTCCACATAAAACCAGACACACTGATACTAATAGAAAGGAAACTAGGGAAGAACCTTGAACATATGGGCACAGGGGAGAATTTCCTGAACAGAACTCCAATGGCTTCTGCTCTAAGATCAGGAATAGACAAATGGGACCTCATTAAATTACAAAGTTTTTGCAAGGCAAAAGACACTGTCAAAAAGACAAAGAGACAACCAACTAACTGGGAAATGATCTTTACCAACCCTACATCCGAAAGATGGCTAATATCCAATATATACAAAGAACTCAAGAAGGTAAACTCCAGAGAGGCATGTAACCCTATTAAAAAATGGGGTACAGAGCTAAACAAAGAGTTCACAACTGAAGAATATCTAATGGCTGAGAAGCACCTAAAGAGATGTTCATCATCCTTAGTCATTAGGGAAATGCAAATCAAAACAACCCTGAGATTCCATCTCACACCAGTCAGAATGGCTAAAATCAAAAACACAGGAGACAGCAGTTGTTGGCGAGGATGTGGAGAAAGAGGAACACTCCTCCACTGCTGGTGGGATTGCAAGCTGGTAAAACCACTCTGGAAAGCAGTCTGGCAGTTCCTCAGAAAACTGGACATGACACTCCTGGAGGATCCGGCTATACCACTCCTGAGCATATACCCAGAGGCTTTACCTGCATGCAATAAGGACACATGCTCCACTATGTTCATAGCAGCCTTATTTATAATAGCCAGAAGCTGGAAAGAACCCAGATGTCCCTCAATGGAGGAATGGATTCAGAAGATGTGGTATATTTACACAATGGAATACTACTCTGCAATTAAAAACAATGAATTCCTAGGCAAATGGTCAGAACTTGAAAATATCATCCTTAGTGAGGTAACCTAATCACAAAAGAACACACTTGGTATGCAGTCACTGATAAGGGGGTATTAACACAGAATCTTGGAATACCCTATACACAATTCGCATATCAATAGATTTCTAAGAAGATGGAAGGAGAGATCCCTGGTCCTGGAAAGACTGGATATAGGGGAATGCCAGGACAGAGAAATGAGAGGGGTTTGAATGGGGAAAAGAGGGAGGGAAGGGGGCTTATGGGACTTTCAGGGAGGGAGGAAACAGGAAAGGGGAAATGATTTTGAATATATATATATATATATAAAAAAACTTAGAAAATAAAATTTAAAAAAAAAACAGAGTTCATACTGGATTGCCTGGACAAGATCCCTTAGGACAATGCCAGAGCAGATTTGTATACCAGAAAGATTATAGGCCTTACACAGGAACAATTGGCCATATAATCTCATTCTTCTCATCACCAAAATAGTAATAGCTTGAGACAATAATTTGGTATTTCTAGAAAATGTCCAATCAAATTGTAAAGACTTTTCCTCAATGTCTTCAATTTCTATCTTTGCTACATAATGGTGTTAATCCTCAAGGACTTATATCTAATCAATTATTGCAAGTGGATACTCACATTTCTGATTTCAGAAAAGTAAAATATGCAAATGTGACTATTAACACCATTTCAGGCTGTTAATTGCAACTGGTTTAACACGAGAAGCAACTAAAAATGGAAATAGTAATTGCCTGCATTGTTTTTCAATGCTTAGTGTTCCAAATCAGATTAAAACAGATATTGGAACTAGATATTACAATCAAGCATTTGAGATGTTTTATATACAGTTTAATATTACCCATATTATTAGAATTTCTTATACTCCTTAAAGACACGGTATTATGGAACTTTAAAACAATAGCTTTATAAAACAAAAAAAATGAGAATTATATCCCTATATACCACAAATGTATTTAAATCATGTTTTTTTTATTTTAAATTTTAAAATTTGAATACCAAGGAACTCTCTGCTGAGTGTCTATAGCACCCTACAACTAGGTATACTTATACCTAGGTGAAATGGACAGATTCACTTACTAGCATATTGCATGATACCAATCAGGTATTAATATGGGGAAAAGGGCATGTATGTGTTTTTTCCGCAGGATGCTTAGGGGTGTGGTAGCAGCCAGAGTGATTGGTGTGATAAGCTGATACTGGGACAAAAGATGATGCTGACCTGTGAGTTTGCTGAGTGCGAGACAACAAGGGTGACAAGGAAGCTGTACTGGACATATGCTCTTGACCCACCTTTGCTTGCCTATATCCCAGATTGGACAAACTGCCTTGCTTCAATTGGACAAGCTTTTAGACCTTGTGGGACAGAGAACATGGAGATTGAGGAAACTGTCTTAGAAAAATTAATCAAAAGGAGAAATTATAATGACTCTTCTCTTTCCTTTCCTATGACCAGTTATTCTGACTCAATCATGGACTGCTCTAGAAATGAATCCATTATTAGGGATATTAAGGACAACGACAGCTCAAAATCCCTATTAGACAGCTGAGTTAATTTGTAGTATGGTTTCTACTCTTTCTGGAGAGTGCTTTCTGTTAATTCTCAAAGCCACCATCATACACCTGATGGCCAGAATTTTGTGCCTTATCTTTGCTAATTAGCAACTGAATTGAATACCTGGGGCATTCTTTCAAACAACTTTAATCTTGTTGCTTTTAACTTTTGACTGAATTTTAAACAGATTGGTTGACTTCAGCAAGCTCAGTTATTCACCATCGAAGTTATTCATCACTATGAGTAACTTTATGGCTTTGGTCTGAATGGAAAAAAGGTGTGCTTATGAAGGCCAGTGGTCAGAGACAGACAACAGGCATTCTTGAGCTCCTATCAACCTAAGACAGAGACAAGCACCAAAAGGTTTTGTTTTGTCCATAAAACAATAAAAGGCTGTTTGTCAAGAAAATACCAACAAGCTGTGCTTGTTCTCTGAGATGGGTAAGAAGGAGCAATATAAAGCTGGGCGATGGTGGCTCAAGCCTTTAATCCCATCACTTGGGAGGCAGAGGCAGGTGGATTTCTGAGTTCGAGGCCAGCCTGGTCTACAGAGTGAGTTCCAGGACAGCCAGGGCTACACAGAAAAACCGTGCCTCAAAAAACCAAAAAAAAAAAAAAAGGAGCAATATAGACCCAGACCGAAGACAAACAACAACAACAATGTTTCCTGGACCCGTCCATGTAGTACCTGTAAATCTTGTGCCCAGTTCCACTCATCTTTAGCAAAAGGAGGGGAGGATTGTGCCCTAACCCCAGCTGTGAGTTGGCTAAAACATACCTTCAAGGACTTTAAAACCTGGTTGTAGCCAGCAACTGGCCTCACTGTATCTACAATTTCCTACCTGAGCTTTGAAGTGCTGACCACCTACAGAGATTACTTTGTAACTCAATCCAGCTGAAACAAAGCAACAGTACCTATCCTAAACAAAGAATGGGTCTTTTCCCTATATAAACACAGAGCAGAAACTTTGAGCCTTGACCAGAACCTTTGTCTTGGCTCCGTATTTCTTTCATCTGCACATCCTATTTCATCCTCAGCCACCTTCCAGATGTACCAGGTTCTCCATGGTCTCTAGACTGCTACCATTTGATTTATGCTCTTTTTCCATTATGCAAAGAAACTACTTTTTTTTCAAAGTATCTTTGTTATCTGTCTGTTGAGTCAATTCATTCTTGGCTTTTCAAATGTGAGGATAGAATTATGTCAGTTGGTAGAATTATGTGCAGAAAAATGAGTGAATAACTCACTGTTGTCTTTTTTGTATCTAATCTCACTCTATATCATGTGTGGATTGTCCTTTCTGTCTGACCCATTAGAGTTCTTTCAGCTCATAATTGTTACTGGAGTCTTTTGCAATGCTCTGTCATCTTTCTGAGGGTCAGAGCATCACAGAAGCAGATTTAGGAACATCACCATGACTGCATGGTGTGACTGATGTTGGAATCTCCCTTGTCATAGTGTTCTCTTTTAAAATGAGAGATCTATAGAGTTCTGAGAAGATATCTGATTTTGGAATGGATACTGTCTGATAAAGCTCCTATGATTTACAGCAATAGACTGTCCCTACATTGCAGAAAAATAAACTCTGGGTGTTGGGTGTAATTTTAAATAATCTGCCCTGGTAGATTTTTAATCCCCCTATATACACTTCCATAATTTATCATGGTGTGTATGAGCTCCTCCCTATCACAAGAGAAATGACTGAATGTTAAGATGAGCAAGGAGAAGTAGGGTTAACTGCAGGAGGGAGACACCAACCCTCACAGGAAATCACCCATCTTCATACTGCTCTGGCTTCCTAAGGATGAGCGTTCCTATTTTTGTCCACAGTGAAAAGTTCAAGAAATGATTAAATTAACTACTGGTGTGTAATGAAACATCATAAATAAGTTTTATTCTGAAGAACTCCTTCATGATTATTTTTTTTACTAATGCGTGCATGAGGCTTTGTAGAAAATGACGACAATCAAAGGAACTAACGAATCTGCGAGGAAAGTGACAGTTTTATTTATCAATTTTCAAAGGAACATTCCTTGTATATGTTATTTTCTTAATTTCAGCTGAAAAGTCAACATTTTAACTATTAGCTTTCCCACACTTCTAAATATTCATTTATATTTCTAACAACACTTGAGACTCATGTTGCCTAATTTTTTTTCTACTTTTTATTCCTTCAATTACTCTTTGGTTATGCTAGAATGGTGCAATGGGAACACCTGTTTAATTACATAACTAAAGGTTTGCCATGTGTCAAGAGTAAAAATGCCTTGCATTCTCTGCAGCCTGAGGAGATATGCTTTTGCATTCAGCACCAGTATGTAAGAACAAGTCTCTCCTATTTAAATCCATAATAAGAACTGACCATTAGTCATTGCAAAGAAGAAAGTGTACATCCTTGAAATAGACAATTCCCTATCACTGTAGCTTTAATGCACACCTGGTGTATCTCATTCTTGCACAGCTTATGAATATCTATGAGAAAGGAATGAGAGAATACAACTGAGCTGACTGTGGAATTTGACATTAGTTATACTATATCCAATAATACTATTTCCAAACAAATATTCTTAGCATCTTATATCTGGGTTGTAATTTTCCATAATTTACTGAAGTTCTCATAATGTACCTAGTCCTGATTTCTGTCAAGTGATTCTGGAATCCGTTGCATGGGTTACAATCATCAGAGAAATTTAATATACCCTCAACCCAAACTCATTTGTTGTACAACTGTTTTTTGGTTTCATCCTTCCTCAGAATGAGGTCCTGCTGCCCACAGGTGAGTCACATCTGCCCTGCTAATGCACTGCATGTTGTTCTGAACAGACTCCATCATGCATTTAAATATGCCCACCAGAACTAAAGACATGTTTATTTGAAACCATTCAGAGTAATGTTGCCATTCACAATTCTATTCCATTTCTCTTGATCTGGAGATACTTGTGTGCAAATGGCCTCTGCTGGCCATAACCATCTTGTGGAGTTTTGTGCCTGAGGTTACAATTCATGTTCCTCATTGTCTATCACACAGTAATACATGGCACTGTTCTCATTTCTCAGACTTTTTTTTTGTAGATACAATAATTTCTTAGAATTTTCTCTGTAGATGGCAAACTGTCCTTCACAGACTCTGCATGGTTTTATAAACTCCCATCATATTTTGCATCTGTTAACCACTGTAGCCCCTTCCCTGGGGCTTGTCAAATTCAGTGCATCCAGTAATCACTGAAGATGAATCCAGAAGTTTTACAAGAGTCTTTAATGGATCCCCCAGGCTGTACCAAGGCCTCTCCAGATTCCAGAAGCTGAACTTCACCCTTTATGCCTGAAAACAGAGAAAATAATAATCAGAAAACCATTCCATATATTCAAAGTCACTCATATGCTTATCTTCTTACACAGAGTTTCTACTAGCAACATGGAAACCCCATCTACGCTTCAATCCATGGTCAGTAGTTTGTTTTCAGTGCTAGTCACTAAGAGGGAAGACCTGTCTGGAATCCAGGGCTTAGCTCCTCTGCCATAGGTGAGGCCTAGTACAAGACTGGTGTTGATGAGTAGCAGAAGCCCCATTTTTTCATCACCTGTTTCTATATAATAAGCTCTGGGATGGAAATCTGTAAAAAGACAGTTCTCAGAGAAGATGCAAGGGTCATTTTGTTTATTGGCAATTATGATAATTACATGTAGTTAGGTCATGCCTCTTTTAAAATATGAAATTTAAATAGCTTCAAAACGTCTCATTTCCAGATCAAACTCTGGTCTGGGGTGTCATGACAGTTTCTGGATTTGTATTCTCCATGCTCTGTATAGATTCTCTCTAAGACAACACTTGTTCAGAGTCAGACATGTCAGATAAAGTTCTAAAATCTCCCTCAATGTCAAGGGAAAACTTTTGATTTTGTTTTATTTTAATTCATGAAACCATGAATATATATTTTATTTGAAGCATATGTTCTTGACATCAAAGACTGCACTTTTATAGTCTCATATTCTATGAATACAAACATATGGAAACTTGTTTAATTATCAACATAGTGCCAGATGTGAACACATATTTTATCCTGAACACACCCAGAATACCTGAGGTTAAATCAACTTCTGACCTTCATGTTTGTTGCTCTGGTGTTAAAAACATTGGTTTTCTGCTATGCTTATTTCGTTTAACTCAAATCTCTGTTTTTATAAAAATAACTTTTGCTTTTTCGTCTGATTTTCGATCAGTATTATCTAGCTGTTTTAGTCATTTGTATGATTTAGGTATTATTCCCTGGACCAGGAAGGACACTCTTGGTGGAAAGAATGAATGTAATATATATATATTAACACAGATATAAAATTTTATTTTATATCCCATGGCTATGTGCCCACTGGATGCAAACCAGAGATGCAGAGAACTTGATAGCTGCTGAGTTCATGTCATTGGATGCCAATGAGATTACAAATAAGTGATAGGGTTCTAGAAGCTCCTTGAGATATCTCTGAGACACTCTAACCAGGGAGATGACACAAAGCACAGAAGCAGCCTTAGGACACACATATCCTGAAGAAGGATTCTGTGAGAAGGACAAGACAGTTTTGTAGTCAGGACTGGACCTTCAGCCTTGTACTGTAAGGACTTTTTTGTATGGAGGATGCTCCTGAGGAGGATAATGTGGAGCCAGAGACAGTGGTGAAACTATTTGAGAAGGATTAGGAAGTGTGTCTCTGTTGGACAAAATATGTCACTGAAGGCAGGCTTGATACTTCAAGAAATTTATACCATTCTCAAATTTCCCTATCTCTATGTCTTTTTTGTTGACCATTTTATGATCTCTCAGTTTACCTGGCTAACATGATTTCAGCTTACTGCCATTCTGTCCTTTCATGTTATAGCCCTCCAGAGCTATAAACCAAATTGAACCACATGTCTGATAATTTGACTTGGACATAGTGTTTTACAACAAAAACAGAAAAATAATTAAAAGATTTCCTCTGAATTCACATTGGAGAGATAATTAAACATAATATTGCCTCACTGGGTGAAGCAGGACATATCACTTATGACAGAATCATCTTCCAGAAAACATATATTCTTTTTTTTCTGTTTTTTTATTTGAAAAAAATTATTATTCTTTTTTTAATTTTCCAGTTGTTATCACCCTCCTAGTGTGCCCTTTGACTGTTCCTTATCTCATACCTCCTCCCTGCATCTCTAAAGAAGTAACCACCTGCCTCACCCCACCCACTGGGTCTTCAAGACTCTGGAGGGTTAGGTGCCAGATCAGAAGAGTCCTCTGCTATACACATACATGTCCAGGGGCTTCATATCAGATGGTGTATGATGCCTGGTTGCTGACAAAATGTCTGAGAGATCTGGGTGGCCACTTTAACTATGACTTCTAGTCTTCTTTGGGGTTACCTTACTCTTCAGCTTCTTCCAACTTTTCCATAATTGAGCCACAGGGGTTCGCAGTTTATGTCCATTGGTTGGGTCTATGTAGCTGCATCTATGACAGTCAGCTGCTTATTGGGCTTCACAGAGGGCAGACATGCTGGGCTCCTGTCTGTGAGAACATCATAGCATCTGTAGAAGATTCAGGCATTGGAGCTTCCCCTGGAGATGGATTACAAGTTGGGCCTCTCGCTGGAACACCTTCTCCTCTGACTCTTCTCAATTTTTGTCCCTTCAGTACTCTTAGAAAGGAACAATTCTGGTTAAGAGTGGCCTAGAATTTGGGGCCTGGAGTAGGGGATGCCATTGAAGATTTCTAGGTAAAATTTAAGGAGTTGAAGTGGTCTGTGGGCATTGTATTAACTGAATATTGTAGCATTAATGTCTCCTCCTGTTTATCAGGAGCCTTCTGCCAGAGTTTTTGGCAAGAATTGTTTTTAACTACTCTAAAATAAATTTCCTGTGCTTGGTGTATGCTGTAAGCCCACTTTGTGCAGAGCTGCTCTACAAGGTGGTTTGTGTTTGGGCTTACACTGAAGAATAAAGACACACAGCACAGCAATATGTAGCTGTGACCTCAGTAGTTACAGAGTTCAACTGCATGAAGAACTGGTTCTTGGATACATCTCTAGTGATAGAGATTCGACTTTTGTAGCCAATGCTATCACTGTAGCTTATATACCCCATCCACTCCAGTTCGTTTCAGATCCAGTGCCAGTTACTTCTGGTGGTGGAGTGGCCAGTGACAGAGCAGGTTAGGGATAGTGACTGACAGTGTTTCACCATGCCAGGTCCTGACTCATGGAGCTGTACCTCAAACAGGATACCATCAGAGAAAAAGAGTAATTCTGTCAACTGCAAAATTTAACAACCGCCCCCCCATGGGTATATGCATGAAATGGCATCACTCACCAGGAAGTGCTGTCAACAGGTACACAAGACTCAACATTCTCATCTTTTAGGCTGCACCCATTTCTTCTGAGAGAGAGATACGATCTCCTACAGTGTAGGAAGGGATTTAACTTAGAGATAGAAGAAGCATTTGCATGCAGGTAGTCAGCTTTGCTTTCCTAATTGGGGAGGGTGAATATTGAATGTACTGGCAATTAAATAAGACAATCACTGTCTCTGACTTCCTATAGTGTGTGTCTGGAAGTAGAGAGAATTGTAGGAATTGAAGTAATGCCATCTAGATATGATCCCACCTTCCTTTCCTAAACCAACCTCCCCAATGTCCATCTGATATTCTTGGTTTTTTAAGGTCTCAAGTCAGTGCCAAACTTCCTTTCATACTTGGATTCCTGACTTCTTGCTATCTTATTAGCAAGTCCACACTGTTCCAAGTTTTCTTCTCTTTTTCCCACACAGAATGTGTTTCCATATTACACAAAACTTGGTACCCTCTCTTGTTGTTGCACGGATGTACACTTTGGTTAACAGTTTAATCTCTGGAATCACTCATGGGGGAGGGGGTCTGCTTGGTTGATGTTGTTTTTCTTCCTATGTGTTGCAATCCCCTTCAACTCCTTTAGTCCTATCTCTAACTCCTCAAATGGAGACCCTTTTTCCAGTTAAATGATTGGATACAAGCATCTGTCTCTGTATTTCTCATACTCTGAAAGAACCTCTCAAGAGACAGCTACATCAGACTCCTGTAAGCAAGTATCTGGAGAAGAGTCCTTATTACATGTGGGAGCATTTTCTGGGTATATAACAAGATGTGGTATAGCTGGTCAGGTAGTCCTAAGTTCAGTTTTCTGAGGAACTGCCAAAGTGATTTCGAGAGTGGTTGTACCAGCCTGCAATCCCACCAGCAATGAAGGAGTGTTCCTCTTTCTCCACATCCTTTCCAGTATATGCTGTCCCATGAGTTTTTTTTTCTTTTCTATATTTTTTTATTTACATTCCAAATGATTTCCCCTTTCCCGGTTCCTCCCTTCCCGAAAGTCCCATAAGCCCTCTTTCCTCCCCCTGTTCCCCATTCAACCCCCTCTCACTTCTCTGTCCTGGTATTCCCCTACATCCAGTCTTTACAGGACCAGGGGTCTCTCCTTCCATCTTCTTGGAAGTCTATTGATATGTGAATTGCGTCTTGGGTATTCTGAGATTCTGGGTTAATGTCCCCTTATCAGTGACTGCATATCATGTGTGTTCTTTTGTGATTGGGTTACCTCACTAACGATGATATTTTCCAGTTCTGGCCATTTTCCTAGCAATTTCGTGAATTCATTGTTTTTAATTGCAGAGTAGTATTCCATTGTGTAAATATACCATATCTTCTGAATCCATTCCTCCGTTGAGGGACCCATGAGTTTTTGATCTAAGCCATTCTGACTAGTGTGAGCTGGAATCTCTTGGTTGTTTTGATTTGCATTTCCCTGATTACTAAGTATGTTAAACATTTCTTTAGGTGCTTCTCAGTCATTCCATAGTCTCAGCTAAGATTTGTTGAAAATTCTGTCTCTTTTCCACTGGATGATTTTAGCTTCTTTGCCAAAGAAAAAGTGACCATAGGTGTGTGGGTTCATTTTGGGGTCTTCAATTCTATTCCACTGATCTACCTGCCTGTCACTGTAAC
This sequence comes from Tokudaia muenninki, assembly GCA_036184385.1. NCBI lineage: Eukaryota > Metazoa > Chordata > Mammalia > Rodentia > Muridae > Tokudaia > Tokudaia muenninki. Next base: position 127,719,965 of record BTHS01000008.1, read on the forward strand.
AATACCATGCTGTTTTTTATCATGAATGCTCTATAATACAAATTGAGGTAGTGGAATGTGATTCAGCCAGAAGTTCTTTTACTGGTGAGAGTACTTTTCACTATCCTGAGTTGTTTGTTATTCCAGATGAATTCACAAAGTGCTCTTTCTAACTCTGTAGTGATTTGGATTGCATTGATTCTGTATATTGCTTTTAGCAAGATTGCTATTTTTTCTGTATTAATCCTGCCAATCAATGAACAAGGGAGAGCTTTCCATCTTCTGAGATCTTCTTAGATTTCTTTCTACAAAGATTTGATTTTCTCATCATACATAACTTCACTTGCTTAGTTAGAGTTATACCAAGGTTTTTTATATTCTTTGTGACTATTGTGAAGGGTGTTGTTTTCTCGATTTCTTTTTCAGCTTGTTTATCAGTTAAGTAGAGTAAGGCCACTGATTTGTTTGAGTTAATATCATATCCAGTCACGTTGCTGAAGTTGTTTATTAGGTGTAGGAGTTCTCTGGTGGAATTTTTGTGATCACTTAAGTATACTAACATTAACATCTGCAATTAGAGATGTTTTGACTTCTTCCTTTCCAATTTGTATCCCTTTGACCTCATTTGGTTGTCTAGTTGATCTAGAGAGAACTTCAAGTACTATGTTATATAGGTACGGAGAGAGTGCGCAGACTTGTCTAGTCCCTAATTTTAGTGGGATTGCTTTAAGTCTCTCTACCTTTAGTTTCATGTAGGTTACTGGTTTGCTGTATATTGCTTTTGCTATGTTTAGGTATGGGCCTTAAATTTCTGATCTTTCCAAGAGTTTTATCATCAAGTGGTGCTGGATTTTATCAAATAATTTCTCAGCATCTAATGAAATCATCATTATTCTGTGTTTTTTCTTTGAGTTTGTTTATATAATTGATTACGTGGTTGGAATTTGTATATATTGAATCATCCCAGCATTTCTGGGATGAACCTTACTTGATCATGACAGATATTTGTTTTGATATATTGCTTCATAATTCCTTCCGTATTATGTTGTGGAATTATTTGAAGAATATTGGTATCAGGTCTTCTTGGAAGGTCTAGTTTCGAGATTATTAATGACTAATCTTATTGCTCTATTGCTTTAGGGGTCATGGGACAGTTTAGATCATTTATCTGATCCCGATTTAATTTTGGTTTCTATTATCTGTCTAGAAAATGGTCCATTTAATCCAGATTTTTCAGTTTTATCAAGCATAAGCTTTTGTTGTAGGATCTGATGATTTTTTTTGATTTGCTCGATTTCTGTGGTTATGTCTCAATTTTCATTTCTGATTTTTTTGATTGTATACTGTTTCTGTGCTCTCTGGTTTGTCTGGCTAGGGGTTTACCTCTCTCTTTTTTTTTTTTCTCAAAGAACCAGATACTGGTTTTGTTGATTCTTTGCATAGTTCTTTTTGTTTCTTCTTGGTTGATTTCAGCCATGCTTTTGATTATTTCTTGCCATCTACCCCTCTTGGGTGTATTTGCTTCTTTTTTTGTTCTAGGGATTTCTCATGTATTGTCAAGCTGCTAGTGTATGCTCTCTCCAGTTTCTCTTTTGGAGACAGTCAAAGCTATGTGTTTTCTTCTTAGCACTGCTTTCATTGTGTTCCATAAGTTTGGGTATGTTGTGGTTTCATTTTCATTAAATACTAAAAAGTCTTTAAATTCTAACTTTATTTCTTCTTTGACCAAAATATCATTGAGTAGAATGTTATTCAGTTTACATGTGTGGGTGGGCTTTTTATTGTTTTTATTGTTATTGAAGACCAGCCTTAGTCCATGGTGATCTTGGATGCATGGGATTATTTCAATCTTCTTGTATCTGTTGAGGCCTGTTTCATGACCAATTATATGATCAATTATGGATAAGGTGCGAGGAGGTGCTGAGAAGAAGTTATATTCTTTTGTTTTAGGATAAAATGTCCTATAGACATCTTTTAATTATATTTGGTTCATAACTTTTGCCAATTTCTGTATCTCTGTTTATTTTCTGTTTCTATGATCTGTTCATTGATGAGAATGGGATGTTGAAGTTTCCTACTATTATTCTGTAAGGTGGAATGTGTTCTTTGGGCTTTAGTAAAGGTTCTTTTATGATTGTGGATGCCCTTGCATATGGAGCATAGATGTTCAGAATTGAGAGTTCTTCTTGGTAGATTTTTCCTTTGATGAGTATGAAGTGTCCTTCATTTTTTGATAACTTTACACTGAAAGTCAATTTTATTTGGTATTAGAAAGACTACTTCAGCTTGTTTCTTGGGACCATTTTCTTGGAAATTTGTTTTCTGACCTTTTACTCTAAGATAGTGTCTGTCTTTCTCACTGAGATATGTTTCCTGTATGCAGCAAAATGTTGGGTCCTGTTTACTTATCCAGTCTTTTAGGTTATGTCTTTTATTAGGGTATTGAGTCCATTGATATTGAGAAATATTAAGGAAAAATGATTGTTGTTTCCTGTCATTTTAGTTGTTAAAGGTGGAATTATATTTATGTGGTTATCTTCTTTTTGGTTTATTAAAAGATAATTTTCTTGCTTTGTCTAAGATGTAGTTTCCCTCTTTGTGTTGGAGGTTTTCATGTATTATCCTCTGAAGGCCTAGATTTGTGGAAAGATATTGTATAAATTTGTTTTTGTCATAGAATATCTTGGTTTCCCTATGTATGGTAACTGAAAGTTTTGTTGGGTATAGTACTAGTGTTCTCTTAAGTTCTGTATGACATCAGCCTAGGAAAATCTGTCTTTTATAGTCTCTGGTGAGAAGTCTGTTGTAACTCTATTGGGTCTTCCTTATATGTTACTTGACCTGTTTTTCTTACTGCTTTTAATATTCTTTCTTTGTCCTGTACATTTGGTGTTTTGATTATTATGTGACGGGAGGAATTTCTTTTCTGGTCCAATCCACTTGGAGTTCTGTAGGCTTCTTGTATGTTTATAGGCATCTCTTTTTTTAGGTTAGCAAAGTTTTCTGCTATAATTTTATTGAAGATATTTATGGGCCCTTTAACTTGGTCACTTTAGCTCTCTTCAATACTTAATATCCTTAAGTTTGGTCCCCTCATTGTGTCCTGGATTACCTGGATATTTTTGGTTAGGTGCTTTTTGCATTTTGCATTTCCACTGACTGTTGTGTCAATGTTTCTATGATATCTTCTGCACCTGAGATTCTCTCTTCTAGCACATGTATTCTGTTGTTGATGCTTGCATCCATGATTCTTGATCTCTTTTCTAGATTTTCTGCCTCCAGAGTTGTCTCTCTTTTTGACTTTGTTATTGTTTCTACTTCCATTTTCAGATCTTGGGTGGTTTTGTTCAATTCCTTCACCTATTTGGTTGTGTTTTCCTATAATTCTTTAAGGGATTTTTGTGTTTCTACTTTAGCTCATTCTACCTGTTTGTCTGTGTTTTTCTGTATTTCTTTAAGGGATTTATTTATGCCCTTCTTAAAGTCCTCAATCATCAACATGAGATATGATTTTAAGTTCAAATCTTGCTTTTCTGGTGTGTTGGAGTATATATATCTTGCTGTGTTTGGAGAACTGGGTTCTGATGATATCAAGTAGCCTTTGTTTCTTGCCTTTTACCCTCTCGTTATCTCTGGTATTAATTGTTCTTGCTGTCTCTGACTTGAGCTTGTCCACCCCTTGGGGCCTATAAGCCTGTGTCAGCACTGTTGTGACATCAGCTCGCTCCCGGCAGGACCTGTGTTCAGAGGGCTGTCGAACTGCCTTAGCTCCCGTGTACAGATGATGACTGGAAGGATTCTGTCACAGTTGTTTTATTGTTCCTGTGCCATGTGTGCTCCTGGCTCTTCCCATATTGGACAGTTATTGGAGAGAAAGTGGAGATCTCACATCTGAGTCCAGGAGTGAGAGCACTCCTAGGAGACCAGTTCTCTCATGGAGGGAACTGTTTACAGAGAGCTGTGGAACATAGGACATATTTTATTAATTTTTTTTCACTGGGGAGATGCCCAGGAATCAATGTGTGTGACCTTAGTCAAAATGTCCAACAGTGGGGATGTAGAACCTGAAAAGACCATCTCCAGTATCCAGTGGAGGAATGGGGACTCCAACCCAACTCCAAAAGGTTTTGCCACAAATTTCCACTCTCTAAAAGAAATGCAGTGATAAAAATGGAGCAGAGACTGAAGAAATGGCTGGCCAGTGACCAGTCCAACTTGAGATCCATCATGGGCCAGGACCAATCCTTTATACTATTACTGATGTTGTGCTTGCAGACAAGCATGGCTGTCCTCCAAAAGGCTCTATCAGCAGATGATTTAAACTGATATTCATAGACAAGAATTATACAAAGGTCAGGAACCCCAATGGAAGAGTAAGGGGAAGGATTGACAGAACTGATGGGAATGGTAAACCCATATCAAAACCAACAGTGTCAATTAACCAGGATTTCTTGGAGCTCCCAGAGAGTGTGCTGCCAACAGAAGATTATACACCAGATGAACTGAGGCCCCAGGCACATATATAGCAGTGGGTTGCCTTGTCTGGCTTCAGTAGGATCTGATGCACCTAATTCTGTAGAGACTCAATGCCTCAGGTAGGTGATATAACAAGGGGTAAACCTCTCAGAGGAACAGAAGCATGGAAATAACTCAGTAGGGGTTGATAGCAAAAGGGTGGGACAATATTATGATGTAAATAAATAAAACATTTAATAAACTTAAAAAAACTTCTACTAAATTAAACTAGAATATCTAAAAAACACAGGAATTTCTATGTGGGTATGCTTGTATGACCATGTGCAGATTTGTGTGGTTTTGAATTATATCATAAATTATTAATATATTTTAACCATGAGTTAATTATATATCTTTATAATATTATATTAATATTTTTATATAAAATATATAAAATATGACTATATTAATGGCATAAAATTAAACATGAATATTTATTCTATATGAGCTACAAATAGAGTAAAATTGTGGCAGGACTTCAGCATCATGATGTTGATTGTCTTCCCTTCAGTACAATACTCCAGAAGATGTGGCACTTCCATCTTGCCTGAAAGCTGAGTCCTTGGACAAGAATACCATATATTATTCATGAAAAATGGTGTATATGATCTTTTCTTTTGATTTGTTCATTCTCCTAATGGGGAAAAAGTGTTTGTACTGGCTGGTTTGGTGTGTCCACTTGACACAGGCTGGAGTTATCAAAGAGAAAGGAGATTCAGTTAGGAATGTGCCTCCATAAGTTCCAGCTGTGGGGCAATTTCTCAATTGGTGATCAAGGAGGAGAGCCCCTTGTGGGTGGTATCGTCTCTAGGCTGGTATTCTTAGGCTCTAAAAGAGATCATGGTAAGCAAGCCAAGAGAAGCAAGTCAGAAAGTAATATCCCTCCATGGCCTCTGCATCAGCTCCTGCTTCCTGACCTGCTTGAGTTCCAGTCCTGACTTCCTTGGTGATGAAGAGCAACATGGAAGTGTAAGCTGAATAAACCCTTTCCTTCTCTACTTGCTTCTTGGTCTTGATGTTTGTGTAGGAATGGAAATCCTGACTAAGACAAATTGGTACCAGGAGTGGGGATTTCTGTGACAACCTAACCATGTTTTGGGGAGAACTGTGGAAGGACTTTGAAACTTTGAATTAGAAGAGCCATTGGGATGGCTCTGTGGTATGATGTGTAAGAGTTTGGAAGATAATGTTGAGAACAGTGAAGGAATCAGAGGCCTGGCTTGTTAAATTTCAGAGGGAAGATCAAAGACTCTTATCAGGACTGTTGCTGTTTTGATTGTGAAGATTCTGTAGTTTTGGTAGCTGGAGCTGAAAAATCAGCTGTGATTAACAAGGTACCAGAACTACTAAAGTGTAAACTTTGCTTTACTGGGACTCTTGATACTGGTTAGTTGGAGCTAAGAAATTAGCAGTGATGAAGAAGAGACCAGAATCATTGAGGTGAAACATTCGGGGAGGTGTTTCCTGAGAGCACAGAGGCTGAGTTCCAGAGATAGTCAAGGTTGTACCTTGTGCTGTGGCTGGACTTGGTAATGCGTAAATGTCACCCAAATGGTACTGGTTTTGAAAGCATGAAGGGGTCCTGAAGAGCAGCTGAGGCTCAATACTGTTAAAGGCATGAAAGGCCATTGGTGAAGGTGCAACCTCAGGTGCAATTGATGGCCCAGGACTGAAGGGGTCATGCAAAGGAGTTGAGTCTTGGTACAATGAAGAGAGCCTATGAGAGGTTATTGGGGAAGCCTAGTTACAACAGAAGATACAAGTGTTTTGGAGATGCCAGTACCATTAGATGACCACCACCAACTGCAGCAGCACTGGAGCACAGGCACCTTGAGTCTGGAAGACAAGGTGTGTGCTACAAAGGGCAGAGCTGGAGAACTGACCCAAGTCCTTGGAGGAGCTCAGAAGATCATGAGTTTGATCCCAGAAATTGAACCATTGGAGTGTGAGTTTTGTTTTTGATTGTGACTATAACCTTGTATTTTTCAGTCTTGAAGGAAGAAAGTATTTTAGTGGAGCCCACATTTAATAGACTTTGAATTTTTAAAAGACATTGTATTTTCAAAGATATTGGACATTTTAAAGGGATTGAACTTTTAATATGTAAAGACTGTGGGGCTTTTAAATTTATTTAGATCTTGGAGATGAATAAGAAAGTAAGTGTTGAGGTTTAATAGTGATGTGTTTTTGTGTCAAGTTGGCAAGGGATCAATTGTACTGGCTGGTTTTGTGTGTCAACTTGACATAGGCTGGAGTTAACACAGAGAAAGGAGCTTCAGTTGAGGAAATGCCTCCATGAGATCCAGCTGTAGGCAGTTTCTCAATTAGTGATCAAGGAGGGAGAGGAGGGCCCATTGTGGGTGGTACCATCTCTGGGCTGGTATTTTTAGGTTCTATAAGAGAGCAGTCTGAGAAAGCCAGGGGAAGCAAGCCAGTAAGTAACATCCCTCCATGGCCTCTGCATCAGCTCCTGCTTCCTGACTTGCTTGAGTTCCTGTCCTGACTTCCTTTTGTGATGAAAAGCAACATGGAAGTTTAAGCTGAATAAACCCGTTCCTTCCCAACTTGCTTCTTGTTCATGATATTTGTGTAGGAATAGAAACCCTGACTAAGACAGTACTCCTGGTGACTAAGGCCCTATGAATGAAGCATTCCTCAGAAAATTACATATATTGAAGGAACTTGGTTCAGTAAATTATGTCAATTTTGTGTCATCTAGGAAAAATTCAGCATACTGGAGGATGGTCTACTGTAGGTTTGTTTTGATTGAACATTTTCCTGTACAGTGTTAGAACACAATTTCTGTCCTCTTTTACACCAGTTATTAAGGACACTTCTCTCACGTGCTTGGCTCTTGGCTGTAAAAAAACTATTGGCAAGAATAACAACTCTTCCATAGGCCTTGCAAAGCTCAAGATAATGTTTGGCTGTGGGTTTCTGCATCTTTTTCAGTCAGCTGCTTGAAAGAGCCACTCAGAGGATAGTTATACTAGGCTCTTGTTTGTCAATATAACTGCATCAACAATAGTGTCAGAGTCTGTCAGGGTGAGTTTAGATGAGACCCCTATCAGTGGAGGATATTTAGCCTGAAATATAAACCTGCTGTACCCAGGCAAGGTTACCAGAGGAGGGATAAAGATACAAAACACCCACAAAACCTTCAACTCAAGATTGCCTTTCTTGACATATATAGGAACAAAAATTGAGCAGAGATTGAGTTAATAACATTTTTGATACCTGTCCCATGAGCAAGATAATACTTAAATTAGTGCTATGATGAACTAATTTCAAAAGGAGTATTGTTTGTTAATCATAGAATTTTAGATTAAACACAATTTGGCGAGTTACATGTAATATTGTGCATCCAAAATATAGACTGGAACCCTCCATATGACTGACCATTAGTCCTATAAAGGAAGGCACTTTAATAACTCATATTAACCAGGCAAGCCCTGAAGAATGTATTTATGCTGAGCAGATGGATAATTGAAATTTCACATGTTGGAACAAACAATATTGTATGAATTTTTAGTAGGAAGGAGATCTCACATAAGTCATTATTTAACAAAAAGACATAAGTTACATTCAGAAAAATCATAAAAATGATGGAAGGCAAATGAGCAATTATTCATAATTTACAGGAAAGAGGGTTAATTTATTAAAAGAGCAACAGAAATTGGGAACTGACAGAGAAAAGTCTATAGGACTTTTTTGTTGAAGTAGACTTCCTTACTTCAACAATAGTCAAGTAGAAGTTAACCTCAGGCATGAATAAATCCATACAAAATTATAACAAAGAATTAGACACTGTCCACTAGAACTCAGAACACAACAAAAAATGTACTATTCCTAGGTCTCCCCAACATTCTACATCATCCAGGTGACTGCAGTCCAGACTTGGCACAGCAAATGCTGTCCACTACCCACAGAATAATATATCATTCTTATTCCCTAGGTTATTCATTTTTACCTGATTTCTCTCTAGTAAAAATCCAACTATAAAGAACAGGAGAAGAAATCTAGGAATTGTAAACTGAGAACGTATCTACACAGCTGAGCAACATGTGATACCCCTGTTAGAGTCTGAAGTCTATATTTTAGCCACAAACTGAGAAAATTCATTTGCTGTTTGAAAAAAAGATAAGCTTAAGAATGCAAGATTGAAAACACTGAGTAATAAAAAACATGTAAAAAGTTAGTTGATTCTGATCTGAGCCTGATGTGAAAAGTCCTGAGAGAGAAGATGGGAATTTGGGATCTGTTTGGTATTATAGGACATTGATAGAGATCACACCTCCCTCTGGGTATTCTATGAATCTAAAACACTGTCCTATGAGAGACTCCTATTTAGGCTATGTCCTGATCTCATAACAGAAATATCTACATCAATTTCGTGAGCTTTTTGATATCTGATGCTTTGAATAGACCTTTTTGCACTCATTAGAAAATTTATCCATCTTTTTCCAACTAATAATTTACAACCAAGAGTATTCACATTCATAATAACATAAGTTCTTACAAGCTTAAATGTGTAAATGAATGCGAGCAAATTTTCGGATGGAGAAGCAGCAAAGAGAAGCCATTGGCATGTTAATTATGGTTTATATCTACTTTTGGGTTGACCAATAACCCTGTCTGTACTGACAGACCACATAATTTTCCAGATCAACCTTCAGTGAATTTTGACTTGAGTCTCTGAAGTGACAACAGTTTTCTGGTTGTAAAGAAACTGAACACTATGCACATATATTTCTTGTGCACTGATCTTGTAATTGATTTTTCTTTTATTGGATAATTTCTTTGTTTACATTTCAAATATTAGTTCTTTTCTTGGTTTCCCCTCCAGAAACCCCTTATCCCTTCACCCTCCCCGTGCTTTTGTAAGGGTGCTCCCCCTCCAAATCACCCACTCTCACCTACCTGCCCAGGAATTTACCTACTCTGGAGCATCCATCCTTCAAAAGACCAATGACCCCTCCTCCTATTGATGCCTCACAAGGCCATACTCTGCTACATAAGTGGCTGGAGTCTGTGTCACTCCATGTGTAGTCTATGGTTGGTGGTTTATTCTTTGGGAGCTCTGAAGGACCTGTTTGATTGATATTGTTGTTCTTCCTGTGGGGTTGCAAACCCTTTAGGCTCCTTTGGTTATTCCTCTAACTACTTCATTGGGGACCCTGTGCTCAGTCCAAGTGTTGGATGTGAGTATCCGCCTCTGTATTTGTCAGGAGATGGTCTTTCAGGAGACAGCTGTATCAGGCTTCTTGGCACACTTCTTGGCATCCACAATAGTGTCTTAGTTTGATGACTGCATATGGGGTATGCCCTGGAATACCCAACATACAATTCACAAACCACATGAAGCTCAAGAAAAAGGGAGACCAAAGTGTGGATACTTTAGTCCTTCTTAGAAAGGGTAACAGAATACTCATAGGAGGAAATATGGAGACAATTTATGGATCAGAGACTCAAGGAAATGTCATCCAGAGACTATCATAATTTATTTTTAATCATATTATATTCCAAACACAGTCCCTTCTTTCTCTACTCCCACTTATGCCCTTACAAATTGCCTTCTCCACTTCTTCTGAGAGAAAGATATGCCTCCCCATAGTTTATTTCCAGTCCTTATTTCTGAAAGCCAGAAGCTAGAAACAACATAGATGCCCCATCACTGAAGAACGGATACAATAAATGGGGTTCATTTACCCAGTTGAATACTACTCAGCTATTAAAAACTAGGAAATCGAGTTTTGCAAACAAAAATATAATTGTGAGTGAGGTAACTTGGACCCAAAAGACATGCATGACATATACTCACTAACAAGTGGATATTAAGAAAAAAGGAATTAATTTCCAGAATACAATCCACAGAACTCAAGAAGGTTAACAAGCGGAAGGCCCAAGTGAAGATACCTCAGTCCCACTTGGGAGGTAGAAAAAACCAATCACAGGTGGCTGAGGGATGGAGTGAATTGTTTGGTAGAGGGGAAAGGGGGGGAATGATCAGATAGGGTGGCAGTAGAATCAATGGAAATAAGCAACCTTATGGTTTGGGAGGTAGGGGGACCTTCTAGAAAGTACCAGAGACCTGGGAGGTAAGAGAATATCAGGACTCAAAGGGAGTGATCTTAGATAGAATGCCAAAGAGTGGGGAGAAGGAGTTTGTAGATCCCACCTTCATTCCCCTGCATGCAATAAGGACACATGCTCCACTATGTTCATAGCAGCCTTATAAAAATTAGAAGCTGGAAAGAACCCAGATGTCCCTCAATGGAGGCATGGATTCAGAAGATGTGGTATATTAACACAATGGAATACTACTCTGCTATTAAAAACAATGAATTCACGAAATTCTTAGGCAAATGGTCAGAACTGGAAAATATCATCCTTAGTGAGGTAACCCAATCACAAAAGAACACACATGGTGTGCAGTCACTGATAAGGGGATATTAACCCAGAATCTCAGAATACCCAAGATGCAATTCACATATCAATAGATTTCCAAGAAAATAGAAGGATAGACCCCTTGTCCTGGAAAGACTGAATGTAGGGGAATGCCAGGACAGAGAAGCGATAGGGGTTTGAATGGGGAAAAGAGGGGGCTTATGGGACTTTCGGGGAGGGAGGAAACGGGAAAGGGGAAATCATTAGGAATCTAAATAAAAAATATAGAAAATAAAAAAAAATAAAAAAGAAAATAAAAAAATAATAAAAACCATTTTGAGATAAAAAAAAATAAAAGAAATACAGGACATCAAGTGGAGTGAAGGGGTTGCCATACCACAGTCAAAAACACTGACCCAGAAATGTTTCTGTCTAAAAGAACTGAAAGGACAAAAATGAAGAGGAGTCTGAGGGAAAGGAGGTCCAGTAACTGGCCCAAATTGGAATCCAGCTAAAGGGGAGATTCCAAGGCCTGACACTATTTCTAATGCTTTGTTTTGTTTACAGACTGGAGCATAGCATGTCTGCCCTCTGAAATGCCCAACAAGCAACTGAGCTAATCTGAAGTAGATACTTAAACTCAGCCAATGAACTGAAGTCAGAGAACCCTGTGGTTGAATTAGGGAATGGCTGGAAGAAGGTGAGGAAGAGGGTGACCCCATAGGAAAACTAGCAGTATCAACTAATCTGGACCTCTGAGATCTGCCTGACACTGAGCCACCATGCTGGCATCATATGCCAGCTGATATGAGGGCCACAGCATATATTCAGCAGAGAACTTCCTGGTATGTCCTCAGTGGAGGAAGACATGCTTAACCCTAGAGAGACTTGAGGCCTCAAGGAGTCCAGAAGGCTGACAGGGATAGAAGTGGGGGAAAACATCTTCATGGAGACATGGGGAAAGAGGAAGGGGATGAGGAACTATGGGAGGGTGGACCAGGAAGTGGGTAATTACTGGACTGTAAAAAAATATAAATAATTAAAAAAGAATAAGTGTTAAAATCAAGTTAACACACATAAATATGTTGAATATTATTGATTATTTTCTTTCCGTGATTTATCATCCTAGTATTGTTGAATAGTCTTCTGCCATCCTTGCTTCCTAGAAAATCCTGAGTGTTACAAGACCAAATATACCAGTCTCCACTAGTCACAGAACATTAAGGAACATGATCTTGTATTTGGGAACAAATATAAATGGGTGAAAGGTCTTGTTGCAGGCTCAAGGATCTCTGCAGTCTGATTATGAGCTACAAACTATTATTTCAATTTTTAAATTATTTATATTGTTTACAGTTCAATAGTTACCCACTTCCTGGTCTACTCTCCCGTAGTTCCTCATCCCCTTCCTCTTTCCCCTTGTCTCCACGAAGACGTTTTCCCCCAGTTTATTTTCATCTTTGATGGGCATAGCTGAACCACCTTCCACTAATGTTTTCTGACACCCTCAGGATGTGTTTTTCACACTGTGTCTCGCACAGAAATACATAGCCGTGTCATCATTTTGAAGGCTGCTGATCTGCAAATATGCAGTGCTGGCAGAGGTTTCCAAAGAGAAGGTAAACCGTCCCTTGAAGTCTTCAGTATATGTTGGCTTCCCAGTTTCGGTGTTGATCCATCCCATGTACGTTAAACCCTTTCCTGGAGCCTGTTTTATCCACCACATTGAATAGCTTGTGAAAGTATACCCAGAAGCCTTGCAGGAGATCTTCACTGTCTCTCCAGGTTGTTTCAGCTCTGGTCCAGACTGTACCAACTGGATCTGTGCTTGGGCACCTGTGAAAAGAATACAAGGAGGTGAATATTCATGGAACTGCCTCGGTTCCAAGTGGAGCATTTGTTTCTGATGTCTTACTTTGGGCTGCTGCCATGACAAATAGCAAGTTCCACACCCAATCCATGATGTCTAAGGCTGGGGCTTAGTGCTTCCTTGAGGCTAGATGGGCACTGCCTTGCTGATATGTGAGGTGAGCCTCAGATTTCTACTCTAAAATCTTTTATAGATTTGCATATGTCTGGGCAACCTAAGTCATATTGAACTAAACCGGATACACAATCAGTTTTACACAGATCCCTGACCCTAGGTAGCTGAGCCTATGCCTTACAGTTTCTGCCGTTTTTATGACTTCATGGTGACTGTGAAATACTCCAAGTCCTCTTCTTCAGCCAAGTTTACACCCTGATGTTCTTACATGTATGCGTAAGACATTCTCATAGTCTTGTTGTTTAATTTCTGAGTCCTATACATGTAACAGGGTAACAGAGGCCCATGGCAACCACATATAAGGTGACTGTCCTGCTCTATTCTCACATTTAGTAAATTTATCCTTTACATTGGATACTTCCCTCTGCATACTGAGACGTAAGCATCAATACCTCCTTTCCTACAGAGTCAAAATTGATTCTGTTCCTGAAATCTTATGATCCTCTTCACTCCCATACCAGTGACTGACCTTTTCTGGTGAACTTTATTGAATTAAAATACATTTCTTTTTTATTGTATATCTTATTTATTTAAATAAATATTCCCTTTCCCAGTCCCCCTACCCCACTGGAAACCCTGTATCCCATTCCCCCTCCCTCTACTTCAATGAGGGTGTTCCTGCACAAATACACAGACACGTAATTAAAATAATAAGAATTTGAAAAGAACAGTTTTATAGCAAATCAACATATGTGAAAAATCGCATACTAAAGTAAAAACTCTGCATTTATTTCATGTAGTTTTGAAGCTGAAAATTCAATGCTTTAACATGAAGACACTGCAGCACAGATCAAGGTATTTAGAAATCCCACAGGAGACCCTTTCTAATTTTAATAATATTTCGGCTCTTTAATACTCCAAACTTAATAAGACTACCAATCATATGAAGAATCTCATTCTGCTTATTTTCCACATTTAATACTTTACAATCAATGCTCACAATGAGACAGCAAAAACAACAGTACAGAGTGAAAATAACATAGTCATCAGAACTAGAACTATGAATAGGAGTGATAACCAAGGTGTCGTCTATATGAGTTAAAGTGAAACAGTGTTATTTAATGTGGACTGCATTCTGTGTTGATAATATGGACTAAAGATAGACAATTATAATGGGAGGCAGAACAAAAACAATGGGAATAAGAGAGGCAATAGAAGAAATGTGTACAACTGTGTTGAGGGTCAGACCAAACTTTTGACTGTATTATTCATGTCCTGATAGCATACATGCTGTTAGACAAAGGAAGTCAACAATTGCTAGTTACATTGTCAGTTTGTTCTGTGTACTGAGAAGACAAAGGAAGGGCTGACCTGAGAGGAAGGACTTTTTGGCCTTCTGTGCAACTGCTCAATGATATAAATGAAACCAAGAGTATTTGGCACCCCCTGCTGTATGAATGTGCCCCTGTCGCATGACAACGCTAACCCCATTATAGTCAGAGCACCATGATAGCCTCCATCACATTCCTTATGAGGCATAAAATCCCTGTCTCAAAGCCACCCCATGATTTGGACTTATGGAAGATGAAATTGCCAAATGTATAATTTTCTGATAATTTTTAGATCATGCATCAAAATCATGTCTTCCTTGTTTTTTCTGCCCTTCGTACTTGGATGACACACTCATAGGTGACTTATTGTGGTAAACAAAAGAGCAGGCTTAAAAGAAATATTTAGGTGTAGCCTTTGCCAGATATTGATGATGTAGGGCAGGCCTGGCTTTTTGGCTGATATCCAGGTTTCAGTGACTACATATCATTCAATTCATTTTGGGTTTGAGTTACCTAACAGGATATATTTTTGAATTCCATACATTTGACAGCAAAATTAATGATATCTTCATTTTTAATACCAGAATAATACTCCACAGTGTAAAGGAAATACATGTTTCTACCCATTATTCAACTGAGGGACAAATAGGCTGTTTCTAGTTTTTGAATATTATGAATCAGGCTGCTAAGATCATAGTGGAGCACATGTCCTTGTGATATTGCAGAGTGGTTTAGCTGAGTTTTCAGGTAGTACTATTTCCAAATTTCTGATGAACCACCAGGTTGATTTTGAGAGTGGTTGTACCAGTGCAAAATCACACTCACTATGGAGGAGTGATCACCTTTCTTCACATCCTTACAGTATGCTCTCTCTTGAGTTTTGGATCTTAGCCCTTGTGATTAGTGTAATGTGGATTCTGAGGTTTTTCTTTGATTTTCATTTCCCTGATGACTTAGGGATGCTGAGAAAACTTTAAGGGTTTCTTGGCTATTACAGTTTCCTTTGTTGAGAATTCTCTGTTTATCTCTGCACTTCATTTTCTAATTATGTTATTTTGTCTTTTGGAGTCTAATTTCTTAAGGTCTTTATATATTTTGGATATTAGCCATAACAAATGTATTGCTAGTGAAATACTTCTCCCAATTCGTATTGTTTGTTTGTTCCTATTGACTGTGTCCTTTGCCTTATAAAAACTTTTCAGTTTCATTAGTTCCCATTTATCACTTGTCAGTTTTTAGAGCCTGAGCCATCAGTGTTCACTTCAGGAAAATTTCCCATATGTCAGTGTGTTCTAAGTGATTTCCCACTGTCTCTTCAATTTGATTCAGTGTTTCTAGTGTTATGTTAAGGTAAATACAGTTTGTATAACCAGGTTGATTGTGTTGGAAAAATTAATTTTCCTTTCCTTTGGTTGTCAGTTGATGAGAATTCTGGTTGAGGGACAGTGGGTTGTGTTCACTTCTACTTTTGGCAATAGAATCTGCTCTGGTCTTGGGCATGTTGTCACAGTCTTTCTGATCATATGTGCCTTAAGCCTTATCTGTGTAGATTCTCTTTTTCCCCCTTGATATACTAGAGTGCTTGTGACACTTACTGTCTTTCTGTCTCAACCTTTGCTGAATTCAATGAGCCCTGAGGGGAGAGAATTTATGGAGATAATTTATTTAGGAAGGAGTTTTCCAAGGTTTCTCACTTTCAGAGTATTTTCCAGTTATGATTCACTGTGTTTGTCTCCATTTTCTGAAGGAGGGAGCTTTTCTCCTGAGCAAGTAAACAAGATGCATATGTATATACATATGCATATATACATATACATATGCGTATATATATGTGAAGAGCAGAAATTTCATGTTATCTTATTGCAATGATCCTTTAGCATAACTGTAGCATGTACTTTTTGCCTAAGTCACTGAGATATTTGTAATTAAGTTCTTGGATACCTGAGAATTTTTCAAATTGGTTCAATCTCATATAATTAGCCTGAAATATAATCACAGGTTGGTTGGATACCCAAACAAAAGGTACTCTGCATACTAATAAAGCAGAAAATTAAACAGCAGTCCAGAAAAAAAAAACAATTTGACCTACTATGTTGTCACCTCTGCAAAACACAAATAATTCCTATTTGTATTCTAAAGCTTTATCTTTATAACCTCTGATAAAATCCTGCATGCCCTCATCAATGAAACTTTTGTTTTTCAGTTGCAGATGGAGACTATCACAGAGTTCCACATCAGAGGAACATATAGAGAACAAGTGACTCTGGGATGCCCAACTAGATTTGATACATCTTTAATACAAGCCTTACATAAAAGGTACATAGAAAATTCTGGAAGAGTTCATATAAAGATCGCAAGATCCAGAGAACCAGGATGCTACTATGTGATGGTATCTTTTATTTAGGACAAGTATGCTGAACACATGTGATCTCGTATTGCTTCCTGTGGTGTTTTGAATATGTGTGACCCAGGGAGGGACACTATTAGGAGGTGTGGCCTGGTTGGCATAGGTGTGACCTTACAGGAGGAAGTGTGTCATTGTGTGCGCGGAAATGAGACCCTCCTCGGGAATCTAGTCTTACAAATTGAAGTATTTTTAGCTGGGTTAGTGTTTAGCTTTATCTTCTGGTATCATGTGGATTATGTTTAAGTACTATGAATACTAGTCTGTAGGGTCCAAAGCTCTATTTAGGCACCAACTCTGCTTCTCTGGGTTCAGTTACATATTGGAGTTTTGTCACCAGAATAGAACAGTCTATACCTAATAGATATTTGAAAATACTATAAAGACACCTGCCCCACTGTGTTCATAGCAACATTATTTGTAGAACCAAAAGCTGTAAACAATAAAGATGTCACTCAACTGAAGAATGGATATAAAGATGGAGTTCATTTATATAATGTAAAACTACTTGGCTATTAAAAATGAGGGCAACATGAATTTTGAAGGCAAATTAATGGAAGTAGAAATTATCATTCCAAGTTGGTAACCCAGACCCAAAATGACATTCATGGTATATATGTGCTTATAAGTGGATATTAGCAAAAAAGGACAGAATATCCATGCTAAAATCCTCAAGCAGTGAGACATTTAGAAAGAATGATGGCCAAACTGAGCATATTTCAATCCCATTTAGAAGGTGGAACAAAAATTCAGGGAGTTAGAGGGAGGGAGGAACCTGGGAGAAAGAAGAGAAGGAGAAGGTATGAGAGTGATAGGATTGGGTATGGGGGAAGGCAGGAGAGAAGCCCAGAAGGCCAGAAGGTTGAATGCAAATATGCAGCTCTTGTTGGTGGGGGACAAGGGGACAGAGATCTGATATGTGAGAAGCTCTAAGGACTCAGTGGGGATGACCTTAGCAAAAATGCCCAATAGTGGGGAGATGGAACCTGAAGAGACCACCTTCAGTAGATAGAGAGGTCCCCAGTTGACGGATGTGGAAACCAACATATCTTCAAATTGATTGACCCAGAATTGTTCCAGTTCAAAAGAAATATAAGGACAAAACTGTAGCAGAGACTGAAGGAAAGGACATCCAGTGACTCGAACAAATTGGGATACATCTCATGGGTGGCCCCCAAACCCTGAAACTATGACTGATACCAAGTTGTGATTGAAGAAAGGAGCTTAGCATGGCTGTCCTATGAGAAGCTCTTTCAGTACCTCACTAAGATGGATGCAGATATTTAGAGTCAAACATTGGACTGAGGTCAATGACCACCATTGAAGAGTTAGGGGAAGGATTGAAGGACTTGGATGGGATGGCAATCCCATAGGAAGACCAACAGTGTCAACTTACCTGGTCCCCTTGGAGCTCACCAAAGAGTATATTTGGTCTGGTTCATGGACCCTAATACATAAGTAACAGAAGATTGACTTGTCTGGCCTCACTGGGAGAGTATGCTGCTAATCCTTTAGAAACTCGATGCCCCAGAGAAGCAGGATGCAGGATAGGAGTTTTTATAGTGAGGATGGGGTAGGTAGGTGGTTTAGGGGTACAGGTAGGTGATGGGAGGGTAGTGGGGGCACACCCTGTCAGTGTTCAATGAGATTAGGAACGGGTTGAAGAACTCTTGACAGGAGTACTGAAAAGAGGTGGCTACCTTAGTAATCCAAATAAATAAAACAACTAAAAAGCAAAAAAAAAAAAAAAAAAAACAATAACAGAGACTTACCATAAGTTTGTCAAGTAGCAACCACTAGGCTTGAGTGTCTGGTATTATTAAATTAGTCAAAAGCCCATGGCAGGAGGTAATACACCCTTGGTAAGGATCAGAGGAGATGTTGCCAAATGGACATGGGTTAAAAACTCCCTTCTAAGTATTTAGGATTATATTCACAGTACTTTTCTCAGATTTGGTCACTGTGTGTTCTTTTTTTTTTCTAGCAGAGTTGATGAATGCAGAGACTCACAACAAACTGAGGTGTTGAGAGTAGTTGATATTCAAGTGCTAAGGACCACTTCAAATGTTGATAGCCCCTCTTCCATTGATTATGAAACTTTATGGATGATAAGAAGGATAAGTTGTAAGAGCCAAAATATGGAGAAATGTTCTAGGTGGTGCTGCCTTATAGATATGACAATGACATCAAAACTGTGAGTGCTCATAGGGTGTGATTACCTGCAGATAGTAAAGCATAGGCAAAAAATAGGAAAGAAACAGGAAGAGCGATGGTAAAGAAAGAGAAGGGTTTGCCAGGAGGTGGAGCAGGAGGGTAGACTATAAAGGAGGTCATTGTGGACAAAATTCTTTCTAGTCACAAACAAAACTTTTAAAAGTAAATAAGCTCTGTGTTCTGTGCCTTTTTTTCTAGTGAACAGTTCCTTTATTTCACACATATGAACTCTTTGACTTTCTGTCTGTAAATACGACCATGTGAGGTTTTGACTTATTTTTTGCCAGAGAAATTAAATATACTTTTATAACATTTTTGTAATGTCTAGTCCTTTAATGTTGTTAATACTTTAAAAATACTGTACTACTTTGAATGAGTTAAAATAGTTACTCCATAATAGACATGTACCATTAGTGAATGAACTTTCTTATTGTCTATAAAAATATTGCAGGAAAAATAGTTCATTTGATCGAATTTTGTGAGATAAAGTCTTTCTCACATAAATCCTTGTTCAATGAAGATAACATTTTTCTATTGATAATCAGATTATACAGGAAAAAGAAGTAGTTATTTTCTCCCTTGCCATCAGGTTAGAGTTAGGTGCCATCAGGTGAGGTCTCTCAGTAAAGGTCCACCTAAGGCAGGACTGTGTGGAAGCAAGATTCAGTTGATGAAAGTTAATAATCAGGATAAAGTCCAAAATGACTAAAGAGACCTCAGTAGTGAGTCATACAGTTCAATCCTCAGCAGGAAGTCCATCTGTCACTTTCCTCAAGTGTATTGAGATGATGGAACAGAACATGGTGAGTCCTTCATTCATAGAGTAATTTGATTTTGGAGACAGAAGCGCTGATTAACCATATCCTTCTTTTTTTTTTCCCAAGAGTCTCTGACATGAGACATGTGAAAGAATCGGGAAAATTTGGAGTGACCATTTCCCAAGTGTTTGGTTTCAAACATGGAAAAGTGGCTGAGGTGCCTATTTAATGGAGCAAAGCAAATCCTATTCTCCAGGTTTTCCATGCACCCAGCAGTCCTTTCCTAATACAGGGTTCTCCTGGCTGGCATATCCCACCCCATACACTTAATTTTCAAGGCCAGGGCCTGGGCTTCTATCCACCCAAACTTGGATCTAAATGTATTCCATGTATTTTCTTTACATGGTCACTTTTATCTGTTCTTTTGACCAGTATCCCGGTGCTTCACTGATTCCCTTCTCTCTTCTCTTTTTTGTACCTCCCTCTCCTCACATGGCTCAGGGTTATGTCTACTCTGGACTCTCCCAGATGCCCCTTCACTCTGGTCAGGGTACCAAACACATCTCCAATAAATTTTCGCCTTCAACATACCTGAAACCAATCGTTTATTAAAAATATGTTTGTTTCCTTCACTGATAACCTTGTCCTAGTGGTCACGTAGGTACATTCTGAGCCTCAGTTCAGCTTAATATGACTCATGCCTATGTTTAGAACAAATGTTAGATGATACTTGAACAAGATATAATCGGAGATATAATAAAAGTTTATAAATACAGTTATATAATAAATATAGTTTACTTAACTGGATCAGCAAGAAATACAGTTGGGTCAGATCTGTTCCTGATGTGCACTGTCACAGACCATAAATATAGAGAACATTCTGAGAATCTAGTATAAGTATCAGCTGAGTTTCCAGATGTAGATGTAACTCAGTTGTGTTTGCCCTTGTTGCTGCTCTGTCACCATTCTTTGTGTGTGATTTGCACCCTCTGGTGGTTCTGAGCACACCTTCAGAAAGCTTTGTGTCTGAGTTCTCACTATGTCTGTCTTGCACAGTAATAAATGCCAGTGTCTTCATCTCTTAATCTGTTCATCTGCCGGTAATCACTTCATTTGTAATCATCTCTTGTGATGCTGAATCAGCCTATCAGACTCTGCATAGCATGCTGCATAATTATGAGTTTTTGTTGCAATTCGAGCAACCCATTCCAGCACCTTTTTTGAAGACTGTTGGATTCATTCTATCCAGTAGTCATAGAAAGAGAAGCCTGAGGTGGCACAGGAGAGTTTTAGGGAATTTCCAAGATGTACCTAGCTTTTCCCTTCTTCCACCAGCTTTACCTCACACTCGATACCTGCAATCAGATAATATTGTTAATAAAGGGTCATAAATTCCCGTGGTCCCTCTCACTCACATCTACCCACACACTTAGTATTTGCTTTTTATTCATAAATTACCTTTTAAAAGGTAAACAAGGAAAATCCACCTCAGTCTTAATGCCATATCGAATGTCCTGTGTTCAGTATGGATCAATGAATGGGAAGAGCTCAGATTCCAACTCTGGCAGAGGAATAGGGTCAGGGCTGATTTTATGAGAAGAGGAGGAAATATTTGTATGTCTTCCTGTTATATCATAAGCTCAGGAGCAGAAGTCTTAAAGAGAGCAAATAATGATGCAGATGTGGTAGATGAAGTAAGGACCAAAGTGTCATTTATAATATCAAAGTATCATTTATTGCCCTGGGGATGTTGCTGAGTCGGTAGAATATTCTTCCCTGCCAGAAGCCATGTATTCAGTCCCACCACTAAATGATAGCCAAGAGGTTGAAGCCAGAGTAACATAGGTTTGAGTTATGCTTTGTCTATGTGAAACTGTCTGAAAAAAGAAAAGAGAGGAAATGAAAAGGACTACTTAGTTTGAATTTATAGATATGCTTGTTAATATAGTGTTTCAGTCTTTATTGTGCTTTGTACTTGTAAACTCTTCTGCTGTCTTAGCATAAATTATTAAATAAAGCACTAGAAAATTAAGATAAAAAACTAAGATGTAATTACATAAGAAATATTGTATGCTGGATGTGGTGATGGGAAGATGGATCTCTATGAGTCTAAGATCAGCTTAATGCAATAGGAGAGTTCCCAGACAGCCAGTAGTATAGTATACAGTGAAGCTCTGTCTTAAAAGAATCAGGTTGAAAAACCAGAGAGAGAGAGAGAGAGAGAGAGAGAGAGAGAGAGAGAGAGAGAGAGAGAGAGAGAGAGAGAGAGAGAGAGAGAGAGTTGTTTTTCAAGAATCAGTAAACAATGAATGCATATATTAAATTGATTTAATAAAATATGACTGAAGCCATATATCTGTGGTAGAGTATGTTAAGTATAATGTTCAATGATTAATCCTCAAAACCATAAAAGCACTATTATATAAATATACATGATATATCACAGTATTTGATCAATGGTAAAAACATATTTTGAAGACTGACTTTTAGCTTATAGGTCTTCCAAGACTGATCTTCCAACCCATCATATAAGCCTGATCCTCACCATCACAAAGATCCTGGCAGTTCTTCCGTGACCTCATCAAAATACTCAGTGGCCTAGTTTCTTTCAATGCTGTACCCCTCTTCTCTTCAGATCCACAAGGATTTGCCTTTTTCTCATTACTCTCTAGGCCTCCTCTTTCTCAAACAGAAACATAGGAACATAGATGACTCAAATGCAAATGCCACACTGAAAAGCTACACACCCCTATCCAAATTGTTGATAATTCATGAAAGCTGAAGCATGGGGTTTCCCTTACTATGAGTAAACATCACTGAAATGACCATTTCCCAATTACTATCCATTGCTTATGCAAAACATTTGCATTCTGGGTGTTGCAAAAGACACAAATTTTTCCAAGTTTTATGGTTCTCTTTTCTTCCACTTTCTTTCCTATTTTCATTTTTTATTGAAGATATGCTTTATTTACATTTCAGATGTAACCTCTACTCCTGCTTCCCCTGCTCCCAGAAAGCCCTAACCCATGCTTTCAATGAGGATGTTCCTCCCACCTACCCTCCCTCGATTTCCCTGTATTTGGGTATCTAACTAGCTTTAATTGGACCAAGGACCTCTCCTCCCTTTGATGCCTGACAAGGCATTCCTCTGCTATAAAAGCAGCTGGAGCTAGTTGTACCTCTTGTTTAATGGCTTAGTCCCTGGGAGCTCAGGGTGGTTTGGTTGGTTGATATTGTTGTTCTTCCTATGAGTTTGCAAACCTCTTCAACACCTTTAGTACTTTCTCTGAATCCTCCATTGGGGACCCAGCGCTAAGTCCAATGGTTGGCTGCTATCATTTGCCTCTGTATTTGTAAAGCTCTAGCAGGGTCTCTCAGGAGACAGTCATATCAGGCTTCGTTCAGCAAGAATTTCTTGACATCCATAAAAGTATCAGGGTTTGGTGACTGTTTTTAGGATAAATCCCCAAATAGGACACTCTCTGGATATCCTTTCTTTCAGTCTCTGCTATATACTTTATCTCCATAATTGCTCCTGTGAGTATATTGCTCCCTTTCTCAGAAGAACTGAAGCACAGACACTTTGGCCTTCCTATTCTTGAACTTCATGTGGTGTGTGAATTGTATCTTGAATATTCTGAACGTCTGGGCTAATATTCACTTACCAGTGAGTGCATACAATGTGTGTTCTTATGTGATTGGGTTACCTCACTCAGGGCGATATTTTCTAGTTCTATTTGCCTAAGAATTTCATGAATTCATTGTTTAATAATAGCTGAGTAGTACTCTATTGTGTAAATATACCACATTTTTAGTATCCATTCCATAGTTGAAGGACATGTGGATTCTTTCCAGGTACTGGGTACTATAAATAAGGCTGCTAAGAACATAGTGGAGCATGTGCCTTTATTACATGTTGGAGCATCTTCTGGGTATATGTCCAGGAGTGGTACAACTTGGTCTTCAGGTGTACTATGTCTAATTTTCTGAGAAACCACCATACAGTTTTCCAGAGTGCTGTAACAGCTTGCTATCTCACCAGCAATGGAGGAGTGTTCCTCTTTCTCTGCATCTTCACCAGCATCTTCTGTTACCTGAGTTTTTGATTTTAGCCATTACAACTGGTGTTGTTTTCATCTGTATTTCCTGGATAACTAAGGATGTTGAACATTTCTTTAGGTACTTCTCAGTCGCTCGAGATTCCTCACTTGAAAATTCTTTGTTTAGCTCTGTACCCCATTTTTGATAGGGTTATTTGGTTGTTTGGAGTCTAACTTCTTGAGTTCTTTGTGTATATTGGATATTAGCCCTCTATCAGATGTAGGATTGGTAAGTATCTCTTCCCAATCTGTTGGTTGCCATTTTGTCCTTTTGACAGTGCCCTTTTCCTTACAGAAGCTTTGCAATTTTTATGAGGTCCCATTTGTTGTTTCTTGATCTTAGAGCCTAAGCAAATGCTGTTCTGTTCGGGAAATTTTTCTCATACCTATGTGTTCAAGGATTTTCCCCACTTTATCCTTATAAGCACTTGCCAAACAAATCCAAGAATACATCAAAATGGTCATTCACCATGATCAAGTAGGCTTCATCTAAGGAATGTAGGGATTGTTCAATATATGGAAATCCATCAATGTAATCTACTACATAAACAAACTCAAAGTAAAAAAAACACATGAAAGTCTCATTAAATGATGAAAAATAATTTGACAGTATTCTGCATCCTTTCAGGTTAAAAGTCTTCGAAAGATCAGGAATTCAAGCACCATATCTAAGCATAGTGAAAGCAATATACACCAAACCAGTAGCCAATGTCAAACAAAATGGTGAGAAACTTGAAGCAATCCCACTAAACACAGGCTACATATAAGGCTGCCCACTCTCTCCCTATCTACTTAATATAGTACTTGAAGTTCTAGATAGAGCAATTAGACAACAAAAGGAGGTCAAAGATATACAGATTAGAAAGGAAGAATTCAAAAGGTCACTATTTGCAGATGATATGATAGTATACTTAAGTGACCCAACAATACCACTAGAGAACTACTAAAGCTGATAAACAACTTCAGCAAATTGCCTGAATATAAAATTAGCTCAAAGAAATCAGTAGCCTACCCCTCCTCAAAGGATAAACAGGCTGAGAAACAAATTAGGGAAATGACACCCTTCACAATAGTTATAAACATTATAAAATATCTTGGTGTGACTCTAACCAAGCAAGTGAAAGATCTGTATGACACAAACTTCAAAGTTCTGAAGAAAGAAATCAAAGATCTCAGAAGATGGCAAGATCTCTCATACTCATGGATTGGCAGGGTTAATATAGTAAAAATGGCAATCTTGCCAAAAGCAATCTATAGATTCAATGTAATTGCCCCATCAAAATTCCAAACCAACTCTTACAGAGCTAGAAAGAGAAATCTGCAAATTCATTTGGAATAAGATAAAACCCAGGATAGCGAAAACTATTCTCAATAATAAAAGAACTTCTAGGGGAATCACCTTCCCTGTCCTCAAACTCTACTACAGAGCAATAGTGATTAAAAGAAAAAACTGTATGGTACTGGTACAGAGACAGGCAGGAAGATCCGTGGAACAGAATTGAAGAGCCAGATATGAACCCACACACTTGATCTGGTCATTTGATCTTTGACAAAGGAACTAAAACCATCCAGTGCAAAAAAGTTAGCATTTTTAAGAAATGTTACTGGATCAACTGGCAGTTATCATGTAGAAAAATGGAATTCCACCCATTCTTATTTCCCTGTACAAAGCTCAAGTTCAAGTGGATTAAGGACCTCCACATGAAACAGATACACTGAAACAGATACTGAAGGGAGGCTGCCAGGCTAGCAGAAAGGTCTTTGCCCAGTATGTGGGGCAGTTCTGGCATGGGCCCTGTGGTCCTGTAAAAGAATCCTGGCGGGGCAGGAGAGTCTTTGGTCAGGTCTGGCAGCTGGAGAAGCTGAGGTCTTTTCCATTGCTCTTACATGACTGGTTTTGATAAGAAGAGGCAGCTTATGGCTTCAAAGCTTTATAATAGAGAAATAAAAAAAGATAGAGATGTAAAGACAGAAAGAAAATATAGAGGGTGAGAGCTGGCCATGACCATGTGGAAGTATATCTACATCAAACATACATACATACATACATACATACATACATACATACATACATACATACATGTTTTCTTATAGAACCCAGGACCATTGGTCAATTGATGGCAAGAATATACACAATGGTATGGGGCCTCCTTCTTCAACAACTAATTAATAAAATATTCTACACCTATATCCCATAGAAGCCTATTCTCAAGTGAGCTTTTCTTTTTATAGATAACTCTAGTTTGTGTCAATTTGATGTAAAACTATCCAGTGAAACAGACTTCTTTTCAATTTGATGCTGGTACATATCACTGATAAAACATAACCTTTGCTGTTCTTTTCCCCAATATCTCACATTAGTAGCAGTATTACATTAACATCCCAAAATTTAAAACTCCCACTGATTTTAAAATTTCAAATACTTAAAAATGTGGGTTTAAAATTTAAAATTAAATATTTCACATTTAAATTCTCTCAACCATGGACTCCTGTGAAATAAAAAAATAATCCAAACATTTTCTTACTTCAAATAGGAAGAACCAGGACCAAGTCACAATCTAATAAAATTAAAATCAAATTCCAACTGTATAAATAACACAATAACAAATGCCTGGGATCAAGCTACAATCTTTTGGAATCCTCCAAAGGGCTTGGGTCACTTTAATGGCTCTGCCCTCTGCAGCAAAAAGATTGTCATTTTTGCTTAGTCCAACTCCATTACATATTTGCTGCTGCCCTTAGTGGACAGTTTATCATAAGTACATCTTGAAAATTGCTGTGGCCCTTATTTCAATTGACCTTCTCTTTCACCAATTACCTCTCCTAGACTCTCACAATGCCAAGCCTCCGCTTTGCTCCATGACCCCTCATGCCTTGAAAAGTAATGCCTTTTGCATAAATCTTACGCTGGTAATTTAGACTGCCAACTGGAGTTACAAGATTGGCTATTTCTGGTCCACAGCCTCTGTGTGCTGACCCTGAGGAAACACTTTCCAGAAAACTCAGAACACTGATGCTGATCTCTTCTTAATCTTCAATTGAAGCTGACTAGCATCATCTCAGTAAAAGCCATTTTACTTTTGTGTTTCTTGTGTCTTGTTAATTACAGATGATTCTTCAACTTCAGCTGACCAGAAACTAAATATTCTTCACACAAAAAGACCTGGCAGAGTTGTCACTCCCCTCTAAAACTTCACAAGAATTTCTTCCATTTTCTGCACTGCTTAGCTTTTATATTATTATCTCTCAAACTCCTACAAAACAGCCCAATAAGCTCTCAATGCTATATAGCTTTTCTAGCCAAAAGGTCCAAAGTCTTTCCATGATCTTCCACAAGATACCATGACCAAGTTTGTCACAGTAATACTCCATTATCCTGGTATCATCTTGTGGGAGTTAGAATTACTCTTGCTGTGATGAGATACCATGACCAAAACAACTTGGAAGGAAAAGGTTTATTTGGCCTTCACTTCCATAACACACAGTTCACTCTTGAAAGTAGTCAGAACAGGAGCTAATTTAGACAGGAATTTAGAGGAAGCAGCTGATATGAAATCCATGAACTGGTGCTGCTTACTATCTTGCTCCACATGTCTTGCTCAGCCTGGTTTCCTCTAGAACCCAGGACCAATAGTCCAGGAATAATGTCACTCATTATGGACCCTCCCTATCATCACTAAGAAAATGTCCTACAGCTTGGTACTATGGACATTTTCTCAACTGAGGTTCCTTCCTTTCAGATAACTATCTTGTGTCAAATTGACATAAATCTAACAAGCACAGACCATTTTAGATAGAATGGATATTTTGGTAGTATTAACTAATCTCATCTAGTGTCAGAATCTCAATTTATATCTCTTTTATATTTTATATATTTCATCAATACATTGCATTTTCTATGTATATATCTTTACATTCTGTTATTTGTATGGAATCACCTTAATCTTATTTGAAATTTAAATGGAACTGTTCTCTAAATTTATTTTCAGGTTGTTATTTTACAAAATGCTAACTTTGTGCTGATATTGAGAAAGAAATTTTGATTGATATTTTTTTCATTTGTTTCTTTTCTCTGGTTGCTTTAAATCTTCTCTAGTGAGTGGGCATCTTTTTCTTACTTCACTTCTTGAATTAACTTAGAAGAAAACCATTCGACAGTTTTTATTTTTAATTTTCTGTTATATGATTCTGTTGTAGGTGAATTTGCATGAAAATATTTTGCTTACTCATTTATTTAAAGAGAATCATACTTTTTTCTTTATAATAATGTTAAGGAGGTCTTACCATGCTGACTGAGTAGTGATTGCCTTTTATGATTTAGAGGGATATTATGGCTTTGCAGTTAAAGTGTTTGATGTACAGGCAAGAGAAATAAGTTTGGGTCCCTCGGTAAATGCTGTGTAGGCATGGTTACTATCTTGTAAAGATGAGAAATAACATACCCGGAGTAAGATGACTAATAACACTAATTATATCAGACAGTATTGGGGTTGAATGGATGACTCTACCATCTTGAATATTAGAAAAAAAATCAAAAGTCACATCTCTGTGTCAGAGTACTATATGCACTCAAACACATGTACACACATAGTCACACAAATTCCTCAACAACTGGAACCATACAAGTAAGATTTCTTTCCTGTGCCTATCTTCCCATCTGACTGAGTCTTCTGGGACCTCCTAGTTGCCTTGAGCATGTACTGTCCCTGGAAGACCGCCATTGTCCCACCACCTCTCTGCCCAGTATCATCAGACCTGCTGATCTGGAAACATATAGGGTAGATTTCCTCCTTGTCCCCATCTTTCATGCCTACTGAATCCTCTAGTGCAACCCCATCTGCCTTGACAACCTGATATCCTTGGTAGAAATTCATTATCCTACTACCTTTCAGCAAGTCTTCGTTAGACATGCATGAGAAGGAAGTAAATAAAACTGCGCAAGACTTAAAAATAGAGAGAGAAGCAATAAAGAACATAGAAATTGAGGGAATTATGAAGGTGGAAAACAAAGGAAAGAGAACAAGAACAACAGATGCAAACATCACCAACAAAATAAAGGAGATGGAAGATAGAATCTTGTGCATAGAAGATTCATTAGAAGAAATTGATACACCAAAGAAAATATTAAATCTAAAAGATTTCTGATAGAAAACATCCAGGACATTGGTGCTAACATGAAAAAGGCCTCCTCTAAGGGTAATAGGAATAGAAGAGGGTGAAGTGTACCAGCTCCAAAATCCGGAAAATATTTTCAACAAAATCATAGAAGAAAATTTCGCCAACCTAATGAAATAGATGCCTATAAACAAACACAAAGGTTATAGAACACCAATTAGGCTGGACCAGAAAAGAAAATTCGCCTATTACATAATAACCAAAACACAGTATCTGTGGAACACAGAAAGGATATTAAAAGCAGCAAGGGAAAAAGGCCAGGTAACATACAAATGCAGACCTATTATAATTACACCATACTTCTCAACATATGAAGCTCAAGGAAAAGGAAGACCAAATTGTGGATGCATTAGTCTTACTTAGAAGGGGGCAAAATAATTATCGGAGGTAGAAGGAGTGAGTGACTGGGAAGGCAGAAAGGAAGTGAAGGGAAAGGGGGGTAGATCAGGTGTGAGAGGATACGTGGGAGAAGTATAGGTCAGAAAATTGAATGTAGATGTATAACAGCGAGAGGGGTTGAATGGGGAAAAGAGGGAGGGAAGGGGGCTTATGGGACTTTCGGGGAGGGAGGAAACGGGAATGGGCAAATGAGTTTGAGTGTAAATAAGAAAAAACTTAGAAAATAAAATAAAATAAAATAAAATAAAATAAAATGAGATGGAGATCTGGGGAGAGTCACTAGAATGTACCAGATGCCAGAAAAGAAAGAGGCTCCCAGGATACAATGGGGATGACATTAGCTGACAAACAAAAAAAAAAAGAAAAAAGAAAGAGAAACCTGTAGAGGTCACATCCTAGAGGGTACCTCTACATGTCTTATCTAGAGGTAAGACAGGGCCCCAAATTGAGAGATGGAGCCACACACCTATCTCAAAAATGTTAACACAGAGTTGCTCCTATCTAAAAGAAATTCAGGGACAAAGAGAGGATCAGAGACTGAAGGAAAGGCCATCCAGAGACTGCCTAACCTAGGGATCCATCTCATCTGCAGACACAAAACCCAGACACTATTGATGATGCCAAAAAGACCCTGCTGACAGGAACCCCGTATAGCTGTTCCATGAAAGCCTCTGCAAGAGTCTGACAAATATCGATGTGGAAGTTTGCTGCCATCCACAAGACTGAGCATTGGGATACCAATGCAGAAATTAGGGGAAGGATTAAAAGAGCTGAAGAGGTTTACAACCCCGTAGGAAGAACTACATAAACATAAAACAACCAGTCACCCGAGAGCTTCCAGGGCCTAAACCATCAACAAAAGTGTACACATGGAGGGACCCATGGCTCCAGCTGCGTATAGAGTAGATAAGTGCCTTATTTGGTTGGAATCAGTAGAATGAGAGGCCTTTGGTCCTATAGAGGCTCGATGCCCCAGTGTAGAGGAATGCTAGGGTGTTAAGAGGGGAATGGTTGGGTGAATGGAGGAAGCACCATCTCAGATAGGAAGCTGAGGAAAGCATGAGGGATGGGGTAGAGCTTGTGGGAGAGAGGGAGCAGGGTGGGCAGTGATAGGGATATGAATGAAGAAAACAGAAAGAAAGAAAGAAAGAAAGAAAGAAAGAAAGAAAGAAAGAAAGAAAGAAAGAAAGAAAGAAAGAAAGAAAGAGCAAGAAAGAAAGAAAGAAAGAAAGAAAGAAAGAAAGAAAGAAAGAAAGAAAGAAAGAAAGAAAGAAAGAAAACAGAAGGAAAGACAGAGAGAGAGAGAGAGAGAGAGAGAGAGAGAGAGAGAGAGAGAGAGAGAGAGGAAGAAAGAGAAAGAAAGACAGAAGGAAAGAATGAAAGAAAGAAGACAGAAGGAAAGAAATAAAGGACAAAAGAAGGGAGGGAGGGAGGGAGGGAGGGAATAAAGGAAAGAGAGAAAGGAAGGATCAAGGAAAAAAAAGAACAAAAAGAAATCTGTTCAAGAAACTGTCACAATTCTCCAAATTCCCTTTAACTCACATCTTGTCACACACCTATTTTCTTATCTTCTTATTCAAATGCAACAAGTAAATTCTAGTTCCATGATTTGCCAGAGGTAGAGGTTCAGAGCTTTTAAGCTTTTAAACTTATCATGAACTAAGTAAAAAGGTACTTGTATGTCATTCTGTTAAATGAGGTGTTCAGGAATGGAAGCTTTAATGAGAGGAGTCACTAGTGCAGATAGCAGACATAAAATTTAGGAGTCAGCATAAGGAGAGCATTAAAATATCTTATTAATAAAATTTCATAAGAATTCTTTCAGATTTTGGTCCATAGTTCTTTTTTACTTACCTTACCTACTCCAAAGAAAATGATAAAATGTTTACAGCTTTTAAAATTTATCAAAAATCTAAATGATGTTAAATGATGTACTAATAATTTGTTTAAGGTTACAGTCTAGAGTCTCTCGAAAGACATATTTCTGTACTAATATGTGTAAGTAGGTTATTTTATGCTCTTTGGTGCTATGCTAAACAGTCAAATTTAAACAAAAGTTAAAACCAAACAAGTACCCTTTATGATCAGTGATAACACAGATCGTATGGACTGAAAAATCTGCCGAGGATCTATGAGGATTCCCATGTTGGGAATCTGATCCCTATACCAAAAGCAAACCACAAAGTTTTCTGCACTATATTTTGGGTTACTGCCATGGACCACCCCAACCAGGGGTCGGGGTCCCTGGGATGAGGGTCCTCGAAGCCCAGGTGTGTAAGGATTTGGTGTTGACAAACAGAAAAAAACAGAGAGACAGTTTGAATCTGAATGTATTTTGCAGCTCTCAAGCAGGGGATTTTTTACATTAAACCAAACATGACACAACTCTTAGAAACCATATCCAATGAAACAATTGTGAATACCAAGAAGAATCACTTGGCACAGGAAAGTACAGAAATCATCCAAGCATTACTAATCTGAAACTATGTGTACAGTGAATCACAAACAGAATAGGTAATGCAAACATCAAAAATATAACAATTCTAAAAGAATATATTCAATGTGGCGATCATCCAAGGCTAGTGGCATATTCCCAAGAACAGGTTAATAAATCTTTATGGTCAGTGCTCTTAACCACTGAACTAACTTTCCAGCCCCTATGGTTAATTATTGCTTAATATCCAATACCTGATTTTTTATAAGTCTTCAAAGCATACATTTAAACTATTTTAATTCTAATTAAAAATGTCTTTACCGTATACCAAAACCCACCTTTGATGACACACATGCAGCCATATGAAATTTTATTGTTGGGAAAGTTTTTATCTATCATAATAATTTTGTAAACGATTTGAAAATAAAGGGTTGGTTTCCCTGGAGATAAGGTCATGTTCATGACCTATCTCAAAGGGTGGTTTCATACCCATTATTCTTGTTTAAGATCATTGTCTGGGCTACCAGGAAACTGCAGGTAAGAAAAGGAATGAAAGAGAACAAAAATGAAAAATTGCCATGAGAACTAAAGCTCAATTTTTTTCTCCGGCCAAGAGTTCCACAACCATTTCCAGGAGACCTCGTTCCTTTGAAGTCTAATGCCTCAGTCTGTGGAATTTGTCACACAGATTCTACTGGGGTCAGTGTGGCATCTCTCCATTTTTTATTTTTTAATTGAATTTCATAAATTTCTATTTTGGCTGTAGAGATGAGGTAAAGATTATTCGGAAGATGATTGGAAAAATAAGGAGGAGGAGTAGAATTATTCCTGTAGCCACAGTGATAACAATGATCCAATGTTGCCAGCCAATAGGGTTTAAAGACCATAAACCAAGGCTAATAGATTGAGACAAATCCTCTATGCCAGCAGATTCATCATGTGCTTTGCTCATAGCAGAAATTTGGGCTTGTAATTGAGCCATATCATAAATGAAATCATTGTCCTTCCAAATTCCCAACAAATATTTTTTAGTAATATTCCAATTGTTACTTTCATTATAAGGTAATGGTGTTACACGTATGTACTGAAAGCTGGCATGGAACTTGAACTTTAACATTTTCTACATCTTGTCCTAATAATAATATATTATTAATAATATATAATTAATTAATATATATTAATTAATAATTAATATACTAGATATTATATATCAACACATTAATATTAATAATTAATAATTATTAACTAGTAATTAACATATATTAATACATAATAAATATAATAAATTATATTTTATATAATAATAATATATATAAATAATATATATTTCCTAATATATAATATATATAAATGCATCGTTTAATTCTAACTTTTTATCTATATTTCCTTGTCTTGGAATTATTAAAGAGACATTTTTTATTTAAATAAGCAACAAAATGTGCAGTATTTATGCCTGAAACCATTGCAACTGTAGAAACTGTAAGCACTAATGCCTAAAACTAAATCTGCAGCAAAACGCTTTTGTCTAACTAGCTCATTACCTCTTTTAAGTGTTTGCAAAGCTACATTATCAAACCAAACACCATCTTTTAAATCTATAGGAAGCATAACATAAGAAGTTCTTTGTAATATCATAATGACTGAATAACTTCTAATTGAAATAGGATCAACACAATTAGTTAGAATACATTTGGAACAGCTGACTTGATAAAATCTTTCTACCTTAGTAATTTTTAAATCTGAGGACTATCCAGCAAGTATACCATGAGGATAGTTTAGGCAAGATCTAATTGCCAAAGGAGTGTTCTTAGATTCCTTAGAATTTTTTAGAACCCTATTAGTTGCAGCAAAAAGTCTAAATAATCCTAGACAAACATTAGAAATATTATGTGGAGAAGAGAGAGCTAGCTTCTTCATATTCCATACTACTTTTTCTGCCTTCATTTGCTTCTTTCTTTTCTGGGTTCATGATAGAGGCCTTTTGGTGGAAGGGTCGAATAAATCTGTCTGGGATCAAGATTGATATTTCTGCATTCTGTGGAAAAATACAAGCATATCCTCTTCCCGGGTTGATTAGCACATCTGGCCCTTTCCTAGTGCCCATTAAAAGATCCTTCCACATCACTAAAGGAGTAAGTCTGCTGTAGGCGGGGGGCAAAGTTTTTGCATAAGAGTAAAATCATTATCATCTGTATTAAGGTGATTCATGATAAAGAAAGCATAACTTAATAATTGATAAGGTGAATAGTAATGACCATTAGATTTCAATCTTTGAAGTTGTACCTTAAGATTTTGATGAATCCTTTCTATGGTAGCCTGACCTTGGGGGTTACATGGAATTCCTGTTGTATGTTCTATACCCCATTGAATGCAAAACTTTGCAAAAGCTTGAGAAGTATATGCTGGAATATTATCAGTTTTAATTCTTTTTGGAACACCTAAGGAGGAGAAGCACGTAATAAAATGTTGTATGACATCTTTCACGGCCTCCCTGGTTCTTGCAGTGGACATGACCACATGAGAGTAGGTATCTACAGTAACATGTACATAGGCCAACTGTCCAAATTCTGGGATATAAGTTATGTCCATTTGTCACAAAACTTGAGCCTTAAGGACCCTTGGATTTCCTCCCATTTTTAATGGATGATGTATACCAGGACATTGTTTATAGTTCTTTACAATTTGCCTAGCCTGTTCCCTTGTCAAATTGAACATCTTTCTCAAAGCCAATGCATTCTGGTGATGTAAAGCATGACTTTCTAATGCTTATTCAATCATACTAGCAATCAAGTGTTCTTTTGTCAATAAAACTGCCGTAGAATTTCCTAAAGTCAGTGGACCTGGTAGGCCAGTATGTCCTCTGATATGTACTATACAAGTTTTTCTTTTTCTTGATTGAATTATATTTTTTAACTGAAGCAAGAATGATATAATTTTGGAATTTCCAGATATAAGAGCTGTCTCTATATCTGGAAATAAATGAACTACATATTTTGAATCTGTATAAAGGTTAAACTCTTCAGCTATGTATTCAAGTGCAGTAATAACTACAATAACTTCTGCCTGCTGTGCAGAAATTTCTTTTGCCTTTTTAGTAATTACAGGCCCATCTTTTATATAGACAGCTGAAATTCCATTGGATGACCCATCTGTAAATACCAAGAGGGCATCAGAAATAGGTTCCAATGCTATTTTAGAAGGAAAGATTATTTCTGTTTCTTCTACAAATTTTAATATAGGGTGTTGAGGTACATGATATTTGATTTGTCCCATGTAATGAGTTAATGAAATTCCCCAATCATCTGCATGCTGAAAGCCAGCCCCAGCAGAGGTGTTTCTTCCTTCTTGGTTCTTCTTGAGGCAGCAGAGGGGGAAAGAGCATCCGCAGGATAAGACTTTGTCTTAGGAAATTCTGGGGTACGACTTTGTATTACAGAAAATTTAGGGTTGCTGTGTAATAAAAAGTTTACTTATCTAAGTCTAAGTTACTATGCAAATGCAGCTGACCTGTCTTTTTTGTTCCTCTGAAGCCAGGAGACTGCAATATAAGGCACAGCAGGAGATTAAGTAAAGGTTGAGTTGTTAGAGCCTTTTCCCTATTGTCCAGATGCCTCTTGCCTGTCAGGCTAGGGGGAAGTTTAAAGCAATAAACTTGTATTGAACCAGGAGAAGAGAATAACACTCACAGAAAGAAAAACCTTTACATAAGTGAATATGCATAATCTCACATAAATTTATACACAGCTTCAAACATAACAGAGATTTCATGTACACATTTTCACACAAATTCAGCTGGGTGCAGCATGCATGCATTCTCACAATTACATACTTACACACACATACATACTTACATATGCATATGGAGCAAAAGACCAAGCACTGGTGTAGAAAGAACTCAGCTATTCAGGATGAAAAATGGACTCCAATCTTTATTGCATCGAGAAAGAAAAAGCTTCCACCCTTTCAATGCTAAATGAATTAAATCCATGTTTGTTTCTCTTAATAAGACTAAGCCTGTCTTATCCTTACCATGGGATCTGTCCTGTCCCACTGTAAGGGGTAAGGAAAAGCCTGCCTGCTCCTTCTGCTCTCTGCAACATCTTCTTTTTTCCTCTTTCTCTAAGCATCCAACACATTTGTTCTCTTAGTTATTTTATGTTACCTACAATTTCTAAGTTATTCCACTCTGCATTCTCCTTCTAATCTTGTTCTCTTCTAATTAAAAACTTCTCCTCAGTTCATTCTCTCAGCTCTGTTCTTCTCACCTAAATTCTTCTAGTCTAATTCTTCTCTTTATCCTCAGCCCTTAAATATCTTTCAGAATATTTGATCACATGTTACAAAGTTCATCACAAGTTCACACAAAATACTAAGTCATAAATTGAAATAGAAGTTTACAACAGAGAATGTTTACATGCATATCCATTAGGAGCTATTATCTAGCTAAACATCTATCACTTGTCTTCTCTACAGGTTCATAGAAAGTTTAAAATCATAGCAAAGTTATAAGTGAAGTTCTTTTTTGTTTTCTTTTATTTTTTCTTAGATATATTCTTGATTTTCATTTCCAATGATTTTCCCTTTCCTGACTCCCCCCTGCCTGAAAGTCCCATAAGCCTTCTCCCCTCCCTGTTCCCCAATCAAACCCCTCCTGCTTCCCTGTCCTGGTGTTTCTCTACATTGCTGCATCGAGCCTTTCCAGGACCAGAGGCCTCTCCTTCCTTCTTCTTGGGCATCATTTGATATGTGAATTTTGTCTTGGGTATTCCGAGCTTTGGGATAATATCCACTTATCAGTGGGTGCATACCATATGTGTTCTTTTGTGATTGGGTTACCGCACTTAGGATGATATTTTCCAGTTCCACCCATTTGCCTAAGAATTTCAGGAGTTCATTGGTTTTTGTGTTTTGAAAAAGGAAGTAGAAACATTTTATGATAGAATTGAAGATTTACATGGGAAATATTTCTTTTTTTTTGTCTAGCATATTTCTTTTTATTTTTAATTTTATTTTATTTTCTAAGTTTCTTTTATTTACATTCAAAATCATTTCCCCTTTCCCATTTCCTCCCAACTCGAAAGTCCCATAAGCCCCCTTCCCTCTCTCTTTTCCCCAATCAACCCCTTCTCATGTCTCTGTCATGGCATTCCCCTACATCCAGTCTTTCCAGGACCAGGGGTCTCTCCTTCCATCTTCTTGGAAATCTATTGATATGCGAATTGTGTTTAGGGTATTCCGAGATTCTGGGTTAATATCCCCTTATCAGTGACTGCATACCATGTGTGTTCTTCTGTGATTGGGTTACCTCACTAAGGATGATATTTTCAAATTCTGACCATTTTCCTAGGAATTTCGTGAATTCATTGTTTTTAATTGCAGAGTAGTATTCCATTGTGTAAATATACTACATCTTCTGAATCCATTCCTGCGCTGAGGGACATCTGGGTTCTTTCCAGGTTCTGACTATTATAAATAAGGCTGTTATGAACATAGTGGAGCATGTGTCCTTATTGCATGCAAGTAAAGCCTCTGGGTATATGCCCAGGAGTGGTATAACAGGATCCTCTGGGAGTGTCATGCCCAGTTTTCTGAGGAACTGCCAGACTGCTTTCCAGAGTGGTTTTAAAAGCTTGCAATCCCGCCAGCAGTGGAGGAGTGTTCCTCTTTCTCCACATCCTCACCAACAACTGCTGTCTCCTGTGTTTTTGATCTTAGCCATTCTGACTGGTGTGAGATGGAATCTCAGGGGTGTTTTGATTTGCATTTCCCTAATGACTAAGGATGATGAACATCTCTTTAGGTGCTTCTCAGCCATTAGATATTCTTCAGGTGAGAACTCTTTGTTTAGCTCTGTACCCCATTTTTAATAGGGTTACTTGCCTCTCTGGAGTTTAACTTCTTGAGTTCTTTGTATATATTGGATATTAGCCTTCTGTCGGATGTAGGGTTGGTAAAGATCATTTGCCAGTTAGTTGGTTGCCACTTTGTCATTTTGACAGTGTCTTTTGCCTTACAAAAACTTTGTAATTTAATGAGGTCCCATTTGTCTATTCTTGATCTTAGAGCATAAGCTATTGGAGTTCTGTTCAGGAAATTCTCCCTTGTGCCCATATGTTCAAGGTTCTTCCCTAGTTTCCTTTCTATTAGTTTCAGTGTGTCTGGTTTTATGTGGAGGTCCTTGATCCACTTGGAATTGAGCTTAGTGCAATGAGATAAGAATGGTTCAATTTGCATTCTTCTGCATGTTGACCTCCAGTTGAGCCAGCACCATTTGTTGAAAAGGCTATCTTTTTTCCACTGGATGGTTTTAGCTCCTTTTTCAAAGATCAAGTGAACATAGGAGTGTGGATTCATTTCTGGGTCTTCAATTTTGTTCCATTGATCTACATGCCTGTCACTGTACCAATACCATGCGGTTTTTAACACTATTGCTCTCTAGTACAGCTTGAGGTCCGGGACACTGATTCCCCCAGAGGTTCTTTTACTCTTGAGAATAGTTTTAGCTATCCTGGGTTTTCTGTTATTCAAGATGAATTTTGAATTGCTCTTTCTAACTCTATGAAGAATTGAGTTGGGATTTTGATGGGGATTGCATTTAATCTGTATATTGCTTTTGGAAAGATGGTCATTTTTACTATATTAATCCTGCTAATCCATGAGAATGACAGATTTTTCCATCTTCTGAGGTCTTCTTCAATTTCTTTCTTCAGAGACTTGAAGTTCTTGTCATACAGATCTTTCACTTTCTTCAGAGACTTGAAGTTCTTGTCATACAGATCTTTCACTTGTTTGGTTAGAGTCACACCAAGATGCTTTATATGGTTTGTGGCTATCGTGAAGGGTATCATTTCTCTTACTTCTTTCTCAGCTTGCTTATCCTTTGAGTATAGGAAGGCTACTGACTTGCTTGAGTTGATTTTATATCCGGCCCCTTTGCTGAAGTTGTTTATCAGCTCTAGGAGTTCTCTGGTGGAGTTCTTTGGTTCGCTTAAGTATACTATCATATCGTCTGCAAATAGTGATAGTTTGACTTCTTCCTTTCCAATTTGTATCCCTTTGACCTCCTTTTGTTGTCTAATTGCTCTAGCTAGAACTTCAAGTACTATATTGAAAAGATATGGAGAGAGCGGTCAGCCTTGTCCCTGATTTTAGTGGGATTGCTTCATGTTTCTCTCCATTCAGATTGATGTTGGCTACCGGTTTGCTGTAAATTGCTTTTACTATGTTTAGATATGGGCCTTGAATTCCTGATCTTTCCAAGACTTTTAGCATGAAAGGTTGCTGAATTTTGTCAAATGCTTTCTCAGCATCTAATGAGATGACCATGTGATTTTTTTCTTTGAGATTGTTTATATAGTGGATTACATTTATGGATTTCCTTATATTGAACCATCCCTGCATCCCTGGGATGAAGCCTACTTGATCATGGTGAATGATCGTTTTGATGTGTTCTTGGATTCGGTTGGCAAGAATTTTTTTGAGTATTTTTGCATCGATATTCATAAGAGAGATGGGCCTGAGATTCTCTTTCTTTGTCGGATCTTTTTGTGGTTTTCAGTATTAGCGTAATTGTGGCTTCATAGAGCGAGTTGGGTAGTGTTCCTTCTGTTTCTATTTTGTGGAACAGTTTGAAGAGTATTGGTGTTAGGTTTACTGGCCCTTTAAGTTGCAAATCTTCACTCTCATCTATACCTATAATCCTTAGCTTTGGTCTTCTCATTGTGTCCTGGATTTCCTGGATGTTTTGGGTTACACGTTTTTTGCATTTTGCATTTTCTTTGACTTTTGAGTCGATGCTTTCTATGGTATCTTCAGCACCTGAGATTCTTTCTTCCATCTCTTGTAGTCTATTTTTGATGTTTGCATCTATGACTCCTGATTTCTTCCCAAGGTTTTCTATCTCCAAAGTTGTCTCCCTTTGTGATTTCTTAGTTGCTTCTACTTCCTTTTTTAGATCCTGGATGAATTTGCTGAGATCCTTCACTTGTTTGATTGTATTTTCCTGTATTTCTTTAAGGTATTTTTGCATTTCCTCTTTCAGGATTTCTGCCTGTTGATCCAAGGTCTCCTGTATTTCTCTAAGCGACTTTTGTGTTTCCTCCTCATGGGCTTCCATCTGTTGATCCATCGCCTCCTGAATTTCTTTAAGCAGTTCTTGTGTTTACTTTGTACGCGCATCTATCCGTTGATTCATTTCTTTAAGCACTTTTTGTGTTGCCTACCTATGGGCATCCATCTGTTGACCCATATTCTTCTGCATTTCTTTATGCAATTTTTGTGAGTCCTTTGAAAGTGCTTCTAACTGTTGATTCATTTCTTTAAGCGATTTTTGTGTTGTCTCCTTGTGGGCCTCCATCTGTTGATCCATGTTCTCCTGCATTTCTCTAATGATTTTTGTGTTTCCTTTGTAAGGGCTTCTAACCCTTGATTCATGGTCTCCTGTAATTCTTTATTAGATTTATTTGTGTCCTTCTTGTGATCCTCTAATAGAATCATGAGAAGTGATTTTAAATCCAGATCTTGTCTTTCGGGTGTGGTGGGGTATCCAGGACTTGCTGCTGTTGGAGAGTTGGGTTCAGATGGTGCCATATTACTTTGATTTCTGTTGGAAGCGTTCCTACGTTTGCCTTTTGCCATCTGATTACCTCTGATGTTAGTTGGTCCTACTATTACTGGCTGTTGGATGGACCTCCTGTGAGCCTGCAAAGCTACTTCTAGCCCCCCTGGCTTACCAGGATTCCCCTGGCACCGATTTCTGGGGCCTGCCCTTCTCCTGAGTGACTTTGGAACCCTAATGTGCCTTGCCCCTAGTGATGTTATATTGGGGAGTCCCTGCACATCCAAAGGCTCAGCGTAGTGGATTCCTGGAGCAGATGTCACCAAAGGGAGGGTTGTAGGCTCCCTCCCTGTGCAGGGGTGTGTGATCCCTTTGGGGGGGCCGAGGGGGCGTCCCTCTGCAGGGCAGAAGACCCACAGCAGGGCTGGTGCATCGATTACTGCAGACCTGCCCAGCTCTTGGAGCAGGTTACACACAAGCTGCCTGAGACCGAAGCGATATTGTGCCTGTCTGTCTCCGAGCCCGGTGGTCCCAACTACCTGGACACTGGAGCAAAGATGGCAGAATTCACTCTGCACTCTCTCAGCGGCGGGGGTCACCCTGCAGGGTGGATGGCCCACAGCAGAGCTGGCACCCAGACGATCATAGCACTGTCCAGTTCTTGGGAGCAGATGGAAGCTCCAACAGGCCGTGTCCCCAAGCGATGTTATATTGGGGGGAACCTGGGTACCTGTCTCCTCAGTGCGGTAGATCCCAGAACAGAGGTCGCCAAAGGGAAGCTGGTAGGCTCCCGCCCAGTGCGGGGGGGGGGGTCCCTCTGCAAGGCAGAAGTCCCACAGCAGAGCTGGCGTGCTGGTTACTGCAGATCTGCCCAGTTCTTGGAGCAGGTTACACACAAGCTGCCTGAGACCGAAGCGATATTATGCCTGTCTGTCTCTGAGCCTGGCCGTCCCAACTACCTGGACACTGGAGCAAAGATGGCAGCGTCATGGGAAATATTTCTAATAAAATTGTAGAAAAATATAAAATAATATTAAGATTATCATGGAAAAGTACAGATAAAATGGTAGGCATAAAAATATTTCGAAGTGGACTAAAAGTGGAATTATAAACATTTTCTGATAAAATTGAAGGTTTACATGGAAAACTATTTCTGATACAATTAAAATAAAATATATGGAAAACATTAAAATTGAAGATTATCATGGAAAATTATACAGATAAAATGGTAGGTATAAAAATACTTCTAAGTTGATTGAGAGTGGAATTATAAACATTTTGTGATAAAATTGAAGATTTATATATCTCTGATAAAATTGAAGAAATATATAGAAAAATACATTAAGATTGAGTATTTCATGGAAAAATTATACAGAAAAAAATGGTAGGCATAAAAAATATTCCCAATTTCTTTTGAGAGTGGAATTATAAACATTTTCTGATAAAATTGAAGATCTATAAGAAAAACATTTCTGATAAAATTCAAAAAATATATAGAAAAACATGTTAAAACTATTTCATCAAAAATTATACAGTTAAAATGGAAGGTATAAAAATGTTCCTAAGTTGATTGAAAATAAAATTATAGACACTGTTTGATAAAATTGAAGATTTACATGGAAAATATTTCTGATAAAATTGAAGAAATATATAGAAAAAAATTTAAAATTAAAAATTATCATGGAAAATAATACAGTTAAAATGGTAGACATAAAAAATACTAATAAATTGAAAGAGAAATCACCAATATTTTCTGATAAAATCGAAGATTTACATGAAAAATATTTCTGTTAGACTATGTTTTTTGTTGGGGAATTGAGTCCATTGATGTTATATGATATTAAGGAATAGTGATTGTTGCTTCCTGTTATTTTTGATGCTCTTTTTATGTTTCTTTGGTTACTTTCTTCTGGGTTTGTTGGAAAAATATTACTTTCTTGATTTCTCTAGGGTGTAGTTTCCCTCCTCATGTTGGCATTTTCCATCTATTATCCTTTGTAGGACTGGATTTGTGCGGAGATATTGTATAAATTTGGTTTTATCATGGAATATCTTGTTTTCTCCATCTATGGTAATTGAGAGTTTTGCTGGGTATAGTAGTTTGGGCTGGCATTTGTGTTCTATTAGGGTATGGATCAGATCTTCCCAGGATCTTCTAGCTTTCATCATCTCAGGTGAGAAATCTGGTGTAATTCTGATAGGCCTGCCTTTATATGCTAATTGACCTTTTTCTCTTACTGCTTTTAATATTCTTTCTTTGTTTAGTGCATTTGGTGTTTTGATTATTATGTGACAGGAGGACTTTCTGGTCTGGTCCAATCTGTTTGGAGTTCTGTAGGCTTCTTGTATGTTCATGGACATCTCTTTCTTTAGGTTAGGGAAGTTTTCTTCTATAATTTTGTTGAAGATATTTACTGGCCCTTTAAGTTGGAAATCTTTGCTCTCTTCTATACCTATAATCCTTAGGTTTGGTTTTCTCACTGTGTCCTTGATTTCCTGGATGTTTTGGGTTACAAGCTTTTTGCATTTTGCATTTTCTTTGACTGTTGAGTCAATGTTTTCTATGGTATCTTCAGTCCCTGAGATTCTTTCTTCTATCTCTTGTATTCTGTTGTTGATGCTTGCATCTCTGGCTCCTGAATTCTTTCCAAGATTTTCTATCTCCAGAGATGTCTCACTTGTGATTTCTTTATTGTTTCTACTTCCATTTTTAGATCCTGGATGATTTTGTTCAATTCCTTCACATTTTTGTTTGTGTTTTCCTGTAATTCTTTAAGGGATTTTTGTGTTTCCTCTTTATGGGCCTCTACCTGTTCACTCATGCTCTCCTGTATTTCTTTCAGGGATTTTTGTGTTTCCTCTTTAAGGGCTTTTACCATTTGACTCATGTTCTCCTGTATTTCTTTAAGGGCATTAGTTATGTCCTTCTTGATGTCCTCTAACAGCATTGTGAGATGAGAATTTAAATCCAACTCTAGCTTTTCTAGTGTGTTGGGGTATCTGTGACTTGCTGTGGTGCGAGAACTGGGGTCTGATGTTGCCAAGTAGCCTTGGTTTCTGTTGGTAGTGTTCTTGTGCTTGCCTTTCACCATCTGGTTATCTCTGGTGTTAGTTGGTCTTGTTGTCTCTGGCTGGAGCTTGCCCCTCCTATGTACCTGTAAGCCTGTGTCTGTACTCCTGGGAGACCAACTCTCTTGTGGCTCATAGAAGGCTG
The DNA here is from genome assembly GCA_036184385.1 of Tokudaia muenninki. Lineage (NCBI taxonomy): Eukaryota > Metazoa > Chordata > Mammalia > Rodentia > Muridae > Tokudaia > Tokudaia muenninki. The sequence continues at coordinate 127,763,416 of BTHS01000008.1, forward strand.
TGGAGCTGTCTGGTTCCCTGAAGCAAGTGGCCACTGGAAAGGAAGACTCCTGTCCCAGCAACTCCATTGATCATATGACCTGTGCCCTCCTAGCTGTACCCCACCAGGGAGAAGGTGGAGATCTCACCTCCTCACTCAGAAGTGAAATCACTGCTGAGAGATCATGCTCTCCTGGTGGGTTAAGCACAGAAGTCTATGGAGCTGTCTGGTTCCCTGCTGCAAATGGCGACTGTAAGGGAAGACTCCTGTCTCAGCTGCTCCACTGACTGTATGCCCTGTGTCCTCCTAGCTGTACCCCTCCAGAGAGAAGGTGAAGATCTTACCTCCACAATCAGAAGTGAAATCACTGCTGGGAGATCACTCTGTCCTTGTGGGCTAAGCAGAGAGGCTTTGGAACTGCCTAGTTACCTGCTGCAAATGGCGGCCACATAAGTGAAGTTTTGTATCTATAATCCAGTCAATATTTTATCTTCTGTCCTAGCACCTATAATAAATCATTAGTTCCTTTTTATGACATTTGGTTAATTGTTTTACAGCCTCTTGGAATGTGCTCTGAGTAGGAGAAAGTCTGGTTGCCTTCTAGAACAATTGTCTTGTGACACTTGGGAGACAGGCAGAGTTCTCATTGCAGTTTTGACTAAGGACTTAGTAGCAGTCCCAATGTAAAAGATCTTAATAATGACAGATATAATTTTAGGAATTCTTATAGGATCATGACTAAAACTTAAATCATCTATTTGTTTATATAGCATCACTATAAAATAATATTTCTTCCTGCATCTGCAGAGATCTGCTCCAATGGGGTGTGCTATTACTTATTGATTATTATATATGTTTAATAATAACAGGAAAAGCATATTTATTAGCTTGCCCCGTTATTGCTCCTGACATCTGCAGCTTGAAGTAAATACTCCAATTGTTCCTTATTGTAGGGAATAAAAATTTCATGCATTTCTTTGCCAAACAGTTTCTTGAATCTTAACCTCCCTTTAATAATTAATTGACTAAATATAAAAGGATAAGACAATACCATTTTAACTTGAGTATGAGGGGAAAAATCCATTCCAATGCACCATCTTGCCATAAACATGCAGTTGGGGTGTAAGATGCTTTAGTATAATAAAGGACCATGTTTTTAGATAGTTTATCTGTTTTACTTTAGCATCTTGCATTTTTTGTTCTATCAATTCTAATTTTTTTAAGTTTTCTTTTTAAGCTCTCTTTTAGATTTGGGATCTGGATCGCCTTTAAGAATTTCAAATAAATGATGCAGTTGTCCTGTGGTAATTTTTAAATAAGGTCTATTACAATTAATATTTCCCAATAATTTTTGAAAATCATTAATTGTCTTTAATTTATCAATCCTAAGTTGCAATTTTTGAGATACAATATATTCATTATGAATTGTTTTTCCCAAATAATTTATTGGCTTGTTATTTTGAATTTTATCAGGGGCAATAATTAGTCCATGCTTGGTCAATGCCTCAATCATATTTTTCAAAATTAATTCAGATAAATCCTTTGTTCGTTCTGCTATAAGAATATCATTCATAAAAATGTAATATGAAAGCCTTTTTATACTTAGCCCTGATGGATCTTAAAGCTTGATCTACAAATTTCTGACAAAGAGGTGGACTATTTTTCATACCTTGGGGGAGAACTTTCCATTGATATCTTTGAAATGGCTTTTGAAAATTAACAGAAGGAATGCTGAAAGCAAATCTTTTTGTATCTTTTGGTTATAACTTTATATTGAAAAACCAAACCTTTAAATCTATAACTATAATAAAATAACTCTCTGGGGATCGAAGTCCTGGTTGTAAAGCTCCCATATCATGCATTGTCTTATTAACAGCCCTAAGATCTTGTAAGAGTTTCCATTTGCCTGATTTTTTCTTAATGGCAAACACAGGAGTATTCCACGAACTGTTAGATTCTTCAATATGTCCTAATTGCAGTTGTTCTTCTACTAGCAGTTCCGGAGCCTGTATCTTTTCCTGAGTTAGGGGCTCCTGATTCTTCCACACAGGCTCATCATTAATTCATAAAATTTTATCTGCATATAACTCATCAGCATCCCTCATAAAAAATACTGATCATTCCAATTTTCATCTGTGATTAATTTTATTTTCATTTCCCCCGAGATATCTCTTCCCCATAAGGAGACTGGCAAAGAGGAAATAATGTAAGGTTGAAAAGTACCCACTTTGCCTTCACATAACCATGTCAGGATTTTTGAACTTTGAGCTATGTTAGAAACTAGTCCCAATCCCACTAGAGTAGAGGTGGTATGAACTATAGGCCATGTCCCAGCCAGTCCTTTCCTGAAATGGAAGAGCTATCTGCTCCTTTGTCCAATAATACTTGGATATTTTTTCCTTCTAATTTTTTATTTCTTAAGGGTCTTTGTCTAGTAATTTCCTGAGCCCAGGCTGCCACTTCTGTGAAGCCAAACTGTTCATCCCCTCTAACCTGTTTTAATATTGGGTTGGGGAGTTGTATATAAGAGAGTTGTATTATCTGAGCTACCCATTGGTTTTTATGTAGTTGTATTATTTCTTTTAATGTCCTAATCATAAATTTTACTTCTCCCTGGAAGTCTGAATAAATTACTCCAGGAAGTACTTCAAAATTTTTCTTATCGTTTGAACTTCTCCCTATTATAAGACCAAAGTTGCCAGGTGATAGTGGCCCTTTAAATCCTGTATCTACTAGTTGCACTCCCTCATAAATAGAGAGTGTATAATCTTTGTCTACTGCAAGATCAAATCCTGCACTTTCTGGTGTTGCTCTGTATAAGCTTTAGATGTTAAACTCATGGGCTAGAGGATTCAGTATATTTTTACCTTCCTCTGCCTCCTTATTTTGCCCTTTTTTAATTTCGGGGCAGAGGGCATACCCCTCACCCATTTTTTGTATCCTCATCTTTCAAAGGGGTTCCATTATTGTGAAATTTTGATTTACATTCATTTCTCCAATACATTCCCTTCTTACACCGAGGATATAACCCCAGAGGTTGATTTTTCTTATTTTTATTTTTTTGAAGTCTGCTCTTCTATTTTACTGTCACAGCTCATATGTCCTTGCTGACTGCAAGAAAAGTACGAAACTTTTGGTTTCTTCCTCCTTTTAAGTTCTGAACATAGACTCTGAAATGTTGCCCTTGCATTGCTACAGCATAGGCCATACCCTGGACCACTGCTGGTGAGTCATCTATACATGCTTTGATGTAATCTTGCACAGTTCCTGTTTATCTGATTGGTCTAATTAGTTCCTGGAAGAGAGTATTGGCATTTTCCCATGCAAGATGTTTAATAACATGTCTGAGCCCTCAGAAGTAGGAAGCATCCTGCCTATTCTTTCTTCCAATCTAGCAATAAAGTCTTCTAAAGACAGGCTTCCTTCCTCCATGAACCACTGACTGACACTCAGTACAAAGTCGTAAAATTCTGCCAAACTCTTCTCTGAGGTTTTAACACTTCTATTTGCTAACATATGTCTCAATACTGCCAGGAACAAGTCTCTGTTTTTGGACTGTGAATGCCTCATGATGCTTACCTTCTCATTGGCTTAACTTGATCTGTCTCTATCGAGGAGTCTGTAGCACTCTTGACAAGGTCCTATCCTTACCTGAAAAAGTTTTTTTAGAAAAAAAAAAGAGAGAGAAAGCTTACCTGATTCGAGTCCAATGTTGTAGCAGCAGCTGCCACAGACCAACCCAGCCGGGTATAGGGGTCCCTGGGATGAGGCTTCTCGAAGCCCAGGTGGGTAAGGATTTGGTGTTGACAAACAGAAACAAACACAGAGGCAGTTTGAATCTGAGTGTATTTTGCAGCTCTCAAGCAGGGGATTTTTTACATTAAACCAAACATGACACAACTCTTAGAAACCATATCCAGTGAAACAATTGTGAATACCAACAAGAATCACTTGGCACAGGAAAGTACAGAAATCATCCAAGCATTACAGTGAATCACAAACAGAACAGGTAACACCATCATCAAAAATATAACAATTCTAAAAGAATATATTCAATGTGGCGATCATCCAAGGCTAGTGGCATATTCTCAAGAACCGGTTAATAAATATTTATGGTCAGCGCTCTTAACCACTAAACTAATTTTCCAACCCCTATGGTTAATTATTGCTTAATATCCAATACCTGATTTTTTATAAGTCTTCAAAGCATACATTTAAACTATTTTAATTCTTTCTAATTAAAAATTTCTTTACCATATACTAAAACCCCCCTTTGATGACACACATGCAGCCATATGAAATTTTATTGTTGGAAAAGTTTTTATCTATCATAATAATTTTGTAAACAATTTGAAATGTATAGCGTTGGTTTCTCTGGAGATAAGGTCATGTTAGTGAATCATCTCAAAGGGTGGTTTTGTACCCATTGTTCTTGTTTAAGATCATTGTCTGGGCTACCAGGAAAATGTAGTTAAGAATAGGAATAAAAGAGAACAAAAAAGAAAAAAAATGCCATGAGAACTATGGCTCAATTGTTTTCTTTGGCTGAGAGTTCCACAGCCAGTTCCAAGAGACCTCCTTCTTTTGAAGTCTAATGCCTCAGTCTGTGGAACTTGTCACACAGATTCTACTGGGATCGGTATGGCATGTTACCCTTGCTATCTGTAAGTGCTGAATACACTGCGAAGATATTGATCATACATCAGGGAAGTTTATTTAGATTCACACTGAATCATCCCCGTTGTGTATCATGCAGCAGAGTAGGTAGCCATTTTCCACCAGTCTCCAATGTACCTAAGAATAAAAGACTTCCAAAATTGTTTTGAGTTAAATTTCAAGATTAAGACAACACACACACACACACACACAGATATATATATATATATATATATATATATATATATATATATATATATATATATATGTTATATCTGCCTACCCTGTCTTAAGAACATATTTTTGCCTCCAATTTTGCAACAGTTGAGTTTATTCCATAGTGAAAGCATCTGTTTTCATGGTGAATAAACAGCCCTGTGTATTGTGGCATTTCTGATTTTTGTTTCTCTAGAATTCTCAAGAGAGCAGCTTATTTTCAATAAATAAAATGTAGTGATCTGTTATCACTTCTGCCTTGGGTCATTCAGGGAAAACATGATAGTTCATTTGGCTTACTGGATTTCATGTAGGTAAGTGAGAGGAGAAAATCCTGATGAAGTCATGAAACTTTCTTGCTGGAATCTCCCTGCACCTTCTCTTCAATTCTCTACGAGCATTCCTCCTGCAGTAGGGTTCCTCTTATTTTGGGCTCTACATCTAGTACCTCACTCAATAATCTGGCTCGTGAATGGTACTCATACAAGACATGTATCTAGAACTTACTATGATGGCTCTCTTATGTTCTAAACCCCAAAAGACATTGTGTTAAGACAATACACGTCTTTCTCCTAATTCTAATTAAGAGAAATTCTCTTGCAATTCTCTAAATTGCTGAAATCAATTTGATACAAACTTTAAAGTAATCATTCCTTCAGATGTGGACTAGTCTGTTATGAGAATATGTTTTCAGAAAAATGTACATTCATATTTATACAAGTTTCAGACATGTTTCTTAGAAATGAGATACACTAAAAAAGTTATATCAGTTTAGTGATCTCTAGAAAATGTAATATCTGGGGAAATTAAATTATCCCACTTTCCTTTAAATTAAACAAAAAGTGACAAATTGAACAATCAAAAATTACAAAATGAATGTCCAGCTCTGTAGTGGCTATTCCTGGTTGTCAACTTGACTAAATCTGGAATGAACTAAACAAGAATTGGAAGGCTCACCTATAATCCTAATCTGGAGGCTCAGAGATACAAGTTTATGACCTGGAGATCTTGATGCATAGTGACTATGAATTCCAGAAGATTAAGATTAGGGGATCTCTGAGTTCAAGGTCACCTGGGATTAAAGGCGTGGTGGCACACATCTTTAATCTGGGTCACACCCTCTGCTGGAGACCTATATAAGGACATTGGAAGAAGGAAGATCTCACTCTGGCTAATCCTGGCCGACCTCGTGGGATGGAGCAACTGCTAGATCCTTGGACTTCCATCCATGGCTGCCTTGTGGGACTGAGCAACTGCTACATCCTTGGACTTCCATCCGCAAGTACTGTTGACTATTGTTGGGGAGTTGAACTATAAGCTGTAAGTCATCCACAAATTCCCTAACTATATAGGGACTACCCATATGTTCTGTGACTCTAGAGAACCCTGACTAATATAAGCTCCATACAGTTCAGTGTCAGTGAGAACCTGGGAATGTGTAAAACCACTTTCCTGCAACTCCCATTACTCTATCCATTACTCTTGTCATAAAAAAATAATCAGAGAGAATGAAATAAAATGTTCTGATTCACTTACAACAAGAAGGAGAACTGTGTGTATTCGTGATGAATAAATAGGTAAGAACCTGCTCTTGAATAAATTGTTATCTGTTCCTGAAAATTCCTGTCATTAAAGGACATATCAAGATGAGCTATGTTTTCATGGTTATAGAGTCTGATATGAAACCTCTCAAAGTGGGAGCAGTGCTCCAACTCTCTGGACAGCTGTAGTGTTCCTGGTCTAATCATCTATAACTGCACTCTAAGTATTTTCCTACTGTCTATCAAGGCACCAGAGAGGTAGTGCTACTGATGAGAACTGTGATTTTCTGAAGGATCACATGAGAGCCATACTCTCTACTCACTCCCAGATACTGGATCTTTGACCTGAGAATTGCTACTAGATCTTTTCCATTAGTCTGGATACCTAACTAGACATATGTCAATAACAAACTTGTCTTATGACAAGTTTCAATTATCTCCTTATTTCATACTGAAAATTAGCTAAAAATGAACTCAGAGACATGGTATTCTACCTGACTGGTGTAAATCATGCGCATTTTTTGTCAACTTTCTAGAGTTGAAGCAATCAATATCCCTTTCTAATATCCAAAATTAGATGTAAGCATGTAACCCATAGGCTATTTGGTATGATTATGTGTCAGTGCAGGTAGACATCATGTGTTATAGCTTAATTTCTGCTGTGGTAAACTAATTGAATGACAACAAAAACTTAGGTATGAAAATTTGCTTAATGTTTTCATGAACCGTGAATGAACACATGAAAGTCAATGCAGTAGCATGAAGCACCTTGTGGATACACAGCCATAGACAGACAGAGAGAAAAATAGAGATGCAGAAAGACAGACACACAGAGAGACAGAGAGAGAGAGACACACAGACAGATGGACAGACAGACAGAATAAATGAATGCTTACTTTTGCTCAGTCCTTATCTGCACATTTACAGAACTCAAGCTAAGTTCATGGTGTTGCCCTTTTTTAATGAGTCTTTTAACATTAATTAAGATAATCAGTAAAGTTTTACCAGGTCAACTTAATATCCATAAATCCTTATTTTGATTCATATTGATAATTAGAGCTATTATATTCTGTAGAGGCTCTTGATTCCTGGGAAAATATTTGAATCATGAAGACTATGAGTATAGGTTTAGAGAATCATTACGAGTCCCTGAAATTATTCAATACTCAAGAACATAAATTGAAAACCTAGTTCTAATTTAAATTGTACTTCACAAGCAATCTTGCTCATCTCATGCAAATTACATTTTGAGTAAATATTTAATCATATACTTCTCACTAATTTATTTAATAATGATGGAAAGTCACATTCACATTAACAGCAACATGAGGGTGTTTGGAAAATCTTTATTAACTGGGGGCATCATCACACTGTATCTTTCATGAAGAGTAACTGGGAAAATTACCAATTAAAATAGAATGAATTCATAGTATTTTCATTCCTTTCCTGTATGTTTTAAACACATTTGCTTAGCAAGTTATCAGCCTAATCCTCCCTGTCATTTCAGACCCAGCAAATCTTCCTGCTCCTTCAGAGTTTATCACTCAGGATGTTAGCTGTGACACTCTGTCTTGCACAGTAATAAGCAGCAGTGTCCTCAGATGTCAGCCTGCTGAGCTCCATGGTGACCATGCTGGAGGATATGTCCCTAGTCATGGAGACCCATCCTTGAAATTTTTGTGCATATTTTGTAGAGCTGATTTCTCTGATAGATTCTAACCACTGTCCAGAACTCTCAGCCAGCTCCCAAAATATCTAGTGAAACTGTAGCCAGAAACCTTGCAGGACACCTTCACTGAAGATCCAGGTTTAATCAGCTCAGTCCCAGACTGTTGCAGTTGGATCTGGCAATGGACATCTGTGGAGAGAAAGCAAGTTGAATGCTACTCTCATCTGAGTATCTAGGCCATCCTTAGGTCTAGGACTGGCAGCTCATTACCTGTAACTGCTTCCAGAAGGAAGAACACATTCTAGTTCCAGGCCATGGTGAGGACTCAGGAACTGTGGAGATGAGGGTGGTAATGCACCCTTGTGTTCCTGTGTGATATGGACAATGTTGTATTTATATAAGCAAATATAGTTTATTTGCATACTCATCATACAGAAAGTTGTTCTTATCAAGATTTTATCTAGCTTAAGACAGAGGTAGATGACTCTGAGTCAGTGGGAAACTGAGTTTCAAGCCCTAATCCTGTCTGAGGAAATGCATCTCAGACCCTTTCCCTCATCGCTGTTCACAGTCACATCTTCCCATTGAGATTCATTTCTTCATAACCAGGATGTTCTCGATGAGCATTGTTGAGTGGTCCATGAGCTAGGAGACTCTCTGCAAGGTACAACATTGTCTATGATTATGTTAAAGTGTGGTAAATATATTGAGATCCTTTTGTCCACATGAGACATTAGCAGATATCACTGAAGACTACTGTCTAACCTCCATCAGTGACCAGCAGGATCCATCTGACATCTCTGATATTACATGAATATTCCTGAGATATTCCCCTAGTACAAGTTTCAAGGTTGTAAACTGTAGAAGTACCATTGTTATCATGATAGACACCTGGCAAATGATCCAACCTTGTGTTTCTTATTCAGAGATCACAAGAACCAAAAGAGCCACTTGAGAAACTCAATTTCTCAATTCCTTGGCTATAAGTGTGTTTTAGTGTATTTGTTTTTCATTCTCCATGAAGCAAAATACTTCTGAACCATAGGTTTATATTTTTAACCCACAATTCATCATCCACACATATGGATCCTGATACACTGATCCATATACTCACAAAACTCTGATTTAGCAGTAACTGACCTCACATTCATTAGAGTCAGTACAATTGAGACCAGGGCTCAATATCTCAGTGGTAGGACAAGGGTCTCTATCAGTGTTCTCATTCTTGTCACTGAAGAATACATTTCTGCCCTCCCAGCTGGTACGTTTAAGATACACAGATGCAAGTGATACCCTACATTCTGTCTACGATAGCTGATGTTGATTGACAAGTTAACACCTGGGTAAATGGAATAGTTGCCAATTGAATAGTTTTCTCAACAGTATTGGCCTCTGACTATTATATGAGGCAATTCTCAAGTGGTAATTAATGTAAGAGTATCAAATCCAGTGTGGGTACTCTCATCCCTATGTAAGGGATCTAGGCTATATTATAAAGCCATATAAGTAATCCAGTAATCAGTGTTCCTTCATGGTCCTTGCTTCAGTCATTGTCCTCAGATTCCTGCCTTAGTTCCTTGGCTTCTCTTGATGATAGGTTATAACCCTAAAGACAAAAAAAAAACCCTTTTCTCCCTTATGATAGTTTTGGTCATGGTGTTTTTCAGTGTCTCAGAAACCAAACTAGAAAAATAACCAACTGTAATAGTTTATCAAATATTATGGTCTCTATATGCTTCTTAGTATAGAATACAAAAAGGAAGGAAGGAAAGAAGAAAGGAATGAAAAATGAAGAAACAAAGGTAAAAAGTGGATTGAAACAATAAGAAGTCCCACCACATTATAGAATCAAATGAAAACAAACTAGAATATTCTGAGAAAAAAAAGAACATTTCAATTTAGAAAATGTCTGTTTAAGATATTTCTATGGTCATGCTTGTATAATATTTAACTGACTAATGATTGATATGTTGGATCTAAGTGAATGAAGCTACCCCTGGGTAAGTAGTTCTGGTATATAAGAAAACATGCTGAGCAAGGCACTTAAAAACCAGCCAAGGAGCAGAACTTCTGCATGCTTACTTCATTTACTGTTCCAGGACCCTGCCTTGAGTTTCCACATTTACTTCTCTTAGTGGGGAAGTATGGTCTCAAAGTTTTAAGTAAGTATAAAACATTTTTGCTCCAAATTGCTTTTAGTTGGAATTTTATTATAGCAGTAGAGGCCCAAATAAAAGCAACAATCCTCCTCATCATCTGCATTTACTAATCAGACTTCTGTTTGCTGGGTGAATTACAAGATCTTCTCAGTTCAGTGCAACCATAAGAGATGTTTCTCTGGGTTTTTGGCATATTTGGTCACAGGTTTTTTTAAACAGAGTAGGAAGAAATTTGCCCTCATCTTGGAGAGAAGCCTAGTAGAGCTTAAGCTGTTTAAGTTTTTTACTGAAACCTTGTCTTGGAGAGTCATTTGCTTGTACTTACCTGAAGTATAGTGTAGATTCTCCCCAGGAAATTGCAGTAGAACACCAGGGCATCAACAACCCTGACACTTATAAGAGGTGCTGAAACTCATAGTGTCCAGGCTCATAATGTGCCATCAAGCTCTGGAAACCTTGCCTGAATCTCTTGGGATAATTTGGATAATTGCCACATCACATGTCACATGTTAGGCTTCTCTCTTATATACAACAACCCTTAGAATAACACACACACACACACACACACACACAGATACACACAACTGAAGCTGCTGAATTACTGGGATGTACCTGCCCTGTCTTTTGCTTATATCTAATACATGGGACTGTCCCAAATGATCTCAATTCTGTATTGCAATTTTACTTTTATGAGAATAGTGGAGAAGTCATAGAAACATGGACTTTAGAATTGGTTCAAAATTGGTCTTACTGTGCGTCCAGCACTTGACATCCCTGTAATTGCTTGGAATGGAACCCTTCTGATCTTATAGTAGATTGCCAATTTCTGAGTTTTGTTGTATATCTGCAGCCAACATAGTGCCCTAGTGGGTAAGGAGAGTCATACCAGCTCCACATATCATCCTGCCAACATTTTCATATTTAATATCTGAGCTTAGGATCTATCCCCAGAGACTTTACAGTAAAAGAAGCAGGCACTCATTTTGAGATGTGTATTAGGCTGTCACCACTCATGAGGAAACTGCATGTAAAATGTCAGTCTGGGTCATATTAAAGAATGTATCCCCATCTCTGTATCATTCTGTTCCTTGTCTCTGAAATATTATCTAACATGGCACAATTTTTTCTTTGTCCATGCCTAAGAGTCTGCAACATTGAAACATCCAGCAAATAGCCAAATCAAGACTTGAATCAACTTTCTCACCAGGTCAGCTCACTGACCATTTTGTGGAGTATAAGAAGTGCACATGATATACCTGAAACAGCATGAGTGGCTATAGGAGTACTCAAACAACTGCAACAAACTGAGATATTTTCTTCAGAGACTGACCTTTACAGCAGGCTTTCCCAATATCTCCTTCACTGGCTGTCATATGCCTGTAATATGTATCTATTATAGGAAATGAGCTGGTTAATAGAGGAGAACCAAAAGGAAGAATCCGGGCTTCAGATAACAAAATGGGACTTTAGAGTGCATGTAAGGCTAAGGACAGACATGTTAAGTTTTTTCATACCTGTTTGTAGTACCACGAAGATGAATTCTGCATAAAGGAGAACAGTTCATACTCAGCTGATATAGATGATCCTATCCATAGGCTCATCTTGTGACATGACATCAGTGTCTAGGCAGTCTACCTGATTTCTATGGGGATCCCAAGCTTTTTTAGGGAACCACGTAGCTTGGAAACACTTTGGTGGCTCTAGCAAACTTTTCATCTTCCTTTTATCACTGCTTTCAGGACAGATTTTAGACCTTGGCAGACTCAGGAAACATACTTGCAAATTCCTCAATCCTAAGTGAGCATATCAATTCCCTGTAGGAAACATATATATTCTCCTGGGTCTCTAACCCTTCACATACCACATGGTCTACTTGGATACCCTTAAAGCCTTCCAGGAGATATTCCTTAATTAAAGTGTGCAACAAAAATCAATGATGAGGATAGGGCTGGTGAGAGTGGACTGAAATGGAAGTCCAATGAAAGAACTTAGAAATTTGGAAGGGCTCTAGTCTCTCAGAGTTTCCTCTTCTAATGTATGTTGATGCCCTATGCATTTGTCCATACATAATAAGCTGATTTTATGTATGCTCAGATTCAGTTTGCTCTGTCACACCAGTAATAGATTTTAGTACAGATTTCTATAATGAAGAAATCTATCACATATCTTTCTCAGGATAGGACTGATACCTATTGTTCTGGGCCTATCTTTGACACCCACAAACCATTAAATACAATGTGACTTTACTTCCTGTATTATGAATGAAAATTGTCTGCAGAATACATCAAAAGAGCAGAGAATAACTCATTTCTAGTCTTTTATTAGTGTAAATGAGGACAATTTTGACTTTTCATGAGCTGATCAAGGAGTTACTGAATAATAGATGTGTACATTTATTTGATGACTTTCTTTATTGTCCACAATTATAATGCACGAAGAAATATAGATGTTAAACATAAATTTTATGAGATAATGCTGCCCCTCACATAAATCATTGTTCAGTGAAAATGGTAGAGCATAACTTTTCTGAAGCAGAATTCAGCTGCTGGTAGATAATTATCAAGAAGAGGGACAGCGTGTCTCATAGATACCTGGACTCTGAGTGCTAGAATTCACTGCTGTACAGGAAGCTCATCTGTCAGTCTCCCCAAAATAGCACATGATAGTGGAACAGAACATGTAAGTCTTTCATCTACAGAACCAATTTATTTAGAAGACAGATGCCCACATAAACCAGGTCCTTACAGTGTTTTAGAGTCTATAAAATAAGACAGAAGGAGTTGGAGAAATTTGGACTGCTCATTTTATAACAACTTTCCCCATTTCTCTACAAGAGCTAAAATCTTGCTTTCAGCCGAGTCTAAGGTAAGTGGCTCTTGTCTATGTTTAAAAATAAAATCAGAAGTTTTCTAGATGAATGAAACATAGTGTGAGATATGATGATGAATGTTATAGACTAAGGAACTGAGTCAGCTATAAATAAAATGTGTCAGATCTGTGCCTGATGTGCATAGTTCTCAGGGAAATCAGAAAGATGGAGACCTGTTAGAGTGTATGGGTCACTGAGTATGGCCTCACCCCTCTAATGGTTCCCCTCATCCCAACAATGTCTTAATCAGAACAATACTGAGGCTTTGCGCTGAATAACATGATGGAAATGCCTCATCAACACCATGATCACACTTAAGTATTTGATCCTGGTGCCCACAAGCAGAGTCATTTCTGCAATTAGAGGTGATTTTCTGCAATTAGGTCCTGTTGGACTGGTGGCATACAGTTTTTAAGTTGGATAAAAACAACTATGTTTTTTGAGATGCCACACATGGGTACAGACTTTAAATTCTGAGTGCATTCTATGAAATAATTGCGTGGAACTGAAACACTAGAAATCCACATTGAATTATCTTTGCACCTATTCCTACGAACTACCAGTTCTACGTGTGTGCTTTGCGCCGCCTGCTGGTCATGAACGCACCTGCAGTGAGGTTTGTGGCTAGGTTCACACTGTTGTCCACTCAGTGTGGCTAATACAGTAATAAGTGGCAGTGTCTTCCTCTCTTAAGTTGTTCATCTGCAGGTAGAGACTGCTCTTCGAATCATCTCTTGAGATGGTGAATCTGCCTTTCACAGATTCTGCATAGTGTGCTTCATAATTATTAGATTTGAGTTTAATTTGAGCAACCCACTCAAGCCCCTTCCCTGGAGCCTGGCGAATCCACTGCATCCAGTAGTCACTGAAAGTGAATCCTGAGGTAACACAGGAGAGTTTCAGAGAATTTCCAGGCTGCACCAAGCCTCCCCCTGTCTCCACAAGCTGCACGTGACACTGGATACCTGAAAAAAAAAAAGAATCCAGTTAATAAACTGTCACAAATATTTCAGTCCCTGTCACACCCACTCACACACTCAGTATATCTTCTTAAGAATTAATTACCTTTCAAAAGAATCACAAGGAAAACCCAGCTAAGTCCCAACTCCATGCTAGATATTCTGTGTTCTGACTTGATCACTGAAAGGGAAGACCTTTAACTCGATATTTGGGTGTCTGTGTTAAAGCTGTACTCAGGTTACTTTTCATGAACAGAGGTGAACATTATTTGCATATCTTCCTACTATATTATGACCTGAGATATGGGAACCTTAGAGGACAGAATGATTATTGTCAATGGCTTAAATAGTATTTCTACCATCAAAGTATGGCAAATGTCCCAGGACACAGCTACATGTAGAGAAATGTTTTAGTTTGTTTTTGTTTTTCTTTCTGGTTGTTTTTTGCATGCCTAAAGCATTTTGAGAAAATGTAAGAATAGAAACATTATTTTGTATGAATTTATAGTTATTCACAAAATATGATTTGCAGTCTTACTCGATTGTGATTTGTACATATGAAACTTTTCTATTGTCTTCACCCAAAACATAAAGCAAGTTCATAGGAAATCATGGGAATAAAAATCTCAAATATGATAATTCAAAGGGGCATTGTGTAAGGTTCAGTAAATAATAAATGCATATATTAAATTGAAGTAACCAAATGTTGCTAAGCCCACATCTCAGGAATACAATAAATTTGCCGTGTATAAAGCTCAAAGTTAAGTTCTCAAAAAGAAAATAACTTCATTACATAAATACTATCTGACATTATTCATTGATCAATAATAAAACAAATTGAAGTTTTGTGTTTGCCACATAACTCCTCTAAAGTTAACCTTTACTCCCTTCCCATCATGATATCTGTGATCATTCCCACCTTTTAGATGTATTCTCCTTGATCTTGTTTCTCTAAACTGCTATGTAGACACTTCTATTACTTACCAAATACATTTCTGACTTCTTTGGGTTCTTGTCTTTAAGTGACACTAGACTTCTCAGCTATTATAGCATCTTTCAACCCCCTGACTCTAACTGTACAAGAAACTCTCACTATTTAAGATGCCTTACCCCAAGTTAACATCATGCAAGGACATTGCATATTAAATAGATAAATCTAATTCTGACTATACATCCAGGAGAGCTTGTTTAAAGAAGGGCAATCAGACATCGAGAGAAACACAGAAGAGTGCAAGTCAGAACAAGACAAACGTGTTTTGTTCTGGTCATTGGATAATGTCTGCTCATGTAATCAGTAGCCCTGGATACCATTACTTATTATTCATTAAGATCAACTGATATTCTTCTTGGAAAGGCAAGATCAGTTCATCATAAGTAAATCAAACAATACAATACACATAATAATTGCACAAAAATTTAGAGATCAAATAATTATTTTCATCTATGCTGAAATGGCATCATAGCACATTTCAACATGCCTTCATGAATAAAAGATCTGGAGTCCTTAGGATATATGTCATGATAGCAAAGTATTAGAGGGCATATAAAATAAATCAGTTGATAAATTTATTATTAAATGGAGACAAACAGAGAACTTCATATAAAATTGGGAACAAGATACATATGTGCACCCTCCCCTCTTTTAATCTATATAGTGCTGCTAGTAATAGTTATAGCACTTAGGCAAGTAAAAGACACAAGCATGGATGAGAATAGAATGGGAAGAAGTCAATCAATTCGAATTTGAAGATAAGCTGATGCTTTACTTAAAATAAGATATGGAAAATGATAGAAAACTCTTGGATATAATGAAGGTAAAAATACTAGTGCACAAACAAATATAATATAAATGGACAAGATAACAAGGCCTCCTCATTGCAAGTTATTATTCCAATAGAGTGAACTCTAATCCTATATACATGCATGGTTTTCTAGAGAAAGAATTTCAAAGAATGGTTATGAACTTGTTTAAACAATTCAAAGAGGATATAAATGTACTCCAAGACAACAATGTTTCATCATCAACAACTCAAAAGGAGTTGACTTAAAACTCCTAAAAGTTAAAACTCCTAAAAGTCTAAAAGAACTACATGGATAAAAAGAGAAAAGAGACTGAGGAAAAGTTGGTCCAGATACTGGCCCAAATGTGGGGCCACTTCAAAAGGAGCCTCCTAGACCTGACACTATGATTAATGCTGTGATATACTTACAAACAGGAATCTAGCATGACTGCCCTCCAAGTGGTGCAACAAGCATCTGACTGAGACAGAACCAGGTACTTACACCCAACTAATCATCTGAAGTCAGGGACACCTGTGGTTGAATTAGGGAAAGGCTGGAAGAAGAAGATGAGAAGGAGGGTAACACCATGGAAAGACTAACCTGGAACACCAAGATCTCTCTCAGACCCTGAGTCACCAACCAAGAAGCATACACTAACTGGTCTAAGGTCCACAACCCACATATACAGCAGAAGACTGCCTCATATGACCTCAATGATAAGATGCACCTAACCCTTGAGAGACTTGAGGTCCCAGGGAGTAGGAAGGCCTGGCAGGGTATAGGGGTACTATGAGATAGATAACAGAGAAAACAGTTGGAGAAGTGAGTAGGAGGAATGGAATGAGGAACTGTTGGATGAAGAACCAGGAGGGCGAAAACAACTGAACTGTAAAAATTGATTAAAGATGATGATGATGATGATGATGAAGATGAAAATGATGATGATGATAATAAACTTTAATAAAGGAAAGATATGCTGAGATATAACTGATATAAATGATCTAACAGATAACCCTAAAACAGAATATTAATAATTACAAAAGAATCCTTTAGTGGAAGGATACAACAATATAATATATCATGTAAAAAAATGAACATTCAGGCTGAAGCATAACGTAAAGGTCATATATAAAAAACCAATGAGAAAATTTGAAAACGTACATGTGTGAAATACTGGAATGTTTTGGAAGATCATAAAGAAAACTATCACACTTTTGTATTTTGGGTATTTGATAAAGGTAAGAATATTACACACAGCAGAGGCATAAAGAGTATTCTCACTACAAACATAGAATAAAATTTCCTAAACTGATAGAAAATGGTGCCTGTCTAGATAAAAATGTACTACAAATAGAACAACAAGTTGGGACAGAACAGAAGCTCCTCATGACATGTTATAGCTAGAATATTTAAAAACACAAACTGCTTTTTTTTAAATAAAGTAATTTGGAAGGTACAAGAAAGAGCAAGTCACTTATAAAGTCAGGTCCATTATAGTAACATTTGAATATTTGAAAAGCTAACACAGACTATTATATATAATAAAAGCACATGTTAAAATTGGAAGAAAATACAAATTTTCCACAATATAATTGGTTAAAGAAATATATTATCACTAACCTATATCCACAAAGAATAAAGAAATATTTAACCTGCATAGAATAAACACACTCAATGTCACAGAGAATAAGTAATCTACGCTAGAATAGTTAAGCCCAAATTCTAAGAAAACACCACAAATAACAAAATTACAGGAATTTTTATACTCCTTCTAACAACAACTTTTTGTATTAAAGGCCTTAATTTCTTAATAAGGAACTCAGACAATGTCTGGATCCATAATGGGAAAAGCTACTAACTAACAGGTGATGTTCCTGAGATGGCCTGCTTCAGATTATTATATAATTTAAGCGACAGGCTTGCCCTTATTGTGCAAGGCTGTAAAGGAATTCATTTTAGGAAAGAGTCCTGCTATTTATATGCTTTTCCTGTTATTATTAAACATATATAATAGTCACTAAGTAATTTCAGATCTCTGCAGATACACAAAGATGAACTGTCATGTAGTAATGCTATATAGACAAACAAATAGCTTCTTAATTCTTAATGATGGTCCTATAAGAATTCCTAAATTTGTATCAGTGATTATTAATCTCTTTTGTAGTGGGATTACTATTGGTTCCTTTTCTGATAGTCAAAAGTGCATTGAAAACCCTGCCAGTCACCCAAGTGTCACCAATTAATTACTCTTAGATAGTAACCAGATTTTCTCCTACTCAGAGCACATTCCAAGAAGTTGTAAAACAATTAATCAAATGTAATAAAAAGGGAATTGATGATTTATTATAAGTGCTAGAACTAATGATGAAATATTGACTGGATTTATCTATACAAAACATCACTAACAACTTAGTTATGATTTTTAAACCTTATGTGATCCCATGGAGCTGAGCCAGGTGATAGATGTTTAGCCAGATAATTACTCCTAATGGATATGCATGCAAACATTCTCTGTTGTAAACTTCTATTTCAATTTATGATTTGATTTTTGTGTGAACTTTTGATAAACTTTGTAACATGTGATCATGTATTCTGAAAGAAGTGTAAGTACTGAGGACAAAGAGAAGACAGTAGAATTTTCCTTTTTCCCCACCTAGAAGAATTTTTTCCCTTAAAAGAATATTTTCCTTACTAGAATTTTTTTCTGTTCCCCTCTTAGGATCTTTGCACTTTCCCCCTTAGAAGCTTTTATAGGAAACTTTTTATGAATTAGTAATAAATGCTGTAGTTACCTTTCTTTCTTTCTTTCTTTCTTTCTTTCTTTCTTTCTTTCTTTCTTTCTTTTTTATATTTATTTTTAAAGATATTTATTTACATTTCAAATGTTATCTGATTTCCTCATTTCCCCTCTGAATGCCCACTATCACATCCCCCATCCCCCTGCTCACTAATCCACCCACTGACTTCCCTGTACTGGCATTCGCTAGAGTGGGGTAACTAGCTCTCACAGGAGCAAGGGCCTCTCCTATCATTGTTGTCTAGTAAGCCCATACTCTGCTACATATGTGGCTGGAGCCATGGGTCAATCCATGTGTACTCTTTGGTTCATGGTTTATTCTCTAGGAACTCTGGAGTACTAGTTGGTTCATATTGTTGTTCCTCCCATGTGTCTGCAAACCCCTTCAGATCCTTGAGACTTTTCTCTTGCTCCTCCACTGGGGCCCTTGTGCTTAGCCAAGTGGTTGACTGAGAGCATCACCTTCTGTATTTTTCAGGCACTAGAAGATAGCTATATCAGACATCTGTCAGGAAGCACTTGTTGCTATCCACAATAGTATCTTGGTTTGGTAACAGTATATGGGATGGATCCTCAGGTGCGGCAGTCTCTGGATGGCCTTTCCTTCAGTTTCTGCTCTTCCCTTAGTCTCTATATCTCCTCCCATGGGTATTTCATTCTCCCTTGTAAGAAAGACTGAAGTAGCTATACGTTGTTCTTCCTTCTTCTTGAGCTTTATGTAGTCTGTAAATTATATCTTGGGTATTCCAAGCTTTTGGGCAAATATGCACTTATCAGTGAGTAGATACCATGTGTGTTCTTTTTCAATTGTGTTACCTCACTCAGAATGATATTTTATCATCCATTTGCATAAGAACTTCATGAAAACATTGTTTTTAATAGCTGAGTAGCACTCCTTTGTGTAAATGTACCACAATATATATATTCATCTGTTGAGAGAAATCTGGGTTCTTTCAGCTGCTGGCTATTATAAATAAGGCTGCTATGAACATAGTTGAACATGTGTTCTTGCTATATGCTGAATAATATTTTTGGCATATGCCCAGGAGTAGTATAGTTGAGTCCACAGATAATAATACTATGTTCAATTTTCTGAGGAACTGAAAGACTGATTTCCAGAGTGGTGGTACCAGTTTCCATTCCCAGCAGCAATGGAGGAGTATTCCTCTTTGTCCACATCCTTGCCAGCATATGCTCTCAACTGTTTTGATCTTAGTCATTCTGACTGGGGTGAGGTGGAATCTCAGGGTGGGTTTGATTGCATTTCCCTCATGCCTAAGGCGGTTGAACATTTCTTAGGTCCTTCTCAGCCATTTGGTATTGCTCAGCTAAGAATTCTTTGTTTAACCCTGTACAGCATTTTAATAGGGTTATCTCGTTCTCTGGAGTCTGAATTCTTGAGTTTTTGTATATATGGGATATTAGTCTTCTATCAGATGGAGGATTGGTAAAGATTTTTTCCCAATCTGCTGGTTGCCATTTTGAAATATTGACAGTGTCCTTTGCCTTACAGAAGTGTTGCAATTTTATGAGGTTCCATTTGTCAATTCTTGATCTTAGAGCATAAGCTATTGGTGTTCAGTTCAGGAAATTTTCCTCTGTGGTGTGCTTGAGGCTCCTCCACATTTTCTTTTTCTATAAGTTTTAGTGTATCTGGCTTTTTGTGGAGACCATTTGTCTACTTTCATTTAAGCTTTGTACAAGGAGATAAGAATGGCATGATTTACATTCGTCTACATGCTAAATGCCAGTTGAAACAGCACCAGTTGTTGAAAATGCTGTCTTTTTCCACTCGATGTTTTTAGCTCCTTTCTCAAAGATCAAGTGACCATAGGTGTGTGGGTTCATTTCTGGGATTTCAATTCTATTCCATTGATCTACCTGCCTGTAACTGTTCCAACATCATGCAGTTTTTACCATGATTGCTCTGAAGTACAGGTTGAGGTCAGGGATGATGATTTCCCCAGAAGTTCTTTTACTATTGATAATAGTTTTTGATATTCTGGGATTTTTTGTTATTCCAGATGAATTTCCAAATTACTCTTTCTAACTGTATGAAGAATTCAGTGAGAATTCTGATGGAGGATTACATTGAACATGTAGATTGCTTTCAGCATGATGGCAATTTTTACTATATTCATCCTGCCAATTCATGAGCATGGGAGATATTTCCATCTTCTGAGGTCTTCAATTTCTTTTTTAAGAGACTTGAAGTTCTTGTCATATATATCTTTTACTTGTTTAGTTAGAGTTACACCAAAGTTTTTCATATTATTTGTTACTATTGTGAAGGGTGCTATTTCTCTAATTTCATTCTCAGCCTGTTTTTTCTTTGAGTGGAGGAAGGCCACTGATTTGTTTGAATTAATTTTATATCCAGCCATGTTCCTGAAGTTGTTTACCATGTTTAGGAGTTCTCTGGTGGAATTTTGGGGTCAATTAATTATACTATTATATCATCTGCAAATAGTGATATTTTGACATCTTCCTTTCCAATTTGTATCTTTTTGACCTATTTTGTTGTCTAATTGTTCTGGCTAGGACTTTGAGCACTATATTGAAGAGGTAGGGAGAGAGAGGGCAGTCTTGTCTGGTCTCTGATTCTAGTGGGATTGCCTCAATTTTGTCTCCATGTAGTTTGATGTTGGCTACCAGTTTTCTGTACATTGCTTTTACTATGTTTAGATATGGGCCTTCAGTTTTCAATCTTTCCAAGACTTTTCTCATGAAGGGGTGTTAGATTTTGTCAAATGATCTCTCCGCATGTAATGAAATGATCATTTTTCCCCCTTTGAGGTTTTTTTCTTAGTGAATTACATTAATGGATTTCTGCATATTGAGCCATGCTTGCATCCTTGGGATGAAGCCTATTTAATCAAGATCGATGATCTTTTTGATGTGTTCTTGGAATTGGTTTGCACGTATCTTATTAAGTAATTTGAATCATCATTTATAAGTGACATTGGTTTGAAGTTCTCCTTCTTTGTTGGGTCTTTTTGTGAGTTAAGTATCAGAGTAACTGTGGCTTCATAGAATGAATTGGGTAGTGTTCCTTCTCTATCTATTTTGCAGAATAGTTTGAAGAGTATTAGTATTAGGGCTTCTTTGAAGATCTGATTGAACTCTGCAGTAAACCTATCTGGTACTGGGCTTGGTTTTGGTTGGGAGAATTTTAATGATTGCTACTAATTCTTTCAGGGTTATAGGACTGTTTAGATTGCTCATCTGATCCTGATTTAACTTTGGTACCAGGTATTGGTCTAGAAAATTGTCCATTTCATCCATATTTTCCAGTTGTGTTTAGTATAGACTTTTGAAGTAGGATGTGATGATTTTTTTTGGATTTCCTTGGTTTCTGTTGTTATGTCTTCCTTTTCATTTCTGAATTTGATAATTTGGATACTGTCTCTGTGCCCTCTTGTTAGTCTGGCTAAAGGTTTATCTTGTTGATATTCTAAAAGTTCCAAATCCTGGTTAATTGATTTTTTGTATAGTTTGTTGTTGTTGTTGATGATGTTTTTACTTGTTTGATTTCAGTTCTGAGTTTGATTATTTCTGGCAGTTGACTCCTTTGGGTGAAATTGTTTCTTTTTTTTCTAGAGCTTTCAGATGTGATGTTAAGCTGCTAGTGTATGCTTTCTCCAGTTTCTTTTAGGAGGCACTCATAGGTGTGAGTTTTCAACTTAGCACTGCTTTCATTGTGTCCCATAAGTTTGGGTATGCTGTCCCTAAATTTTCATTAAATTCTAAAACGTCTTTCACTCCTATCTTTATTTTTTCCTTGGCCAAGTTATCATTGAGTAGAGTATTGTGCAGTTTCCATGTGTACGTGAGCTTTCTATTGTTTTTATTGTTATTGAAGACCAGCTTTAGTTCATGATTATCTCATAGGATGCATGAGATTGTTTCAATCTTCCTGTATCTGTTGAGGCCTGTTTTATGACAGATTATCTGGTCAGTTTTGGAGAAGACGCTGAAAAGAAGGTTTTTTTTCTTTTTTGGTTTTTGTGTTTGTTTGTTTGCTTTTTTTTTTTTGATTTAGGATAAAATCTTCTATATATATGTGTTAAATCCATTTGGCTCAAATCTTCTGTTAGTTTCACTGTTGCTCTGCAATTTTTAAGGGATTTTTGTGTTTCTTTTTTAAGGGCTTCTACCTGATTACCTTGTTCTCCTGTATTTCTTTAAGGGGGTTATTTGTGTCATTCTTAAAGTGCTATATCAGCATCATGAGATGATATTTTAGCTCCATATCTTGCTTTTCTGCAGTGTTGGGGTATCTAGGACTTGCTTTGGTGGGAGAACTGGTTTCTGATAATGTCCAGTAGCCTTGCTTTCTGTTGGTAAGGTTCTTTTGTTTGCCTTTCACCATCTGGCTATTTCTGGTGTTAGTCTTGCTCTCTGTGGCTGGACCTTGTTCCTTCTGTGGGGCTGTAAGCCCGTGGCAGCACACCTTAGAGATCACTTCTCTTCTGGTGGTACCTGTTTACAGTGGGCTGTTGAATAGCATCAGCTCCCAGGTGCCGATGGAGACTGAAAGGATTCTGTCCCAAATGCTCCACTGATCAAGTGTCCGGGGTGAGATAGTTATTGGAGAGAAAGTGGAATGTTCACCTTCAAACCTGGGTGTGAGAGCACTTCTGGAAGAGCAGCTCTCTCCTGGCAGAAGCTGTGCACAGAGGGCTATGGAACAAACCCAGTGCCTGGTGCACATGGTGGCCAGAAGCTGTAGTCACATTTCTAAACATCCCTTTTTCCTTCCTGTGACTTCAAACTAGAAGGCTGAACGTTAGAGCTGCTCAGTTTCTGCTAGGATAGAAAAAAGGACATGTTACTTGTTTCTCTGGAGTCTACCTTCTTGAGTTCTTTGTATATATTTTGGATATTAGGGGAGATATAGAACCTCCATTTTAGGTTCCTTCTCTGATTTTTCCCATCTTTCCAGTCCTGCTTCTTCTCAGGAATGATGCTCCATACTGGTTGTCAGAGAGCCTCAGCATGAAGAGCCTTGAAACTACCTCTCCATGTGAAAATATTGTCAGGTTCCTGTTTTCCGGTTGAGGAATCCATTTCACTCTGAGACACACTGTTTTAGTGGAGACTTAAAAGGTCCTTTGAAATGTGACATTTCTGTTTCTGAAGCACCCCAGGAGGCTGACATAAATTTCAGGACCAAACTTCAGTCATTTCTGTTAAATCATGTGTCCATACAGACACATAAGACAGGGTCTCTTCATCTTGTATATGGTTTACTGAGAGGAAAACTTCTGTGCAGAGTCGGGAAACACCCTTACCCTCACCTCTCTGCATCTGTACTTCTGTTTCTGCACAATTAATTCATTTTGGTTTTTCCATTTTCCTGTTTCATCACAATGTTTGGTGTCATTTGAAAAATACTAAATGAAACACTGATAGTACCTAATCCAAGATTAAGAAGCATCATGGGAGATGAAGAGGAAAAATAGTAAGAGTCAGAATATGCAGAAGAGTTCTATGAAATACCACCGTAATCACTCTATGACTGACAACCTGCACAAAGGAAAGGAATGAGAATAGGAAGGTCAAAGGTTAAATATGAGTAAGGGATCAGCAGGAATGGTATATGGAGGAAGGTTGCAATGGAGACACCTATGCTCATAATTTTTCTACTCTCACCCAGATGATTAAATATAAGTTATAAGATTTTTACCACCCTGTTCTGTTTCTTTGTTCTGCTGAACATTTTCATTGCTGCATGTACATGTGTTCCTTGTCATGCTATCTGCATTGGTCACATTGTTAAAAAATTTGATTAGTAATAGCCACAGAAATTAAATGTAATTGTATAATATCTGTGCTTTGTTTTCATGGCATTCTTTTATCACCTTACAGAAAGTTTTAATATAGATATCTATAATTAACAGGGGTCAGGAAAGTAAAAAAAAGATGAATAATAATGTGGATGTCTGAGATGAAATAATGTCCGAAGTGCAATATTTAGCACCAAAGAACTACTTATTGTCCTGAGGATATAAATTAGTTGGTAGAGTGAATTTTTTCATGACTGAAGCCCTGTGGTTATTCCCAACACTGCATAATTGAAAAGATGTTGGAACAGAAAAATAATTGGTTTGAATTGTTCTTGGTCTATATAAAACAATTTCAAAATTAGAAAGAAAGAAAGAAAGGAAAAAAGAAAATGTATTAATATAAACTAATAGTCATAAATAGAAATATAGGTTCTCAACCTTTATTATGTTTTATAGCTTTAAACTCATGCAGTCTTAGCAAAAATTGCTAAATAAATTCATACAAAATTAAGATAAGAAAAACTGAAATGTAATAATTTAAGAAGTGTTGTATACAGTTCAGTGATTAATGGATGTAGACATTAAATTGAATCAACAAAATGTGATTTTTTTTTTCAGAATCCTTTATCCTCATGTCTTGCATTTTGATATTCCATATATAAAGGAGCTTTGTAGTCTCAAGTTCTTGGGTATCTGATCACTCTTTAAAATGGATTCAGTCTTACACAGTCAGCAGGAAACAGCAATCAGATAATGGTTGCTTACTCCAACAAATGTTACTCAGCGTGCTACCATTGGAGAAGTGAAAACACCAACCCAGCTACAAACTCTTTGACCTATGATGGTAACATACCTGAAAAACACAACTTTATTTTCTAACTGTATTCTCAATGTTCTTGATTTTAAGTTCCAACAGATTGCCAATCTTTTTAAGAATCTTTCAACCCCATGCCTTCTTTAGCAGAATAGCAGTATTTCATTTTTCCATCAGTCCTGGGACAATTTAGTCTCAGGATCTTGACCTCCTGTGCAGTGTCAGAAATGGGTCAAATCTCATGGAATAGCCCTAAAATATAGTCAGGTATTTGTTGCTTACCCCAGTAAAAGGTACTCTGCCTGGTAACAAAGCAGAAAGGTAAACAGCTCACCTACAACACTTTAACCTACAATGGTGAACTTTCTCCAAGACACAAATAAATTTTCTAAGTATATTCTAAAAACTAATCCTTATGGCCTCAGATAAAAGTTCTCACTCTCTTTCCAACAAAGTTTTCATATTTTTAATTGAAAATGGAGAATATTACAGAGATACATAACAGGTAAATATGAGATGAACAAGTGACTCTGGAATGCTTAACTACAATTGATATATCTTCAATACAAATCCTACATGAAAGTCTCAGGGAAAATTTGGGAAGAGGGAAAAGAAAGATTGCAAGATCTAGAGAATCAGAATTCTTTTATGTGATGGTATTTTCTAAACAGGACAGTGATGCTGTGCCCATATAATCTAAACAATATTGATGTCTAATATAGATGCCCATATTATAGGAAAACAGGACCCCCATCAGAGACATTTGCTCCTTTTGGTAAAAAAAAAATTCATTTAGAGGTGGTGGTAGTAATGAGGATTATGATAACTGGAAACTTAAAAACTCCTAAGTTATCGAAACTTATAATCTTTGTTCATGTACATGAAACTAATATTTGCTTTGTCAGAATGGTAAATATTACATAATGGTAGACATTTCCCAAATGATCAGAAGGTAGAATGCCTCATAAATATTTGGGAGCAAATGAACATTTATGCAGAATTTTCAATAATATGTAAATTAGAGAAACAACATAATTTCTGTCATCAAATGACCCAAAAATAAAACCACATATTTATGGACACTTGATCTTTGACAAAGAAGCCAAACATACACATTGGAAAAAAGAAAGCATCTTCAACAAATGGTGCTGGTCTAACTGGCTGTTGATATGTCAAAAAATGAAAATAGATCCATAATTGTCATTTTGCACAAAGCAAAATGTCCAAGTGGATCAAGGACCTCAACATAAAACCTGATTCACTGAATCTAGTAGAAGAGAAAATGGGAACGTGCCTTGAACTCATTGGTACAGGGGGAAATTTTCTAAACAGGACTCCAATGACTCACACTTGAAGATCAAGAATTGATAAATGGGACCTCATGATACTGGAAAGCTTCTGTAAGACAGAAGACATAGCCAATAAAAAATCCTCAACCTATAGAGTGGAAAAATATATCACTAACTCCATATCTGATAAAGGGCTAATATCCAAAATATATAAAGAACTCAAGAAGCTCATCACCAAAAGTCAAGATTCATTTTGAATGAACCATATCAGGTAAACCTGCCTTAGTAAGTAAGCATTGGTACTTAAATTATTTTTATCAATTCCACTCACATATTTTTTAAAGACTTGTTTGGTCAAATCCTAGAAGAACACAATTATTTGACATTCATTTCATTAATATACCTGGGAAATATTGAAAGGTTATTTCACAGATTCTTGGTGTCCATATTGTGATTCTACTGCAGTTTCACTGTAGTCATTGAATAACACTGGCATCCATGTGGGCTGATTCTCACACTGGTGTTAGGTGACAATGGATATTTTGGTTTTCCCCTTTACACTGTGCTATTTGCTGACTGTGTTTATCTTTATCGCAGTATTTGAAACACTGTAGTCATTTTGTTCTCCAAAATATCTTCATAATCAAATGATATTGCTATATAATATCCAGAGAAGACTCAGTCCTGGTCCAGTAGATTGAGTCTCTTTTTCATTTACAGATGACTGAAATTAGTGATCATTAACATCAATCCAAGCGCACCACCTGCTGGTTTAAAACCCCTCAGCAGGAAGGTTTGTGTGTGGGTTGACATTGGAGTCTTCACACTGTGTCTCCTGCACAGTAATACATGGCTGTGTCCTCTGTGGTTACAGAGTTCAATTGCAGAAAGAACTGGTTCTTGGATGTTTCTCTAGTAATGGAGATGGGGCTCTTGATGTGTTGGTTGTAGACAGTTTCCCCACTGTGAGTTATGTACCCCATCCATTCTAGGGTTTTCCCAGGTGACTGACGGATCCAAATCCAGTAGTAACCACTGGTGATGGAGAAACCAGTGACAGAGCAGGTGAGGAAGAGTGACTGTGAGGGTTTCACCAGGCCAGTTCCTGACTCCTGAAGCTGCATCTGGGACAGGCTACCTTAAGACAATAGAGTCAATTCTGTCAATCTCATGTTGTCACAACCCCTCATGAACACATGAATGAAATGGCAGAACTCACCAGGAAGGATTGTTACCAGACACAGAAAACCCAACATTCTCATCCTTTAGGCAACACCCCCTTCTCCTCAGAGGTCAGCCTTCTGTGTGAGAGAGATGTGAGCTGCTGTAGCCCTGGAGGGGATTTAACTTAGAGCTACAACATGCATTTGCATGTGGAGAGCCAGCCTTTTCTTAATAAATGGGGAGGGTGGATAGTGACTCCCTTCAGTTATTACAATGTGGCCATAACTGCCTTTGGCTTTCTGTGTGTCAGGAATAAGAGAGCATGAGGACTGCAGGAGATCACAAGAAACACAGCTTGGCATGATCCTACCTTCAATTCCTAATGAATTTCCCCACACACATATTTTCAGGTAAAATATGTTGGTAAAATGCATTTATTATTTTTATTGGTTATTTTATTTATTTACACTTCGAATGTTATCCCCTTTCTCCATTTGCCCTCCTTAAACACCTAATTCTATCCCCCCTCCACCTGCTTCTATGAGGGTGCTCCCCTTCCCATCCACCCACTTCTGAGAAAGAAGAGTATGAGAAAGAGTATGAGAAAGTCAATGGCCAGAGGTAATAAGCCTCTGGTCTGCCTATCTGTGTCTTACCTCAGTACCTGATTGTTGGGGCAGAACTCCAACATCCAGGTGTGAAATGGAGGTTGTCACTCATCTCAGATTTTAAAAATACAGGAGCAGAAAAATGTGGGTGAGTTCTTACAGCCAACCATTGGACTGAGTATTGGGACCCCAATAGAGGAGTTAGGGGAGGGACTGAAGGATCTGAAAGGGTTTGCAATTCCACAGGAAGAACAACAATATCAACCAACCAGACACCCCAGAGCTCCCAGGGACCAACCACCAATCAAAGAGTACACATGGAGGGATCCATGGCTCCAGCTGCATATGTAGCAGAGGATGGCCTTATCTAGCATTAATGGGAGAGGTGGCTCTGAGGCATTTGTGTGGTGAACTATGATGAAAAAACTCTGGTAGAATTAGGAAACACCCTTGCTGGTGTCTAACTGATTCTGTTCCTCTGAATATGCAGAGTTAAATTATTTAGATATTTCATTTTAGATATCTCATATCAAGAGATATTTAAAAATTGCCATTGTAAGAGTATATCTTCCCAGTAGAAACTGCTCAACAATATCTGTGTACCAAGCTGATGCATGGCTTCATTTTGTTTATCTCACTCCCATATATATGTAGAACTAAAATGTGTTGTAGGCAATATTATATTCCCTCTAAAATAACCTATAGGTCAGAAATATTGCCCCAGCAATCTGGTGTTATAGATATTCATCAGGGCAGACATAAGATTGAATTCTTTTGAGGACAGAAGCTTTCTGTCTCTTTGACTAATCCATCTGAAATGAAACTAGGAAACTGGCATTTGTTCAGACAATTCCAAACCAAAATAACTCAATATTCATACTAATCATAGTCTTTCTTTTGACAATTCCCTCATATTAACAGGCAAAGGCATCCCTCTTTTATTTTCTACCCAAAGTTGGTGGTTTATATTTGAAAATGAGAATCCCTGATGGTATTTATATACTCTATATTTCACAGAGAAATGTATTGGATCTTGGAGGACAAATTAATTAAGTACAACATTATTAGGTGTAGAATCCCTTCCTGTGTGTCATGTGACCTGCTGGTAAAGCTTTAGTGGATAAAGAAGGATAATGATGGACTATGAGAATATATCCCATGGGAAAAATAAATGTACTGGCATGTACAGAGACACGCCAATTAGTTCTGAGTCTGGGGTGCTCGCACTTGTGAGATCTAGGTTCAGTGAGAAACAAATTATGCACATTTTGCAGCTCTGAGGAGAAATCCCCAGATAAGTCTTAATTTCTTCTCCAACAATCATGGAAAATTCCCAAATGCAGGTGTTACAGCCTGACTCTGGGAGGAGGAGGTTTTCTCTGCAAAACTACTACAGCTTTTCTCCTGCCTAACAGTTAGGGCATGGATGGGTATTATACTGGTTATCAGGAGCTAATAAATAGTATAGATTCATACTTCATAAGACACATCACACAATAGATTCTCAGAAGAAGTGTGACACAAGAGGTTTTTGCCACTGCTTTGGTGAGACATAGCAGGGAACTGAGCAGAAGGCAGAGTTTATATAGAATTTCTTGGGCATAGGTTCCAGGACAGCCTGGAATTAGAGGGAATCTTTGATCTAATTTCAAAGTACAGGGATTGGTGAAATTTATTTCAAATTCTCATTTTGAGATGGATTCAAGTTGGGGTAAGAGTGTTATTCTTTAAGCCCTCTACTCAGGATTAAGTCTATATTAGGGTGTTTTTTTTCTTGGCGCCTTTATCCTACAAATGGAGTTTTCTAGTCACTGGGTCATATTTACACAGCTATTTGTTTTCGATATGAGTCAAAATGCTTGCTTAAAACAGAGAATTCCATTGTGATTTTTTTGTTGCTGTTTTATTGTTTTCAAATGGAATTATCCAAATATGACCATGGATTAATGGAAAAGTCACACCATGCCTTTGGAGACTGAGATTATGTGTTTATATACTTTTTTTAAAAATACAGGCCCAAAGAAAAATTATCTTAATCAGACATATTAAAGTTATCATATAATCAAAATTAAAGATAGGTTCTGACTGGTCCCTGCTTCCTCTCAGCTCAGAAATGGCTTTGGGAATTGAGTTCCACACACCTATATCCCCTTACAATGTGTCTTACTGTTATACAAGACTGTATTCTGTGCTGACAGGGTCTGTAATTATATCACTGGAGATGAGTTTAGGGACCCTGTTACCAACTATAGTCTGCACATCCTGGCAGGATTGGACAGAGCTCAGACTCTGCTGAGGCTTTCATGAATTCTGCTAGAAATTTCTTCTTGAACTCACATAAGGTGCCAGTCTATAATGGGGTATATCATTTCCTTATGATACACCAAATACTTTTATATTATCCAAGTTCTCCAGAGGAAAAGAATTGAGATATATTCTATGAGCCTCCATGTAGAGGCCTTGCCAGAAGCAGGTGCGAGGGTTCTGGCGGAGGGAAAAGGCAGGGAAGCATCTCCTGCCATCTCACCGCTGTTGCCACTGCTGCTGTCACTGCTATCATCTTGGTTGCCCATGCTGCTCCACACCTGCTCTGGTCTGAGGCTTATAAGGCTGCCTAGCCAGGGAAGGTTGCAACGGAGAGACTGGCGGTGTTTTGGGAGAGATATCCTCTTCCCTTGTATTACAGCTATCTGTGATAGAATCTTCCAGATGACAGAGTAATCCTCAGACACGCTTTATCATTCTATAGGATTCATGATAGGATTTATATACAATTCGGGGGTGCTCTGGGGTTTGGCAGCAAGTACTTCTCATTGGCTTGGATTGAGAGCTTGGGGAAACCTTATTTACATGTGGGGAAGGCTTGGTGCTGCAACTACATGACTGATAGTCACACATCTCTCCTGAGAGGCTGCAACTGAGGCAGGAGCTAGGGTCCAGGGGCGGTGACTGAACTCCTCCCGTCCCATGCAGGTGGAAGCTCTGTCCACAAGGTTTTAGGTGGAAGCCACCCCCTACTGGTTCCCGGGGTTCAAAGGCTTTGCTCTACCTGAGAACCAGGCTGCCTGTGCACAGATCACCTCCCGACAATATTCTACATGTTTGTATAATACATACATATATGTACATAATATATGCATACACAGATACACAGATGTATATACACACAAACAAACAAACATACACACACACACACACAAACAAACAAAACAGATTGTCTCATGCTAGTCCATAAATTGCTCTCTCTAGAAGGAAAGATAAATAATCCAATAGCTGTTTTATCCATCATGCAAGATACCATAGCTGGTCTTTAGTATACATCTGAATACTGAATAAGTAGGCTATAATACCACCTAAGAAATAGTTCAGTAGATATATGAACTTCCCATGGATAATAAGAGGAAGCAGGCAAAAAGCAAAAGTTTCCTATATACATGACTTTCATGAAGTCACCACTCAGAGGATCAGCACTATCCAACTGGTATGGCCAAATATTCCCACCCCCAAATAATGTAACTAAGAAAAGCTACTTCTTAGGTTTACCTTGTTGTTTGGGAATTTAGTTAATTCAACATGTAGTTCAGCTATAATATGCAGATACAGTCTCACCAATACTACTCAGACAAAGACAACAACAATAGACAATATACAGTGGGTGAAGGGAAGTTAAAAAGGCTCCAAACCTGCAAAGAACTAGAAGCCAGTCACAGGCAACAGACAAATGCTTAGTGTAAAATAGCTCTCCCATGAAAAAAATACACCATTTGATTATATAATATCAACTGGTCAGCCCTGAAATCATTCACACAAGTAACATTATACTGACTGACAGACTGAGCAGTTTTTTTAACTACTTAGAAATTGTGGTGGTTTGAATATGCTTGGCCCATGAGAACAGACACTATTAGGAGTCATTGCCTTCCTGGAATAGATGTGGCCTTGTTGCAGGAACTTTCCTGTCCAATTTCATCAGTACAGAAGAGGGCAGCCTTGTCTAGTCCCTGATTTTAGTGGG
Source organism: Tokudaia muenninki (assembly GCA_036184385.1). NCBI lineage: Eukaryota > Metazoa > Chordata > Mammalia > Rodentia > Muridae > Tokudaia > Tokudaia muenninki. The sequence continues at coordinate 127,795,722 of BTHS01000008.1, forward strand.
ATTGCTTCAAGTTTCTCTCCATTTAGTTTGATGTTGGCTACTGGTTTGCTGTAAATTGCTTTTAATATGTTTAGATATGGGCTCAAATTCCTGGTCTCTCCAAGACTTTTAACAAAATTAACAAAATCAGAAATGAAAAGAGAGAAATAACAACAAAACCTGATTAGAAAAGGCTGACCTCTCTCTCCATATGTTTTAAATATAGTACTTGAAGTTCTAGCTAGAGCAATTAGACAACAAAAAGAGGTCAAAGGGATACAAATTGGAAAGGAAGAAGTCAAACTATCACTATTTGCAGACCTTATGATAGTATACTTAAGCGACCCAAAGAACTCCACCAGAGAACTCCTACAGCTGATAAATGACTTCAGCAAAGTGGCCGGATATAAAATCAACTCAAGCAAGTCAGTAGCCTTCCTATACTCAAAGGATAAGCAGGCTGAGAAACAAGTAAGAGAAATGATACCCTTCAAGATAGCCACAAACCATATAAAGTATATTGGCATGACTCTAACCAAACAAGTGTAAGACCTGTATGACAAGAACTTCAAGTCTCTGAAGAAAGAAATTGAAGAAGACCTCAGAAGATGGAAAAATCTGCCATGCTCATGGATTGGCAGGACTAATAAAGTAAAAATGACCATCTTACCAAAAGTAATATACAGATTCAATGCAAACCCCATCAAAATCCCAACTCAATTCTTCATAGAGGTAGAAAGAGCAATTCAAAAATTCATCTGGAATAACAGAAAACCCAGCATAGCAAAAGCTATTCTCAAGAGTAAAAGAACCTCTGGGGGAAACAGTATCCCAGACCTCAAGCTGTACTACAGAGCAATAGTGTTAAAAACCACATGGTATTGGTACAGTGACAGGCATGTAGATCAATGGAACAGAATTGAGGACCCAGAAATGTATCCAAACTCCTATGGTCACTTGATCTTTGACAAAGGAGCTAAAACCATCCAGTGGAAAAAAGATAGCCTTTTCAACTGGAGGTCAACATGCAGAAGAATGCAAATTGACCCATTCTTATCTCCTTGCACTAAGCTCAATTCCAAGTGGATCAAGGACTTCCATATAAAACCAGACACACTGAAACTAATAGAAAGGAAACTAGGGAAGAACCTTGAACATACGGGCACAGGGGAGAATTTCCTGAACAGAGCTCCAATAGCTTATGCTCTAAGATCAAGAATTGACAAATAAGACCTCATTAAATTACCAAGTTATTGCAAGGCAAAAGACACTGTCAAAAAGACAAAGCAGCAACCAACTAACTGGGAAATGATCTTTGCCAACCCTACATCCGACAGAGGGCTAATATCCAATATATACAAAGAACTCAAGAAGTTAGACTCCAGAGAGGCAAGTAACCCTATTAAAAATGGGGTACAGAGCTAAACAAAGAGTTCTCACCTGAAGAATATCTAATGGCTGAGAAGCACCTAAAGAGATGTTCATCATCCTTAGTCATTAGGGAAATGCAAATCAAAACAACCCTGAGATTCCATCTCATACCTGTCAGAATGGCTAAGATTAAAAACACAGGAGACAGCAGTTGTTGGCAAGGATGTGGAGAAAGAGGAACACTCCTCCACTGCTGGTGGGATTGCAAGCTGGTACAACCACTCTGGAAAGCAGTCTGTTGGTTCCTTAGAAAACTTGGCATGACACTCCCGGAGGATCCTGCTATACCACTCCTGGGCATATACCCAGAGGCTTTACCTGCATGCAATAAGGACACATGCTCCACTATGTTCATAGCAGCCTTATTTATAATAGCCAGAAGCTGGAAAGAACCCAGATGTCCCTCAACGGAAGAATGGATTCAGAAGATGTAGTATATTTACACAATGGAATACTACTCTGCGATTAAAAACAATGAATCCACGAAATTCCTAGGCAAATGGTCAGAACTTGAAAATATCATCCTTAGTGAGGTAACCCAATCACAAAAGAACACACATGGTATGCAGTCACTGATAAGGGGATATTAACCCAGAATCTCGGAATACCCTAGACACAATTTGCATATCAATAGATTTCTAAGAAGATGGAAGAAGAGACCCCTGGTCCTGGAAAGACTGGATGTAGGGGAATGCCAGGACAGAGAAGCGAGAGGAGTTTGAATGGGGAAAAGAGGGAGGGAAGGGGGCGTATGGGACTTTCAGGGAGGGAGGAAACGGGAAAGAGGAAATGATTTTGAATGTAAATAAAAGAAAACTTAGAAAATAAAATTTAAAAAAAAAAAAAACAGAACCTGAGGAATTTCAA
>BTHS01000008.1:128456749-128653567 GCA_036184385.1 Tokudaia muenninki
TTTCGGTATGTGCTTCTTATCATCCATAAGAAGTCTCAGGTTTGGTGACATGTTTGTAGATGAATCCCCTCAGTAGGCAGTCTCATATGTGGCCTTTTCTTCAGTCTCTGCTCCACATTTTGTCTCCATAATTGCTCCTGTAGTATTTTGTTCTCCTTCTGTAGAAGAACCGAAAGCACAGGCCCCACTTCTGCTCTTCCTACTTTCTTGAGCTTCCTGAGGTCTCTGATTGTAACTTGTTTATTTTGAGCTTTTGGGTTAATATCCACTTATCAGTGAGTGCATACCATGGTGTGTTCTTTTGCGATTGGGTTACGTTCACTCAGGATGAACACTTCCTAATTCCATCCATTTGCCTAAGAATTTCAAGTATTCATTGTTTTTAGTAGCTGAATTAATATTCCATTGTGTATATGTACCAAAGTTTTGGTATCCATTCCTCTGTTGCAGGACATTTGTGTTCTTTCCAGCTTCTGGCTATTATAAATAAGGGCTGCTGTAAGGGGAATGCCAGGACAGAGAAGCAAGAGGTGGTTGAATGGGGGAAAAGAGGGAGGGAAGGGGGCTTATGGGACTTTCCGGGGAGGGGAGGAAACGGAAAGGGTAAATGATTTTGAATGTAAATAAAAAAAATTAGAAAATAAAATAAAATAAAAATAAATAAATAAATAAGGCTGCTATGAAAATAGCAGAGTATGTGTCCTTATTACCTGTTGGAGCATCATCTGGGTATATGCCCAGGAGCAGCAAACTTCCCATGGCAAGGCTGGTGCACAGATGACAACAGATGTGCCCAGCTTTTTAGCACAGGTGGTACCCTAGCTGACTGTGTCCTAAGCAATGTTATACTCAGGAAATCACTGTGTACCTGGTTGTCCCTGTCTGGTCTGTCACCGGAGCAAAGATGGCAGCGACTGTGGGACCCGTTCCAAGTGCCGTTCACTATTCCCATGGTTTTAATGAGATGGGAGGAGAGAGGGAATTTCATTGACAAGATCAATGGTTGGAGAAAATGTGTGCTTAGAAAGCTATATTTCATTGGATCTTAAGTCCAACGCCATAAACCACATGGTATTCTGAGAGCAGCTAGAGGACCCAAGGATATGAAGAAATGTGCAACTCCGCAGGAGGAGCAATAATATCTACCAATTAGTACACCCCAGAGCTCCCTGGGACTAAATAACCTACCAAATAATACACGTGGAGGGACCCATGGCACCAGCTACATATGTAGCAGAGAGATGAACATTTCAGACATCAATGAGAGGGAGAAGGTCATTGGTCTTGTGAAGGCTCAATTGCCCCAGAGATAGGGGGAATGCAAGTCAGGAAATTTTTGGAAGAGTTAGCAAGGGGAAGGGGGATGGGATAGGGGGGTTTGGTGGAGAAAAGTGGAAAGGGGTTTAACTTTGAAATGTAAATAAAGTAAATATCTAATAAAAAAGAAAGACTTTATTTCTATCTTTCCAATACCAGTGTCCTCTTATTCCTGGGGCAGGACATGGGTTTGTAAAACTATTCAAGAGTTTCACACAGTGAAAGAAAGATTTGGAATATTGTCCCAGGGACGAGAGAAACCAATAGCACCATGTAGGGATATGTGATCATGTTGTATATAAATATCTGATGTATACTACTCATATTAAAACAACAATGCATACTACATAAATAAAGAATATTCATATATATTGTGTTTCTACCTTTTGGTTCATGAATTGTATAAATCTAATAGTGCAAGGTGGAAAGAACAGAACTGTTTTGAATACATGTCCTATATTCCTTAACTTGTCAGAACCCAAGTGATGTCCTCTGAATTGTGAGTTCACATGGCAGCATACTCACGACATCAATGAACTTCTTACTATAGAAGAAGAGTTATCCATACAATCCAAGGTGCTAGATGGTTGTATCTTGACATTTCAGTTGTAGTGATGTAACTTGATAATGTCCTATAATGATGTACTTCATACTATACTATATGGGGATGCTGACGGTTCTCTTAAGTTGCAATGCACAGGGAATATATGCCTACTTAAGTAGTACATAGAAATTCTCCTCTTATAGTATAATCCATTCACAAATGTCTAGGCTCCTTAGACTGTAAATAGAGAATATGTGCTTATTCTCCTAATTTAAACTACTTGCTGATCTGGTACAATATCTGTGAAATTTTGCAGGAGCTTTCCTAGAATATATGCACATAATTATTTATAGCATTCTTCTAATCTCCCCTTCCAGTGTGTATTAGTTTTTCCTTCTCCTCTGATTGGGTCCTCTATTCATGAATCACAAAACCCTAGCAGTTACTTATGGACATGTTTGTATTTGATGATTCTGAACACCTCTTAAAGGACTTGGCACCATTTCACTCTTCCAGGCCATTGTGCAGCAGATTATTGTGTCTGAAAACTGGCTCACATCTTCCCACTCTAGTCTCTCAAAGACTGATACACCATGGTGTGCTAAGTGTTCAGATATATAACAACATCCACTTTAGAGATATTTTTAGTGAATCCCCAAAATATTCACCCTGTAAGTTACATCTGAAGTAAATGACTGAAAAATTTCTGCAGCTCATTCATCAAGGACAATGTCCTGAATCACCCTATGGATTTACTAAACAGTCCTAAACAAAGCACTAAGGATCACTGCCATAACCATTATCATGTAGACTGCAAAAGATGGATTTTATCATTGTAGTAAGTGTTTCTGTAACAGTCATGTGATTACAGGGCAGGTTATTGGTAATGGGGAAGAATATGAGTTTGGAATCAGTGATCAATGCATATCACTGCACTTTCTCCCCCAATATCATGAAAGAACCTCTGATGATTAAAAATATTTGTTGAGCATAGTTCAACATTCCAAGATGGTGGCTGCAAATAACTGTAAGGACAGGATTCTGGAAGTAGGGACCAGTGGATTTCTGATATTAAGGCTAAGTTCATCCAAAAAGAGAGTTCCACTACAACAACAAGGGCTATGCACTGAAACCCTGCCTTGAAAATCAAAGCAATGACATAAACTAAAACCATCCAGTGGAAAAAAGATAGCCTTTTTCAACAAATGGTGCTGGCTCAACTGGAGGTCAGCATGCAGAAGAATGCAAATTGACCCATTCTTATCTCCTTGCACTAAGCTCAATTCCAAGTGGATCAAGGACCTCCACATAACACCAGACACACTGAAACTAATAGAAAAGAAACTAGGGAAGAACCTTGAACATATGGGCACAGGGGAGAATTTCCTGAACAGAACTCCAATAGCTTATGCTGTAAGATCAAGAATTGACAAATGGGACCTCATTAAATTACAAAGATTTTGCAAGGCAAAAGACACTGTCAAAAAGACTAAGTGCAACCAACTAACTGGGAAATGATCTTTACCAACCCTACAATTCCAACAGAGGGCTACTATCCAATATATACAAAGAACTCAAGAAGGTAAACTCAGAGAGGCAAGTAACCCTATTAAAAAATGGGGTACAGAGCTAAACAAAGAGTTCTAACCTGAAGAATATCTAATGGCTGAGACACACCTAAAGAGATGTTCATCATCCTAAGTCATTAGGGAAATGCAAATCAAAACAACCCTGAGATTCCATCTCACACCAATCAGAATGGCTAAGATCAAAAACACAGGAGACAGCAGTTGTTGGCGAGGATGTGGAGAAAGAGGAACACTCCTCCACTGCTGATGGGATTGCAAGGTGGTACAAACACTCTGGAAAGCAGTCTGGTGGTTCCTCAGAAAACTGGACATGACACTCCCAGAGGATCCAGCTATACCACTCCTGGGCATATACCCAGAGGCTTTACCTGCATGCAACAAGGACACATGCTCCACTATGTTCATAGCAGTCTTATTTATAATAGCCAGAAGCTGGAAAAAATCCAGATGTCCCTCAACGGAGGAATGGATTCAGAATATGTGGTATATATTTTCACACAATGGAATACTACTCTGCAATTAAAAACAATGAATTCACGAAATTCCTAGGCAAATGGTCAGAACTTGAAAATATCATCCTTAGTTAGGTAACCCAATCACAAAAGAACACACATAGTATGCAGTCACTGACCTAAACACAATTCACAGATCAATATATTTCCAAGAAGATGGAAGGAGAGACCCTTGGTCCTGGAAACACTGGATGTAGGGGAATGCCAGGACAGAGAAGCGAGAGGGGGGTTGAATGGGGAAAAGAGGGACAGTGGGGGGCTTATCGGACTTTTGGAGAGGGAGGAAACAGGAAAGGGATAATGATTTTGGAATGTAAATAAAATAATTAGGAAATAAAAAAAGGAAAGAAAAGCATAGCAAAACAAGAATACTTTAACAACAAAGATGGTCATAGCCTGGGAATTAGATATTGATTGAGTGTGAGATCAAGCATTTCTGGTCCAAAATTATTGAACCAATTATGGTAGAAAAATGTGTTAAAATTGACGCCAAACATGGGTATAAGCATATACTTTTACTTTGCCTGCCCTAGCTCTGAAAAAAGATCAAAGCATATATTTATTCATTATAGCCTTAACCTCTATTTGGTCTTTTCCCAATTAGCTCTTAAAACTTAATTAATCTATACTTATCTATATTCTGACAAACGGTTTGTTAGTTGCCTCTCCTTCAGTCTTGACCTGCTTCTTTCTCTGCATTTGTCTGGCGACATCTGCTCCTGCTTTAATGATGTCATGAAGGACAAGGAGCAATAAGGTGATGGGAACTGATACAACATCTTTACTATTAGTAAAAGAGACTTATCTGGCTGTGGCTAAGCTTGATTATGAGTGGAAAGCAGCATTGCCCTAAGAAAACTCTATACATGTTCTGAGAAAATATCTGAGTTAGCATCTATGGACACACTTTGGTCAATGACTCAATTTGAAAATCCTCGTCCAGTAATTCCCATCTTCACCATATACAGTTGTTTACTGAAAGTAAACATTACAATAACTTGGAATTTTCTGCTGTGGTAATTTGAAGACTAAGACTGAGTGGAAACATAACTCTGAACCACCTGGTATAAGCACCAAACTTCCTTCAGCTTTATAAAACAAAACACAGACTGAATCATTTATGAACATCTTAATAGGGATGTAGGGTTAAGAAAAGGAATAGAAAGCTTTTAACATAAGAGCAAACAGGAAACCACAGAGACCAGCTGGAAATCTGTGGCCATAATATCTTATGATATAATAGATAGAAACAGAGGTGAGAACTAGCCCAAAATAATGTACAGCTGAAAACTAAGGCTGTGTTGATGAGCTCTTTGAGCATAGTAGTATATGGTAGTATCTGAAGTGTCCACACTAGTCAACTTGAAGAATACTTGGTTGTTGGAGGTGTCCTTGGAGATTGTGAGCCGGCTCTGCAGAGATGGGTTGTAGTACTTATTATCATTCCACCAAATATTTGCTACCCACTCAAGATCATTCCCTGAAGACTGACGAATCCAGCCCACAACCCATATTAGTAGTGCTCAGTGAAAACCTAGAGAAAGAGCAAGTCAGAGTGAGGGTCTGGGAGGGCTGCAATATCCCAGGGCCAGACTCTTTCAGAGTAACCTGAGACAGGACATCTGTGAAGAAAAAGAAAAGGGAGAAGATAAGGTCACAACAGGTTTGGATAGGAAAGTTCATCCCTTAGGGATCCTTGGCACTCACATGCAGGGACAAACAGCAGCAGGAATGAGGAAGTAAGCCTGTCCATGTCTGCACAGTAGTGAGTACACAGGCCCAGCTTTGACTTTTCAGCCAGAGTTTGGGTGGATCCAGGAGAGATTTGCATTTCCCCACCAGGTGCTGACTCTGATGGGATACTTAAGTTTTAGGACTCAAGAGGTATCAGTCTATGATGGAAAACAGAGAAGCCTTCAACAGAGTTCATTTCTGGATCCCTTAGAGAATATATAACACTCAAGACCGGATTCCTCAGTACACACTTGTAGTGAGTGATGTTGGGATGCGGTAGGGTTGAGAAAGACCCTCATTCTACATGAAGCATCCTAAACTCAGTTCACTCATCTAGGAATCACTTCCCAATGTTTTTGATGGAAGAGAAATGAGGAGCTCAAATGAGAGGTTTTACTCCTTCCTTGATAGTATTCTTTTCTAGGGTATGTGTGAGTCTTATCAATATATATTTTTCCACATAATTCAAACAGTAATTTTAGACTTTGTGAATACTGTAAGAGTATATGCCATCTCAAACTGGCAATTGTAAATACTATAATTCCATGAAAGTGAGTGATTTAATTAACTTTACAGATATGCCAAGTTTCTTGCTAACATATTTGAGATTGATACCAAATTTATTCAATAATTCATTTATTCAATATCAATGATCAGTATCTTCATCTTTATAAAGCCCTGTATTTGATACAATATTAAAAACAACAGCAGACAATATGAACTCTAAGCAGGGAGTTTATTCAATTGTCTCAGATGCTAATGATCTTAGAAGAAGTCACAGTGGGCATAGGATGCTGGAAGGCAAAAGTCATAAGGTTAGCCATTTTTTCACTGCCTTTTGGTCAACTTTATGAAGTGGTTTGTTGGTATGAACATGAATGAATATATGGAAAAGAGCTTGGGTAGATGACTGATTTCATTAAAGAAATCAACACCAAATGTAATCAAGTCACTTTTATAAATAAAATATCCTCAATTCTCAGATGTTTGAAAGATAAAAATAGCAAAGCATGTCCAAACCATAAAATATGATCTTAGGACAAAGTTGCATCAACATGAGAAAGAGAATTAAATCCCAGAAAAATAAGTGCCATGTGAGGCCCTGAACCATCAGGGTAGGATGGGCAATGAGACCTGCACTAACACTAGGGTTCCTTTCCAGAGGGCTGTCAATGGTCAAGCGACTTTATACGTATGAGTAAATTATGATCTTGAAAAAAGAAGAATTTCAGAAATTGTCTCCATGAGAACAAACATAATCGTGTACATCCTCATGAGGCAGGAGGAAGGGACTACATGAAGACAAAGATCCCGGAACAGATGACACAGAGACTAAGTTGCCAGGTTTGGATGAAGGGGCCAGAGTGTCAGAAAAAACAAGTACTGCTGGCTCCTGAATATTAGAAAGTCAGAGAGCAGACACTTCAGAAGAGAGAACATTATATCTAACCAGGAACACAGATGTTGCATTTCAGATGCGTTGTCCATGAAGGGCATAAAAGTGCGATGTTGTCTTAAGTCTGAGGTATGAGCTACAATGAATTAAGATATTTTTAATGAGTTTTTCAGATGTACTTGAAGTAATTCCTGGTTCAAGTTCATAAATGTACAGACAGAGAGGTAAAAAGCATGGTACACAAATTAAAATACAGATAAATAATCCAAAAAGATTTTATACAAATATCTATATAAAGCACCCTTCCAACTGGGACTCAAAAATTAGAACATATTACACTAAGTGTAGATCACATTACCTCACATATTATTTCACTGATATACTTTTTCAGCTTTCAAAATTCTTGTACTCAGGTATACTCAGTTAGAGAGCCTATTTCCAACTCAACTGGAGTATTTATACATTTCTAATCAGCATTGTAGGCATTGCTGGGCCTCTGTGTTCATCACAAGGAAATATGAGGAGAAAAGCACTGTAGACTGAACATGTATAAGCTATGGTGAAACTATCAATTCATTCTTCAGAAAATCACAAGCCCTTGAATTGAAATTGACTGCACTATCATGGGATTCATTGTATGTTGATGGTTTGAGTAATATAATTCCAATATGCACAGAGTAGAACAGCAGCCAGACATTCCTATAGATGTCTTGTAAAGTCTTCTACCAGAGGCTAGATCTAATTTCTTGTGGTGCAAATTGTATCCAGCCAGGGAAAAAAGTTCATCTCTTATCAGAACTTATTAGGAATATCAGGTATATCCCCAGGAGGCTGGAATTCGAAAATTCTAACAGTGGACAACTTGTTCTTAACAAGCAAATAAAATGTTCTAAAAGTAAATCTGAAAAGTAGGATGGATGCAGTACATATCTGTGACACCACATCAGATCGAAAGACGCTCATCTGAAAACACACGATAGGAGAGGGAAGAAGCTGGTGCCAGGTGAGGTCCAGAGTGCTGTGAACAGGGAACCTTGGCTGGATATCCAGACAGTGGCAGGACCATTATCTATATTCAGGTGTAATTGGTAGTAGTATGGAATAGATGTCATTTCTTCACTTCCTTCACGGTCCATTTTCCCCAAGTTAAATAAAAAACCCATATATTAGGAATTAATATTACTAATCATTTAAAAAATGATTTAGGGGGGAAATACACAGAATAGTGAGTGATAAAAATAAAAATATAAGGAAGGTCAGGCTGTGAAAATACACCCAGCTTCTCCTCTATCCTTTCCCTGAGCTGTGGGTGTCACATGGCAGTGGGACCAGGTCTCCTATACTTTCCGAGCAGAGCAGCATTCATTCACCATTGTGGATGGAACATCAAGAGATGTGCTCCCAAGTTACACTCCATCATATTTTCCAACTGAAAAAAATCCCTCTTGCCAATGGAAGGAAGTTACAGGTTAGAGTTACAGATGCAGCTGGCAGTGATGATGATGAAAGAATGTTTGACTCGTTTGAAATTTTCTATCATTCCACAACTTGTACATCTATTTGGTTTTTTTCCTACCAGCAAGGGTAATTTTTAATGAATAAAATATATATGCAGTTACTTAAAAAACACCTTTTACTGCCCTAAATTTGTAGTCTTGTCACAGTAGCTCCATTACATATATCTCTGTTATGTTAAGAAAGGAAACCTCAGAGTCTCCTAAGACAGCCTCACTCTGCAGATGTTTCTCTGCACCTGTAGTTTCTGTTTCTCTCCTGGTGAAAATTGGATCTACACCACCCCTGCTGGTCCTGAGCACCCTCAGACTGGCTTGTTTCTGACACACAGGGAACCTGCTCACTGTGTCTCCTGCATGGTAATAAAAAGCTCAACCTTAGTAGTGGCAGAGTTCTGCAACAAAGTGAACTTGTTCTTGAATGGATAAAGTGACATTCTGATGCATTCTTCTGTTACAGTTCCACTCTTAAGAAAGACATTATCCCCTTTTCTATCAGGGTTCTTCACCTGAAGGTGAAGAGCCACAACAAGGCTCTCACCTCCCAATAGTTATGAGCCATCGATATTGAAGTCCCAAAATTATTATTATGTCATAATCAATATAGACTTTTGTTTTTCGGTGTCTGTTTTATAAAATTAGGGATCCAAAAATTATGCATCAAGGTTTAAAATTATTATATTTCTTTGATGAATTTTTCTCATTACCATACTCAACAAACCCTTTAGTCTATTTTAATTAATTTTAGTTGAATGTTTACTTTCACTGATATGAGATAACAATTACAGCTTTTAATATGTTTTCCAGTTGCTTAATGTTTTTTTCAATGTTTTTATAAGATTTTGATAAATTTTTTTCCTGAAGAGAGAATATAACTGAACTTTCTTTTTTAAATTAAGTTCATTTGTTGTTTCTTTTTGATGATGCACCAAGGCCACTTACATTTAAGGTAAGTATAAAAAGAGGATTGTTATTTCCTATAAGTTTGTTAGGTGGTTTTCTGTATTCCAGAATATTGTTTCATGTGGGGAAGGAGCTGATATTAAATTTTGTCTCACAAATCGGTTTTTGATTTGATCAACAAAGTAGGTGAAACCCAATTGCTGTGCAAATGGAAAGGTGGGATTTTCATGTCCCAGAAGAAAGTGCAGGGAGCACTTCAGGTCAGGCTTGGAATGAGAAGACACAACAACCATGGAAGTTTTCAGGGCAGCCAGAGCCTGTGGCCTCCACAACTAGCAGTTAGCCCATAAGGTTAGGGAAAGTGATTTCTGTACCAAAAATTTTTTTACCTGGCTAGTTTTAAAATAAGAAAGCTGTCTAGTGTTTTCCTTCCACGGAGCTAGCATGGAAAGAAGAAAGAGAGAAGACAGGTTGGTAGATGCCAGATTGGTGAAGCTAGCTTGAAGGAAGAGGTAGCTGGTGGAGCATAGACAGCAAATCCTAATTCTGATGTTGCAGGATGGTTATATTTGATCCAGAGCTAAGACAGATGGAACAAAGGGAAACAGCAGCTATCACATGCAAAGCACCTGAGAAGGCAGTAGAACGTTTGGCAAATTTAAACATAACAGTTTTTATTTATTTTCTTGTTTCCATATTAGTTCTGAGAGTATTATGTGATGTTGTGTTAGACATGGTTCTTTCTTTCCTTGTCTAGCTTGCTTATAAGCAGTGAGAATACCTTTCATCTTTCTTCGTATAAAACATTCCACTAAGAACTTTCTGCAGTGCCAACTTGATCATCAAGAGCTGCAATCACATGTATATTCTTGAAATACAATCATTTTTTACATCAACTTTAAAAGAGAGCTTAACAGGGAATAACATTCCTGTTTCACAGCTGCACATTTTCAGAACTTAAAATAATGCATTCTATGTCTTTACAGTCTTTGTGTTTACTAAATAAAGGGTCTGAGGTAATTCTGTTATTTCTTTTTTTTCTATGTGAATTGGTGTTTTGGGATGCTTCTTTAAGAATTGTTTCTTTGTTTTTTTATATTTGACATCCTGACAGTAATATTTCATGCTCATGACTATTTGGTGTTCTACATACCTCTTGTATTTGGAAGCCTCCTTCTTTTTGTAAATCTCATACAATCTCTATCATTTGGAATAAGAAAGCTGTCTAGTGTTTTTCCTCCATGGGACTAATGTGCGCAGGAAAAAGAGGAAAACTCACAGCTCCGAGTGAATCCAAAAAGAAATCGGAGAGAGCACTCATTATCAGCTTAACAGTGCACCTGAAAGCTCTAGAACAAAAGGAAGCAAATACACAAAAGAGGAGCAGAAGGCAGGAACTAATCAAACTCAGTGCTGAAAACAGTCAAGTATAAGCAAAACAAACTATACAAAGAATCAACCAAACCAGGAGATAGCCCTTTTGAGAAAATAAACATTTAGCCAGGCTAACTGAAGGGCACTGAGACAGTATCCAAATCAACAAAATCAGAAATGAAAGGGGAGACATAACAAAAGAAACTGAGTAAATTCATAATATCATCATAATATAAAATAATACATAATACAAAAGCTCATAATCAACAAAATTGGAAAATCTAGATGAAATGGACAATTTTCTAGAAACATGCCAGATCCAAAGTTAAAACAAGATTATATAAACAACCTAAACATTCCCATATCCCTTAAAAAATAGAAGCAGTCATTAATAATCTCCAAACCTAAAAGAGCCCAGAACCATTGGGTTTAGTGGAGAATTCATCAGGCCTTCAAAGGCGACCTAGTATCAATACTCTTCAAATTATTCCACAAAATAGATACAGAAGGAAGACTACTCAGTTCATACTATGAAGCCACAATTATGCATTTACCCAAACCACACAAAGACAAATCAAAGAAAGACAACTTCAGACCAATTTCCCTTATGAACATTGATGAGAAAATTTTCAATAAAATTCTTGCCAATTGATTCCAAGAGTACATCAAACAATCATTCACTATGATCCAGTAGGCTTCATTCCACAGATGAAGGGATGGTGCAGTATACAGAAATCCATCAATGTAGTCCACTATGTAACCAAAAACAAGGAAAAAGACATATGATCATTTCATTAGATGCTGTAAAAGCATTTGACAAAATTCAGTATCTCTTCATGTTTAAAGCCTTGGCAAGATCAGAAATTCATAGCACTTACCTAAGCATAGTAAAAGCAGTATACAGCAAACTAGTAGACAACATCAAAATAAATGGAGAGAGATCTGAAGCAATCCCACTACGATCAAGTACTAGACAATTTGTCCACTCTCTCCCTATCTATTCAATATAGTAATTGAAGTTCTAGCTAGAGCAATTAGACAACAAAAGGTCAAAGGGATACAAATTCGAAGGGGAAAAATAAAATATCACTATTTGCAGATGATAAGAGAGTATACTTAAGTGACTTCACAAAATCCTCCAGAGAACACCTAAAGCTGATAAAAAAAAAACTTCAGCAAAATGGGGGGATATAAAATGAATTCAAACAAATCAGTAGCCTTCCTACACTCAAAGGATAAACAGGCTGAGAAGAAATTTGAGAAATGACACCCTTCACAATAGTCACAATTAAGATTGCATAACTTGGTGTGATTCTAAACAAGCAAGTGAAAGATCTATATGACAAGAACTCCAAGTCTCTGAAGAAATAAATCAGAGAAAATCTCAGAAGATGAAAAGAACACCCACAATCATGAATTGGTAGGATTAATATAGTAAAAATGGCCATCTCGCAGAAAACAATGTTCAGATTCAATGCCACCCCATCAAAATTCCAAATCAATTCTTCATAGAGTTAGAAAGAACATTTTGCAATTCATTTGGAGTAACAAAAACCCAGGATAGCAAAAACTATACTCAACAATAAAATAACTTTGGGGTAATCACCATCCCTGTTATCAAGCTGTATTACAGAGCAATAGCGATAAAAGACTGTATGGCGTTGGTACAGAGAGAGGCAGGAAGATCAAGGGGACAGAATTGAAAACCCAGAAATGAAACCACATAGCTGTGATCACTCGATCTTTGACAAAGGAGATAAGACCATCCAGTGGAACAAAGACAGAATTTTTAAGAAATAGTGCTGGTTCAACTGGTGGTCAGCATGTAAAAAAATGCAAATCAACCCATTCTTATCTCCCTGTACCAAGCTCAGTTCCAAAGGTTCAATTGTGTAAATATAACAAATAATAACAGATATATTGAAACTAATAGAAAAGAAAGTGGGGAAGAGCCTCAAGCACATGAGCACAGGGGAAACATTCCTGAACAGAACACCAACAGCCAATGCCCTAAGATCAAGAATCAACAAATGACACCTCATAAAATTGGAACGCTTCTGAAAAGCAAAGTACTCTGTCAATAAGACAAAATGGCAACCAACATATTTGGAAAAGATCTTTACCAATCCTACATCCTATAGAGGAATAAGATACAATATATACAAAGAACTCAAGAAGTTAGACTCCAGATAATCAAATAAACCTATTAAAAATTGGGTAAAGAGCTAAACAAAGAATTTTCAACTGATGAATAATGAATGGCTGATAAACAACTAAATAAATGTTAAACATCCTGATTTGTCATGGAAATGCAAATTAATACAACCTTGAGATCCCATCTCACACCAGTCAGAATGACTAAAATCAAAAATTCATGTAACAGCAGGTACTGACAAGTATGCGGAGTAAAAGGAATACTCCTCCATTACTGGTGGGATTGCAATCTGGTAAAACCATTATGGAAATCTGTTTTGTGGCTCCTCAGAAAATTTGACATAGTACAACTTGAGGACTCAGCTACACCACTCCTGGGCATATTCCAAAAAGGCGCTCCAAAGTGTTATAAGTACACTTACTCCACTATTTTCATAGCATCCTTATTTATAATACCAAGACACTGGAAAGTACCTAGATGTCCTTCAACAGAGACTTGGATACAAAAAAATGTGGTATATTTACCACTATTGAGAACTATTTAGCTCTGAAAAACAATTAATTTATAAAATTCTTAGGCAAATAAATGGAACTAGAAAAAAATTATCCTGAATAGGTTAACCCAATCACAAATGAACATGCAAGATATTCACTCACTGATTAGTGGATATTAGCCCAAAAGCTCCAAATACCCAAGATACCATTCACAGACCACATGAAGGGTAAAAAAGTAATCACAGGAACAAATATAGATTTAAAGTGTAGAGACAAGACTTAAAGAAAGGCCATCCAGAGACTGTCCCACCTGGGGATTCTTCCCATATACAGTAACCAAACCCAACACTATTATGGGTGTGAAAAAATGTTTGCTGAAAGGAGCCTGCTATGACTGTCTCCTGGGAAGCCCTGTGAGAGACATGCAAATACAGAGGTGGATGTTCACAGCCACCCATTGGAATGAGCTCAGGTTCCCCAGTGGAAGAGTTAGAGAAAAAACTGAAGGAGCTGAAGTGGTTTCTAACATCAGAGGATGCATAAAAATATCAATCAACCAAACCATCCCCCAGAGCTCCAAGTGATTAAGCCATCAACCTAGGAGTACACATTATACCAGCTGCATATATGGTGGAGGATTGTTTTGCCAGGCATCAATGGGAAGAATGGTCCTTGGACCTTTGAAGACTTGATAGATGCCACATGAGGGTTGGGCTGTTAGGGTGGTCTGGGAGGAGAAACAACCTCATAGAATCAGAAGGAAGGAGGATGGGATAGGTGGTTTCTGGAAGGGGGTAAACTGGGAAAGGGGATAATATTTGATATGTAAATAAAGAAAATATGCAATAAAAAAGTTTAAAAAAGGAAACAGGAAGGACATAAATGTAATAAAAAAGAAAAACAAATTTAGTTAAAAGAAAAGCAAACAAATGGGAATAGGGCAATACAAAAAGAAGAAAAGTCACCAAAAACAACATAAGAATCACATGTAGACGCAGAGACACTGATTGCAAAATACTCTATACAGCAAAGCTGAGCAACAGGTATGCAAAGAACTACGGGAGCTGATGCTGTATCAGCATAGGTCCAAGTTTAAAAAGACTAGTGACTGAAGGGATGACTACTGAGAATCAGAGGAAACAAGTAAATTATCAAAAACTTAGTATAATCTCAGAACCTACATAACTTAAGAGGTAGATACAATGTGATGGCAAAGGAGTTTGATGAAAAGATTTAGTAATATTTTGACCAACATAGAAGTATTATAATTGCATGCCTCTGTATTCTGATTTAAATATTTCTAAACTTCTAAGAGACTGGAATTTCTGCTGGAACACATGGTAACAGATAGCAACATACCTGAGATCTCTTATTTCTTAAGACTCTGAAGGGGCATTTGTTTGTCCTGATGTTGGTGATTTGGATTTGAAGGGTCAAATTCATAGATTATTCCCAACAATGTGTAAAACCACATCGGCTCTCTCAGGATCCAGTGAAATTTTTGTCATGCATCACCACACTTTTCCATTTTTTATTATTTTATAAAATAAAAAACATACCAATGAAGGTGGTCACTGGAGAAGAGATTGGGAATATATGGTGAACTATAGGTTCATTCTCAGCCAGCATCACTTTACTCATAGATGTCTTTTACAAAGATGACAAAGTCAATAGAGGACTGTGAGGAGGAGGAAAAAAATGGACACTCAATATTACAATTTCTGAGCAAGTCTAAAGATAAATTTTTCAGTCATGTCAGTACTAGTGCACCTTCTTGCCCCTCCAGGGTTTCTGACCCACTCAGGATGTGGTTATAACACTGTGTCTTGCACAGTAATAGACAGCAGAGTCCTCAGATGTCAGGCTGCTGAGCTGCATGTAGGCTGTGCTGGAGGATTTGTCTGCAGTCAGTGTGGCCTTGCCCTTGAACTTCTCATTGTAGTAAGTATAACCACTGTTAGGATTAATATATCCAATCAACTCAAGGCCATGTCCAGGTCTCTTCTTTACCCAGTGCATATAGTAGCTGGTGAAGGTGTAGCCAGAAGCCTTGCAGGAAATTTTCACTGAAGTCCCAGGCCTCACCAGCTCAGCTCCAGACTGCTGCAGTTTAACCTCCGATTGGACACCTATGGAGAGAAAGGCAGAGTGATGTCACTGTCACCTCAGGATGTGTCTCCTTTTCAGTTTTGGAAATGATGAGTTCCTTACCTGCAGTTACTGACAGGAGGAAGAGAAAGACCCAGCTCCATTCCATGATTAGAGTCAGTATTTTCAGTGACTGTGGAGAGACACTGATAATAGGTTGTTCTCAGTGTGTGGACATCCTTGTATTTACTGCCATTGATTCAAGAATTTGCATATTCACGAACAAGGTACTTCTTAGGTAAGAACCTAGTCCAGCTGGAGAAGACCTGGAGGAAAGGACTGAAAAAAAATATGGGTCAGATAGCAGAATGCTCAGGTCCTTGTACTAATCCTCTCTAGGGAAGTGCATCCCATTCACTATCTGTAAACCCTACATTGATGGGTCTAATGTAACTACAGGGACAAATCTCACAATAGATTTTTGGCCTGAAAAGTTTGCTCCATTTGGGGATATGTTAACACGTTGATTTACAGATGGTAGAGTGTGCTGATGATGATGATGGTAATGGTGATGATGATGAAGATGATGATGATGATGATGATGATGAAGTTGATGATGATGATGATGATGATGATGATGGTGATGATGATGAAGTTGATAATGATGATGATGATGGTGATGGTGATGATGATGATGATGATGATGGTGATGATGGTGATGATGATGGTGATGATGATGGTGGTGATGATGATGATGATGATGATGAAATTTCTGAATATGTGCTAAATTTTTTCCAATCATTATTTCAAAAATATTTACCTATCAATGATGAATACAAAAGGATTATCAATAACTAAATTCTAGTGAGAGCTATAGATGGGTAAAAAAGGATTTTATCAATAAGGCATGTGTGTGTATATATATGTATATACACACACATATATATATTGGGGGTGGGTGCATGTGAGTGTGTGTATGTGTGTGTCTATATCAAAGAACAGAATGTTTTTACCAAAAATAACTAAGAAATTTACATTGCTTTTGGAAAAATGGATGTAATTACAAATAACCATATTAATTAAGACAATCTCAAAATCACAGAAATTAAATGAGATTCTCATTATCAACTCATATATGTTTCATAGTTATATACAATTATTTATGCAAATACATTATACTTTAACAGGAAATTCTCTAGTAGAATAAAGAGCAATGGGAGGGACAAGACGTTACAGGAGTAATATTCACAGTGTACAAAATAAAAGTATGAAAAATGTATTCATATGTAATGTTATTTTTCTATTTCATAAGGATTTTTATTCTTTGAAATTTTTAGTCATATATGAAAAATACTATGATCTACAACCACTCTCAAGACTTTCACCAAAATCTACCATGTCTGGGTCCTTGTGGTTCCCCTTGCGACATTCCTAAAGTCTCTTTCCCAACATCTTATGTCCTCTGATTCATTAAATAATATCACAGTGAGTTTAATTAGTGCTACTTATGTACACATTGATGGTATTTTCATTAGAAAAGAGTGAATCTCCAGAAATCTTCCGCACAAATGTGAATATATTTTGCCTATCAGTCAGCAAATGCCCAAAGACCCTTATCTTGCTGACGGGCCCATCCATGTTGTAATGATTTATTTATATATTATATTATTTTATGATGAGAAGAGGGTCGATATGAGCCAAAGTGGATATATTGACCTCAGAGGACCTCTTACATAATGCAACTCTAAGGGATTTAACTGATATTGCTAAGCTTGCAAGTAGACTTCTTTACCTGCTTAGCCATTCAGAGGTCCCTCATGTGGTAGTTTTCACAAGAATGATTTGTGTATCTTATCCTGGTAAATATACCTACTGAGAGCTCATATGTACAATAAAAACAGTTCAGTCTCTGGAGATAGTATTTGATCCCCTCTGACCACTTTTTCTGTATTCTTTTACCTGTTATATGATGGTTCTAGATTTTTGGGTGAGAATTTGATATTATTTCTTGTCTGTGCCTGAGTACTCTGTAAATTATTCTCAGGACTCTGACCACTCATGAAGGTCTGCTTCAGTTTTTACACGCAGCAGATATGAGCCTCTGTGATCCAGACCCAGACAGACTATTGGATATAGACATAAATATTTATAACATAGTTTGGCAACATGAACCTTAACAATAGAACTAGGGTCTATATCATCTCTAAAGATGGACTTTAACCACACATAACTAGAATGAATACTTTCCTATGAAAATTCCCCAAAACATAATAAATAAAATTATGTTGTGTCCCAGCAACAGCCTTTCAAAATATGTACTGAAATGGCATTACATACTATTTTATGGATGTTTGCATATCCACACTTATTCACAGCATGATATTCATACTTATGTACAGCATATAATAGAAAGAATTTTCCCAGATTTAAAACAAAGCATAAATAAAATGTGAAAAGTGGTACAAAAGGGAAACGGAATATTACTCAGTGGTAAAACAAATTATATAATCTATAACTGTTGAGAAGATTGTAAGAGCCAGAGGGGGTTGGTGACTCTCAGGAATGAGTTTCTTCCAGATACAATTGTAATGATACACTTATGAACTCACAGAGACTGTGACTGCAGGCATAGAGTCTGAAACAAGTAAACCCAGATAAAATATTCAAGGTGGGAGATGGAAATGGACATGGGCTACCATTGATAACCAAGAAGTTCTGCAACTGACACATGCAAAGAATAATTAGTTTTGTCCAGTGGAGTTCATAGTGAATGGTAAGCAAAATTAATTATGGAAGACTTCCTTAAGGGTTGGAAACTAACCAGAAAATGATCTCAATGCTATTTTTGCAGACATTTTTAGAATGTCACCTTCATCAATTCTGTTTCTCTCACTTACACTTTTCCTATGTATCAGGGCTACAGAGTTGTTTTCTCTCTCTCTCTCTCTCTCTCTCTCTCTCTCTCTCTCTCTCTCTGTGTGTTAATTTTCGTTTGCTTTTAATCATCTTTAAAATGACTTTCTCAAATTTTTTTGTTTCTGAGAAAGAAAAACAGGTGTGTAGTTTGGTGAATTGGGAAGTAGGAAGGATATGTAATAAGGTGGAAATGAGGGAATGGGTTATTAGAATACATAGTATATCTTTCATTCAAAAAATGATAAAAACAAATAAAAACAAGTAAACACAAGGCTGTAAATTGTTTAACACAGAATCTTTGCTTGTGCATGCAGACATCATATGTCAATCACAGCAAAGCAGAGCAGTTAATGCACTCAAGAAATGAAACAACAGATGTCATAGAGTACCCCACCACCACCACACAGCTCATCTCACGATGTGATTTATTAGCCTTGTTGTGACCCCTGCTGGTCATGAACTTCCATGCATTTAAGTTTATGTTGGCTTAGACTGAAGTTGAAATTCTAGCTTAGTAAATGCCTTATTCCCATAACTTCAGTGTTCACAGAGCACAGCTTAAGTTATAAAGTGCTCAAGTTTAGTTAGGGATAATGATTTATGCATCAGATATTTTAAGTTGTGCCATGACAACTATAATATCCCTTTCAAAGAGAGATACTACATTGGATGCAATTTCATCAGGCTCTACCAGTTCCCATTTCTAAAAAGTTAATGACAGGAGATAATAGCTTCTTTCCTATCTCCATCAGGCTATACTTCTGACAGAGTACCTGCATTATGAGGGCAAATCACTCATCCTATATTGTTTAATAAACAGAGTATAAAGACTTTTACAATCATTGTACATAGGAGTGAGACTGTTGATATCAATAACAAACATGTTGAAGTAGCTCAGGTCCTGTCTGACCCTTAAAACCTCAAGCAGTTTTGAATGCTGTACTGAAAGAGAACTGCATATACAAGAATAATAATTAGTAAAAACTCTGCTTAGAGAAAAAAAAGGACCTACCAGGAAAAAGGTCTGAATCTTAGAGATCGGCAATGAGATTTCTCCATAAATGCAGGGGATCATAGGGACTGGAACACCAAACAAAGAACATACATGGACTGGATCAAGGTGCACAGAACATGTATGTCAGTTGGGTAGCTCAATCTACAAATGGAGAGTAAGACATTAGAATAGCATAGAACATATTAAAGTATGAAGAGTGGCAAGATGACATCTAGACTCTTCAGTATAAGTACAAATAAAAATATAGCTGATATATAAGGCATGTAGCCCAAGAAAATTATTTAAGGATATTGTATGCTAAAAATGTTCATTATGGAGTAAAAAGCAACATAAATATTTATTTCTTAACTAACAAGTCAAAAATAATCAATACTTCAGTCTTGTAAATATTTGGGAAAGTCTTTAGGTTGATTGATTAATTACACTTTCAGAATGTAGTGTGGATTTATGGATCTCTAGAAACATTCTTTTTATCAAAGATAAGACATTTAAGGAGAGTGTGTGAAAATTGTTGATATGCAGACTTGAAGTTTAGTTATTAGTGTTATCACAGTGGTCTGGTTCTGGTCAAGCTCTATGATTGTGTGAGTTATACAATTGCAGAAAGCTGAGTAGAAAGCACAGTGGTGAGGTTTGTGTTTTATATTAATGTAGAAGACTTTGAACAGAGGTAACTGCAAGGAAGGACAGGTCATCTCCCAAGGAAACAGACTTCCAGACATAATTGGATTGATGCACATGTGCCTCTTCAGAGACTGTTGAGCATGCACAAGACTCAATCCACATGGACACCCAGTGTTGATGGATAGTCGTGTCCAACGGTTCTTACCCTTAACCAAGTAGTTTTAGAAATGGGCATTCATAACCAAAGGAAAAATGAGATTTTTGTCAAGAAAATATAAATCCTTCAGGTGTTTAACAGAGAAACTTCACAGTGTTAAGTATGGAAACATTACATGTCAATCACAATAGGTACATGTTTGTACTGAAAGTAAACCACAGAGGATACAGAGTTCCCCTCTATACCCAACACAGCTCTCTTCTGGGGATTCTTGGTGCCACTCTGCCCCTGCGGGTCATGAACTCTCCTGCAGATAGATTTCCCATCACACAGAAGTTGTTCAACTGTTCTACAATAACATAACTCAGAAACTGGTGTTCTTGCAGGGCTCGGATGCAGGGAGAAATGGCTCTGGATTATCTGGAGATGATGACCGATGTCTTAGCCTCTTAATTTAATTTCTTTCTACATTATCATCAATGACGCTTTCAAATTTATCTGCTTTCCTTGGGACAGTTTGATCTAGTTCTTACAGTTCTCATTTTTAATATAATGTTAATCAGAGATTGAGGTCTTTTCAGGCCTCATGAGGGTGTACCTGGGCAAGAGCCGCTGAGGACAGAAGGACAACAATGAGTCTTGAGCATCACCTCATGTATTCATGTGTGAATTCCGGGTAAACTGACTTATATGAGTCAACAAAAGAGGAGGAATCACTGTGGTACTCACAGAAAGTTAACAGTTAAAAATATTCACATTGAGGGCTGAAAAGATGTCTCAGCAGGTAAGAGCACTGACTGATCTTCTGAAGGTCCTGAGTTCAAATCCCAGCAACCACATGGTGCCTCACAACCATCGCTAATGAGATCTGATGCCTTCTTCTGGGGTGTCTGAAGACAGCTACAGTGTACTTACATATAATAATAAATGATCTTTAAAAAATTCACATTGAGAAGGAAGTGTAAACGATGCAAATGTATTCTGCAACAAAATCTTTTTCCAAACCTGCATGCACATGCATTTAATTGGACGAAATTAGAGGAAAAAAAACATTGAAAATCGTATTAACTAGTGGAAATATGTGAGCTTTGAAAGATTTATCTATTTCTGTATAACTTTCAAATTAGGATCCCTTTATTCCTGTGCATGGTATATATTAATTAAGTTTTGCAGGATTTGATATATTTACTAACTAAAAATATTATCCCAGGTATTAGAGAAACCAACAGTACTATGCAGGAATATTTAACCATTTGTATTTAAATATCTAAAGAATACCTACTCATATTAAAACAAATTACATACTATATAAATTCAAATTATTAATGAATTGTGTTCTAATTTCCGGTACATAAACTAGAGGCTAATAGTATTGTAGAATAGAAGGAGGAGGATCAGTTGAATGCATACCCTCCCTTTCATATTTTGTCAGATTGCATGTGATGTCCTAGGAATTGTCAAGTTACAGAAAAGCATCAATGACTTCTGACTATAGAGAAAGAATCAACTCTACTATCCAGAAGGATAGATAATTTTATCTTAGCCTTTCAGAACTCCTGATGTGATGGGTAATATCTATAACACTGTTCTTTATACTACAATGAATGGAATGCTGATGGATCTTATAGGGTTCAATGCACAGGAGTGCATGCCTACTTAAGTAGTATGGATTTATATAGACACCCTGTTCTTATAAAGCAATCCTTCATCAATCCCAAAGCTACTTAGAATGTAATAGACATTATGAAATTATTTGTCCAATTTAAGTTAATATGACGATCATAATACTAGCTGATATGGTGCAGTAACTGTGCAGGAGTTTCCTTGAATAAATGGCAATACTGTAGTATACCATTTTTCTAATCCTCACTTTCACTGTGTATTATTATTCCATTCAGCTCTGGTTGGGCCCTCTCTACACTGATGACAAACCCCTAGCAGTTCCTTTTGGTAATGTCGATATTTGAGGTTTCTGAACACCACATAAGGGCCTGGACAACATTTTCACTATCCGAGGTCCTTTGCAGATGAGATTGTGTCTGGAAACTGGCTTACATCTTCTTACTCTGATTCCTTCTCAAACTGATACAATATGCTGTCCTCAATGGACAAACATATGAGATGCATTGATATCCATTTTAGAGATGTTTTATGGAATATGTGGAACATTCATTCTGTACCTTACCTATGAAGTCACTTACCAACAAATTCTTCAGCTTTTTCATCTGCAACAATGTCCTGGTTGATCATCTGGAATTACTAAACACTGATGTTCACTGTCACACACATCACTCCAAAGCCAGTAAAAGATGGTTGTATAACATTGTAAATAATGTTCTGTAATAGTCATGTAATTACAGGGCAGGATATTGGAAATGGGGAAGTTTGTTAGTTTGAAATCAGTGAGCAATGCATATCATTGCAAATCCCAACATCTTGAATATCCTGAAAGAGACTAGGATGCTTAAAAATAGTTTTGAATGTATTGCAGCACAACAGGATGGTGGTTGTAATATCTTTAATCCCAGGTTTGTGAGAAAGTGACCAATGAATCTCTGATTGTGAGTCTAAAGTCATCTACCAAAAATGGTCTAGGTCATCCAGGTCTACACAGAAAAATCATGCCTAGAAAATAAAAGCAAAATAAAAGAGTACTTTAACAACAATATTGGTCATACCCTAAGAATTAGATATTGAATTTCTGTGTGATCAAACATTTCTACTCTAAAGATATGGGCCAAGATATGGTAGGTACATAGGCTAACATTAACATCAATACAATATGGACACATGCTCCACTATGTGGAGCCTTATTTATAATAGCCAGAAGCTGGAAAGAACCCAGATGTCCTTCAACAGAAGAATGGACACAGAAAATAGTTTATCTACACAATGGAGTACTATACAGCTATTTAAAACAATGAATTCATGAAATTCTTAGGCAAATGAATGGAACTAGAAAGTGTCATCCTGAGTGAGGTAATCCAATCAGAAAAGAACCCACATGGTATGCACTCAATAAGTGGATATTAGCCCAAAAGCTCAAAATAAACAAGTTACAATTCAGACCACAGGAAGCTTAAGAATAAGGAAGACCAAAGTGGGGGTGCTTTGGGATTCATTCTATAAGCAGTCACCAAAATGCAACACTATTATGGATGACAAGAAGTTCATGCCAAAAGAAGCCTGTTATGATTGTCTCTGGAGTGCCCCAGCCAGAGCCATACAGATACAGAGGCAGATGTTAGCAGCCAACCGTTGGAGTGAGAGCAGGGTTCCCAATGAAGTAGTTGGAGGGTGGACTGGAGGAGCTGAAGGTTATTGCACCCCATGGGAAGAACAATGATGTTGGTCAACGAGATACGCCAGGGCTCCCAGGTCTAAGTCATCAACATGGTTCCAGCCAAAAGTATGGCAGAGGAATGCCTTGTCAGGCATCATTGTGAGGAGAGGTCCTTGGTCCTATGAAGGTTCGATAGATGCCCCAGAGTGGGGAAATTGAGGGGTGGTAGATGGGAGTAGGTAGGGTTGAGGTGCATATTCTTGGATTCAGGGGGTAGGAGGAAGGTTTGGTAGTTTTCTGGGAGGGGGTAAACTGGGATGGGTATAACATTTGAAATGTAAATGAAGAATATATTCAATAAAAAGAAAAAAGAACATAGTTTTACTCTGCATTACTTAACTCTGAACTAAAACATAAATTTAACTTTAAATTTAAGCTTTATATTCCTCTTGTTCACAACTAGCTCTTATAACTTAAATTAATCCATGTTTTTTAATCTAAGTTCTACTAAATGGCTTGTAAATTAATCCTGTCCTGCTACTTCCTCTTTATCTGGCCAGCCAAATCTGCCAATAATTCGTTTCCAGAGTTCCTATTCCTCCCAAGAAATGCAGCCTGTTCTTTCCTCCTTTATAATATCCAATGAAGTTTTAATTAAACCAGTCAGGAGTAAAGAACTGGGAGAGGAAGTGTTCACAAAATATGATTAGAGATATAAAAACCATACCAAATACTGGTCTTTTTGGAATTCCTGCAGCCCAAAAAATCAATGTATATGAACAATACAAAGACAATTTTTTTTCCACAGTGCACAAAAATATCACCTAACACAGGAATAGGTAGAACAAGTTCACTAATTTAATACTCCTTCTCTCTGAATCTTACATGCAAGGTCACTACAAAATTTCCTTCTGAAATGGGAATTAATTTTTATAGCTCCTTTTCTCTTCTTCAATACTTAACCACAATTTGATCAAATCTACCCGTTAAACTCCCAGTCTTCTCACCTCCATGTCAGTTTGTTGTCCTTTAGATTTTCTGACACACATTAGAGCCTGGCTGTAGCACTGTGCCGGACACATTAATAGATATCACAAAGAACGGGTTCAGGCTGCTGTGCTCTATTAATCTGTGTTGAACATTGTGGCTGCATCTAGTATCATCTTTTTCTGAAGTAACACAGATTTGTCTGTCTGTCTCCATAATTATGAGTGGAAGAGAACCTTACCCTAACAAGTCTCTGGTCATGTTCTAAGAAAATGGTTGCACACTGAATTATGTAATGCTCTCCGTAGATTCTGACCTAATTATTGTCAGTGCCGGAAAACAAGAAAAGATGAATCAATAGAACAATAGGCAACTGACCAGAAATTACTGGAAACTCTATGACCAGATTGTACAGGAAACATCTCAGAAATAAACAAAGGTGTTTTTTTTTCCTCTGGGATTTACTAGTTTATGAAATACTAATAAATTGGCAAGATTTAGGGCCTCTTTCCTGTTTGATTTTTTTAAATATCCTTTAATATTGAAAAAGAATGTTTTAAACAATATGTTCTTATCACACTTTTCCTTTCTTCCAACTCCAACTTGCTTCTGATTCCCTCACTACAACCCCAACTTCACAATCTTTCTCTCACATTATTTAGTAAACACAAACAAAACATAAAACCAGGAATCATTTTCTATTTCCTCTCTCTCTCTCTCTCTCTCTCTCTCTCTCTCTCTCTCTCTCTCTCTCTCTCTCACACACACACACACACACACACACACACACAAACACACACACAAATCCATCTCTCTCTCAAAATAACACTAAATCTGAATCTGAAACCCAATATTCCAAGAAGCACTTGTAAGAGAAAGACTACCTAAGCAAAGTCAAGTAGGACAAGAACTCTAAATGTATGCCATTGTGTTGGTTTTGTTTATCCAACTCCTGGACATAGGGCCTAACTTTAAGGTGTGGTTAACATAGCCAGCCATTCTCCACTGAAGAACACTAAAAGTTTTTGCAAGGCAATACAAGATGCAGATAAATTCTTGGCTAATGGTGGGAACACATATCCACTACCACATCATTGCAGAGGAAGCCACTAGCTTGAATCTATATCTGGCTTGAATCCCCGTCTACAAAAGTTCCTATGTGCATCAGTCCTATTATTTGTATGAGCCTGGTTTTTTTTTTTTTTTTGGAACCACCCGTTGTCTCTGGCTCTTAGAATATTTCCACCATCTCCTTGGTAATGGGCCCTCAGTCCTGATGGGAAGGTTGATGATGACAAAACAACTGCTCCAACATCTCATACTCTCTACAAATTGTTTATCTTTGTTCTATAATGCTTCAGATATGCTGCAAGGAATATCTACAACAATGGAGGATGGACATACAGATTTAACTGTATATATAGCTATGTAATTAAAAATCATTATTTTCCCATCCTGTAGGTAGTCTTTGTCCTTTTGATAGTGTTCTTTGACTTATAGGAACTTCTCAATATCATGAAGTCTCATTTACTGTTCATAGTTCTCGGTCCCTGTGCTTTGGGTTCTGTTCAGGATGTTGTGTTCTGTGTTAATGAATTCTAACTCCTTCCCCACATTTTTCCCCTTTGGCTAAAGGTATCTGATTTTATATTAAGGTTTTAATAAGCTTGATTTTGAGTGTTGTGAATGAATTCTGACATGAATCTATTTGAATTCTTCTAAAAACAGACTTAATTAGACCAGAACAATTTGCTGAAGATTCTTTCTTTGATTAATTTTTAATTACTGGCTTCGTTATGAAAAAACATGGTGTCCAGTAACATGTAGGATTATATCATCTGGACTTTTTATTCGATTCCATTTATCAACTTTTCTTATTTTACTCCAAAATCCTGTTGGTTTTATGCCAGGAATTTTAGTCACGCAGGGGTGGCTCCTCAAGAAAGAAGTAAAAAAACTGCACTCCATTCAGAAAGCTGAGAGTGGAGGTTCAAAAAAAACTACTGATTATTTTTTTGCTGTTTGTGTGGACAGAACACATTCTAACTTCCAAGAATGATTATCCCAGACTCTTTCATCATTAGATTATTACCAGCATTAGGGAAGCTCTCACTCATACTTCGTGGCATGCTGTAATCTGTTGTTCAGAGACCACACTGGACTCGAGGCTTTAGCAATAGAACCAGATTCATGCCCATGAGAAATTGATTAAAAAGATTCTATAAGACTACCCCTTAAGCTTCACTGTGCAGCTGGATTTGGAATGAGTATGGTAATTATTGCTGCCTGGAGACCCTTTTCCAAATACTATTATTAAGTAGAAATATACTAACAATGAACAGTCTGTGCTCAGACTGTACAAAGTATAATCAAGGTTGATAATGTCAATCTGCACCACATTCGCATTTTCATCTTCACATGGTGTGTTTCCTTCTGTGACACCTGCAGGGATGTCCTAAAGAAATAGAAGAATTCCTAGCAGAAATTATTCTGTGCACCTAGAGCTTAATAGTGGAAAAATTCATTACTGAAAATACAAACATAAGTGCACACACAAACACACAGAGAGAGAGAGAGAGAGAGAGAGAGAGAGAGAGAGAGAGAGAGAGAGAGAGAGAGAGAGAGAGGCTAAGAGGAGCTAAAACTCAAATATTTTATTTATGTATTTTACAAGACCTAAGCATTACATATTTTACTTATGCCTTTAGGTCCTTAATTTGAATACATATTAAAGATTTAAAGAATGACATGAGAGTTTTGAGCATATAGGAAATTTACCCAGCAGATATCTGAATTTTTTTAATAATATCTTACAATTCATTTTTCTAAGTATTATTGAATATAGATGGCTTCATGCAATATATTCTGATTACTAGTTTGCATTCCCCAATTCCCCCATGATGTTCTCCCAGATCTACTCTGTTTCTTTATAAAATTAGAAAACTGAATCTAAAAATAATAAAAAGGAAAAGCAAACAAATGAGAATACTCAAATACACACACAAGGAGAGAGACAGAGTGAGAGAGAGACAGAGACAGAGGTAGAGGCAGAGGCAGAGACAGAGAGAATGAGAAAATGAAAGGGGCTAAAACCCACACATTTTACTTATGTATTTCACTACACCTTAGAATAATGCATACGACAAGTGCCTGATCCTTAAATACTTTCATGCCTGGCTTATGATTATACTATCAACAATTTTAAACAAAGACATGGGATGTAAACTATGGGACTTGAGCATATGGGATAGTTACACAACAAAGATGTTATCAGAATTATTTGTTTATTTACTAATTTATTATTAAAACTATTATTTTTAATAATATTTTTAATATTTTAAAGTTCTCTTTTTTATTTCTATTAAAAATACATTTGTTCCTCCCATATACTCTGAATACTGATTTCCTGTCCCCAATACCTCCTAATCTTACCCCAACGTGATTCTGTTTCCTTAATTAGAAAACAAAAAGAACATAAATGTAATAAAAAAGGAAACAAAGATAGATAAATGAGAAGTAAACAAATGGGAATATTACAAAACAAACAAATAGAAAAAAATCACCAAAAACCAACATAAGAAACACACATGGATACAAAGTCACATATTCAAAAATACTCTACAGAACAAATCTGAGAGAAAGGTATGCAATGGACTGTGAAAATTAATTCTTTATCAGTATTGGTCCATGTTCTAAAAAGGCTAGTGACTGTAGGGATGACGCTGATTATCGCAGGAAATGAATATAGGATCAAACACTTCTGTATAATCTCAGAACAAACATAATTTAACAGGTAGATACAGCATGATGGTAAAGAGGTTGGCAAAAATAATTTAATAATGTTTTGTCCAACCTACAGGTAACATATTTGCAAGCATATGCACTCTGACATAAATATTCCTCACATTCTAAGAGACGGGAATTTCTGGTGAAAGAATGGCAACAGATAGCAAAACCCCTGATATCACTTATTACTTAAGATTATTAAGGAGCGTTTGTTTGCCCATATGTTGGTGATTTGGATTTTATAGGTCAAACTCAAACATTATTCCCTACTATTCAAAACAATTCAGATCTCTCATCATCCAGTGATATTTTTATCATGCGTCACGTTCATTTTCTACATTGTTTTGTTAAGTAAGAAATGTATCAATGCAGATGATCACTGGTGAATAGATTAGCAAGGTATGGAGAACTGTAGGTTCATCCTCAGCTAACATCACTTTATTCATAGATGGACGTTTACAAAGATGACAAAGGTACTACAGGACTGTGAAGTGGAGGCAATAAATGGATACTTAAAATTACAATTTCTGAGCAAGTATAAAGATTAACCTTGCAGTCATCTCCTTCCTAGGGCAACTTCCTGCTCCTCCAGGGTTTCTGACACACTCAGGATGTGGTTACATCACTGTGTCTTGCACAGTAATAGACCGCAGTGTCCTCAGTTGTCAGGCTGCTAAGTTGCATGTAGGCTGTGCTGGAGGATGTGTCTGCAGTCAGTGTGGCCTTGCCCTTGAACTTCTCATTGTAGTTAGTACCACCATTGTTAGGATAAATATCTCCAATCCACTCAAGGCCCTGTCCAGGACTCTGCTTTACCCAACTCATGTAGTAGCTGGTGAAGGTGTAGCCAGAAGCCTTGCAGGAAATCTTCACTGAAGCTCCAGGCTTCACCAGCTCAGCTCCAGACTGCTGCAGTTGAACCTCCGATTGGACACCTATGGAGAGAAAGGCAGAGTGGATGTCATTGTCACCTCAGGCTGTGTCTTCTTTCAAATTTGGAACTGCTTAGCCCCTTACCTGCAGTTACTGAAAGAAGGAAGAGAATAATCCAGCTCCATTCCATGGTTAGAATCAGTGTTTTCAGTGACTGTGGAGAGGACACTGATCATAGGTTGTTTTCAGGGTTTGGACATCCCGGTATTTACTGCTATAGATTCAATGAATTTGCATATTCATGAGCAGGTACTTCTTAGGTAAGAACCTAGTCCAGATAGAGAAGAACTGGATAGGAAGGATTGAAAAGGCACATTGGTCAGGTAGCAGAGTGCTCAGGTCCATGTCCTAATTCTCTCTGAGGAGGTGTATCCCATACACTTTCCCTGAGCCCTGGTCACATGTGGTAAAAGTAACTTCAGGGACTAATCTCTTAATAAATTTTTGGCCTGAATCTGTTGTTCTACTTTGGGACAATGCTAACACATGGATTTACAGATGGCGCTTTGTGATGATGATGGTGATGATGATGATGATGATGATGATGATGATTTTGAAGATAAATTCCAAAAATGTTTAAATTTTGAGTATTAGATAATTCTTACAGAAAATGGAGAAAAACATGTTAAAATTGAAATTTTCATGGAAAATTTTAAATAGACATAATAATGGTAGGCATAAAAGTATTCCTAAATTGATTGAAAGTGGAATTATGAACATTTTCTGATAAAGTTGAAGATATACATGGAAAATATTTCTGATAAAATTGAAAAAATATATAGTAAAACATGAAAAATTGAAGATTATCATGGAAATTAAACAGATACAATGGTAGGCATAAAAGTAATTCTAAGTAAATTGAAAGTAGAACTATAAACCTTGTCAAATAAAATTGATATTTTCCATGTAAATCTACAATTCTATTACAAAATGTTTCTACTTCATTTTCAAATAATTTAGCAATGTTTTTGTGCCTAACACTTTACTCTGTAATTTCCCATGAAAATTGCTAATTTCAACGTGATTTTCTATACCTCTTCTATTTTATCAGAAATATTTTCCACATAAATCTTCAATATTATCATAAAGTTTTTACTTCCTTATTCAATAAAAGTACATTCTTTTAAAAAATAGAAATCAAACAACAAAAAAAGAAACTTCTTTTATATAAACTCAGGTAATATTTGCTTTTCCCACAGGTCATATACTTCAAAATTCAATAAAATGAATAAAAGTAAATGTGGTTACTATGTATATATTAGTATGTTTTTGATCATAAACGAATAAGAAATTTATATTTTGTTTTGGAAAAAGTGGGTGCAATTAGCTATAATTGTATTAATTAAGACTATCTCAAAACCATAGACATTAAATGAAGATAAGATTTCATATCCTTTAAACACATTCTCTGTATCTTAGATTCTTTTCCATGATTTACGATGATCTTTGATTCTTGGGTGAGAGGATGGTGTCATTTAATCACCTGTTGCTGAATACTCTGTCAATCATTCTCAACAATCTGACCAGTCATGAAAGTCTGCATCAATCTTTCAACACAGCACGTATAAACCTCTGTGATAAAGGCTCATTCAAGTGGGTATAAAAGTAAATGTTTATAAGGCATTTTGTTTTTGCTTTTCAAGATTTTTAGGCATTTTGACATCATGAGCATTAGCAATACATCTAATGGGCCTGGAGAAAGCTAATTATTCCTTTACATGTGAGAGTCAATCACAGTTCTTTTTGGTTAGGGCTGAGATCCTGTGGCCATTTCTTCTCCCGACATGGGGATTTTTTTATCTTGGTTGACAAGGGCCTACATTATATCTAAACATGGACTTCAACCACACTTACCTGGGATGAAGACTATTCTCTGAAAATTGGCTAAAAGAAATAATAAATAAAATTAGGGTGTTTCCCAAGCAATTACCCTCTCACACATGTACTAAAATGACTCTACATCATACTGTAGAGATGTTCATACATTCATGTTTATTCACAGCATGATATTCATGATCTTTAAACAGAATATAGAGGAAGGAATCATCCAAGATTTCTAAGAAAGCTTAAATAAAAAAAATTGTACATACAGAAAAGTGGATGTTAGTGATAAAATACGAATTATCTGATCATTAAATATATGGAACTGGAAAAACTATACTGAATAGTCAACCCATATCCATGAGGCAAGTGCCTCGTGTTCTCATTCATACCTGTTTCACGATTTCAATATTGTGTTTGGAGTATTTAATTGTAGAAGCTGAGAGAACAGAACAGGCCTTTAGAGAATGAGCAATTTACGAAGATGATATAGTAAAATAAAGATAAAAATTGAGAAAAATCATTTCAATATTGAACAGATTATAAGAGCCAGAGTAGGTGCAGGTCTCCAAGTAAAGAGGGTCTCCTGGACACAACTGGACGCATGCACATATGAATTCACAGAGAGTGTGGCTGCAGGCACAGAGCCTTAACCATGTCAACCAAGAAAAAAAATCCCCATGTTGGGAGAAGGAAATGGAAACAGGATCTCAGCCCTAACCAAAAAAGTATTGTGATTGACTGTCACATATAAAGGAATAATTAGTTTTCTCCAGTTGAGTCTCACAGGTGATGTTAACCACAGTTAATAATGAAGACATGCTTAGCAGTTGATAGCAAATAAAATAAAATAAAATAAAACAAAATAAAATAAAATAAAATGAACTCAATAGTATTTTTACAGTCATTTTTTGTAATATAGCCTTGTTCAACTCCTTTTTTCTCACTTATGTTTTGCCTATGTATCATGACTATGGAGTTTTGATTCTCTCTCTCTCTCTCTCTCTCTCTCTCTCTCTCTCTCTCTCTCTCTCTCTCTCTCTCTCTCTGTGTGTGTGTGTGTGTGTGTGTGTGTGTATGTCTCTTGCTCTGTGTGTCTTGTCTTGATTGTTTTGGTTTTGGTTTTGTTTCCGTTTGTTTTTAATCCCCCTTTAAATTTCATTCTGTTTTTTCCTTATATTCAGAAAGAGACAAAGGTGTGCAGTTACATGAATTCGGAGGTACAAAGGATCTGGAAACAGTTGGGAGGGGGAAATCCG
The DNA here is from genome assembly GCA_036184385.1 of Tokudaia muenninki. NCBI lineage: Eukaryota > Metazoa > Chordata > Mammalia > Rodentia > Muridae > Tokudaia > Tokudaia muenninki. The sequence goes on from BTHS01000008.1 coordinate 128,489,151, forward strand.
TTATTAGAATACATTGCACTGCTTTTTTCCAAGTCGTAACAACCAAATAAAAACAAGGGAACATAAATCTACAAACTGCTTACCAAAGAAACTTTACTCTGTTTGAGCATAAAGACATCACATGTTATGCCTGCAGTGTGGATCCGTTAGTACACTTAGTAAAGAAAATCACAGAGAACACAGAATCCACTCCATATAGAGCTCATCTATATGGATTCCTGGCCTTATTTCGCCCCCTGCTGGTCATCAGCTCCCCTGAAAATAGTTTTTTTTAAAAAAGATTAGAGGAAGTTGCTTGTATTTGATCAAGGATAATAAGTTATTTATAAGACAATTTCGGCAACACTTACAAATGTATCTAATAATAATTATTAATTACAATAATATTTAATAACAGTGACAATAAGGAGTGGTTTATGTAGATTATTGAAGCAACCTTCAGTGAAAGAAGATTCTTAATGTTTGAGAATTAGTGTTAAAATCACATTCAGATGAAGCTTGCTTTTGTTAACATTAACAAACAAAACAAAACTAATCTTACATACATTTTCAATAGAGGCCCTCAGATCATTCTCAGAAAAAAATAAAAGTATTATTTTGAGCTAGAGCTGATTATTAAGGAAGAAAATTATAGTATCATTTTCCCTTTATGAAACACTATTGAATAACCATCTGGACTCAACAATTTCTTTCATGAATGGCCTTCAGTACAACTTTAAATTTTCTCTACAGAAATAAAAATTTTAAACGATTTTGCTTATTATTGGAAATTTTTGTTAATTGCAGTCTTCAAAGTCTAAATCAGGGCTGATTTTGTTACTCGAAGACATACAGTATTAGAGCATATTGTATTAATCCTTAAATGCCTCCTTAATTATGGCAGCAGTTTTTAGTACATTGTTGAGGTTTTTTCTTTTAAATGGATCCAATTAAGTTTTGATTGACCTTTTTTCCCCAGGGAGATGATAAACTAACTCTTATCTTCTTCACTCTTAAGACATTGAAACTAAAAGAAAGGAAACAAAGGAAGAGCCTTGAACACATGGGCACAGAGGAAAATTTCCTGAACAGAACACCAATAGCTTATGCTCTAAGATCAAGAATTGACAAATGGGACCTCATAAAATAAAAAGTTTCTGTAAGGCAAAGAAAACTCTCAAAAGGACAAAGCAGCAGCCAACAAATTAGGAAAACATCTTTAACAACCCTACATCCAACACAGGGCTAATATCAAAGATATACTAAGAACTCAAGAAGATAGACTCCAGAGAGCCAAATAACACTATTGAAAAATAGGGTACAGAGCTAAACAAAGAATTTTCACCTGAAGAATATCAAATGGCTGAGAAGCACCTAAAGAAATGTTCGACATCCTTTATCATTAGGGAAATGAAATCAAAACAACCCTGAGATTCCACCTCACACCAGTCAGAATGACTAAGATCAAAAAACACAGGAGACAGCAGGTGTTGGTGAAGATTTGGAGAAAGAGGAAGACTCCTCCACTGCTGGTGGGATTGCAAGCTTGTACAAGCACTCTGGAAAGCAGTCTGGAAGTTCCTCAGAAAACTGGGCAAGACACTCCTGGAGGATCCTGCTATATCACTCCTGGGCACATACCCAGAGGCCTCCCCTGCATGAAATAAGGACACGTGCTCCACTATGTTCATAGCAGCCTTATTTATAATAGCCAAAAGCTGGAAAAAAACCAGATGTTCCTCAACAGAGTAATGGATACAGAAGATGTGGTATATTTACACAATGGAATACTATTCAGCAATTAAAAACAATGTATTCATGAAATTCTTAGGCAAATGATCAGAACTGGAAAATATCCTTAGTGAGGTAGCCAAATCACAAAAGAACACACATGGTATAGAGTCACTAATAAGGGGATATTAACCCAGAATCTCGGAATCCCCCAGACACAATTCACATATTGATTTCCAAGAAGGAAGGAGAAAGCCCTGGACCTGGAAAGACTGGATGTAGCAGTGTAGGGGAAAACCAGAGGAGGAAGAGGACAGAGGAGCATGAGGTTGTTGAATGGGGAACATAGGGAAGGAAGAGGGCTTTTGGGATTTCAGGAAGAGGGGGAACTGGGAAAGGGGAAATCATTGGGAATGTAAATAAAAGAATATAGAAAGTGAAAAAAGACAGTTTAGAAGAACTATTAGTGACACCAGTGCCCTGAATTACAAAAATGATATCAATCCAAGATGAAACAGGAAAAAGAAAAGATATTTAGCAAAACTAATTAAGAGCTTAAAAACAGTAATAAAACTAAATAGGTACAAATACCTTTAGGATGTTAACAAATGCCAGGGGCAAGGTTGTGTTTTAAGGAATTGGTAAAACTAAATTTTTCTTTATGCTGAATGAATGAATCTATCAATGCAATCCCCATTAAATTCCCAACTCAATACTTCATAGAGTTAGAAAGAGCAATTCAAAAATTCATCTGGAATAACAGAAAACCCAGAATAGCTAAAACTATTCTCAAGAGTAGAAGAACATCTGGGGGAATCAGTATCCCGGACCTCAAGCTGTACTACAGAGCAATAGTGTTAAAAACCGCATGGTATTGGTACAGTTACAGGCATGTAGATCAATGGAACAGAATTGAAGACCCAGAAATGAATCCACACTCCTATGGTGACTTGATCTTTGACAAAGGAGCTAAAACCATCCAGTGGAAAAAATATAGCCTTTTCAACAAATGGTGCTGGCTCAACGGGAGGTCAACATGCAGAAGAATGCAAATTGACCCATTCTTATCTCCTTGCACTAAGCTCAATTCCAAGTGGATCAAAGACCTCCACATAAAACCAGACACACTGAAACTAATAGAAAGGAAACTAGGGAAGAACATTGAACATATGGACACAGGGGAGAATTTCCTGAACAGAACTACAATAGCTTATGCTCTAAGATCAAGAATAGACAAATGGGACCTCATTAAATTGCAAAGTTTCTGCAAGGCAAAAGACGCTGTCAAAAAGACAAAGCGACAACCAACTAACTGGGAAGTGATCTTTACCAACCCTACATCCGACAGAGGGCTAATATCCAATATATACAAAGAACTCAAGAAGGTAAACTCCAGAGAGGCAAGTAACCCTATTAAAAAATGGGGAACAGAGCTAAATAAAGAATTCTCACCTGAAGAATATCTAATGGCTGAGAAGCACCTAAAGAGATGTTCATCATCCTTAGTCATTAGGGAAATGCAAATCAAAACAACCCTGAGATTCCATCTCACACCAGTCAGAATGGCTAAGATCAAAAACATAGGAGACAGCAGTGGTTGGCGAGGATGTGGAGAAAGAGGAACACTCCTCCACTGCTGGTGGGATTGCAAGCTGGTACAACCACTCTGGAAAGCAGTCTGGCGGTTCCTCAGAAAACTGGACGTGACACTCCCGGAGGATCCGGCTATACCACTCCTGGGCATATACCAAGAGGCTTTACCTGCATGCAATAAGGACACATGCTCCACTATGTTCATAGCAGCCTTATTTATAATAGCCAGAAGCTGGAAAGAACCCAGATGTCCCTCAACGGAAGAATGTATTCAGAAGATGTGGTATATTTACACAATGGAATACTACTCTGCAATTAAAAACAATGAATTCACGAAATTCCTAGGCAAATGGTCAGAACTTGAAAATATCATCCTTAGTGAGGTAACCCAATCACAAAAGAACACACATGGTATGCAGTCACTGATAAGGGGGTATTAACCCAGAATCTCGGAATACCCTAGACACAATTCGCATATCAATAGATTTCTAAGAAGATGGAAGGAGAGACCCCTGGTCCTGGAAAGACTGGGTGTAGGGGATCGCCAGGACAGAGAAGCGAAAGGGGGGTGAATGGGGAAAAGAGGGAAGGAAGAGGGCTTATGGGACTTTCGGGGAGGGAGGAAACGGGAAAGGGGAAATGATTTTGAATGTATATAAAAAAATTAGAAAAAAAAATAAAAAAAAAAAAAGAATGATAAGATACAAGAATGATAATTAGTAAAAACTCTGCTTAGAGAAAAAAAAAGACCTGCCAGGGAAAAGGTCTGAAACTTAGAAATCTGCAATGAGATCTCTCCATATATGCAGGAGACCTTAGGGACTGGAACACCAACCAAAGAGCATACATGGACTTATCAAGGTGCACAGTACATGTATATCAGTTGGGTAGCTCAATCTTCATATGGAGAGTAAGACATTAGTATAGCATAAAACATATTAAAGTATGAAGAGTGATAAGATGACATCTAGACTCTTCAGTATAAGTACAAATAAAAAATATAGATGATATATAATGCATGTATCCCAAGAAAATTAATTAAGGATATTGGGTGTTAAAAATGTTCATTATGGAGTAAAAAGCATCATAACTTAAATATTTATTTCTTAACTAACAAGTCAAAAATAATCAATACTTCACAGTTACCTTGTAAATATTTGGGAAAGTCTTTAGGTTGATAGGTTAATTACACTTTCAGAATGTAGTGTGGATTTATGGATCTCTGGAAACATTCTTTTTATCAAAGATAATACATTTAAGGAGAGTGTGTGAAAATTGTTGATATGCAGACTTGAAGTTTAGTTATTAGTGTTAACACAGTGGTCTGGTTCTGGTCATGCTCTATGATTGTGTGAGTTATACAATTGTAGAAAGCACAGTGGTGAGATTTGTGTTTTATATTAATGTAGAAGACTTTGAACAGAGGTAACTGCATGGGAGGACAGGGCTTCTCCCAAGGAAACAGACTTCCAGACATAATTGGATTCATGCACATGTGCATCTTCAGAGACTGTTGCAGCATGCACAAGAACTCAATCAACATGGAGACCCAGTGTTGATGGATAGACGTGTCCAAAGGTTCTTACCCTTAACCAAGTAGTTTTAGAAAATGGCATTCATATCCAAAGGAAAAATGAGATTTTTGTCAAGAAAATATAAATCCTTCAGGTGTTTAACAGAGAAACTTCACAGTGTTAATAATGGAAACATTACATGTCAATCACAATAGGTACATGTTGGTACTGAAAGGAAACCACAGAGGATACAGAGTTCCCCTCTATACCCAACACATATCTCTTCTGGGGATTCTTGGTGCCACTCTGCCCCCTGCGGGTCATGAACTCTCCTGCAGATAGATTTCCCATCACACAGAAGATGTTCAACTGTTCTACAATAACATAACTCAGAAACTGGTGTGCTTGCAGGTCTCAGATGCAGGGAGAAATGGCTCTGGATTATCTGGAGATGATGACTGATGTTTTAGCCTCTTAATTTAATTTCTTTCTACATTATCATCAATGATGCTTTCAAACTTATCTACTTTAGTTGGGGCTGTTTGATCTAGTTCTTACAGTTCTCATTTTTAATATAATGTTAATCAGAGACTGAGGTCTTTTCAGGCTTCATGGTCTTTTCCCAGCTCTACCTTGGCAAGAGCCGCTGAGGACAGAAGGACAACAATGAGTATTGAGCATCACCTCATGTATCCATGTATGAATTCTGGGAAAACTGACTTACATGAGTCAACAAAAGAGGAAAAATCACTGTGGTACTCACAGAAAGTTAACAGTTAAAAAAATTCACATTGAGGGCAAACTGATACAATATGCTGTCCTCAATGGACAAACATATGAGATTCATTGATATCCATTTTAGAGATGTTTTATGGAATATGTGGAACATTCATTCTGTACCTTACCTATGAAGTCACTTACCAACAAATTCTTCAGCTCTTTCATCTGCAACAATGTACTAGATGATCATCTGGGATTATTAAACACTGATGTTCAATGTCACACACATCATTCCAAAGTCAGTAAAAGATGGTTGTATAACATTGTAAATAGTGCTCTGTAATAGTCATGTAATTACGGGGCAGGATATTGGAAATGGGAAAGTTTATGTGTTTGAAATCAGTGAACAATGCATATTGTTGCAATGCCCAACACCTTGAATATCCTGAAAGAAACTAGGATGCTTAAAAAGTTTTGAAAGTATAGCAGAACAACAGGATGGAGGTCGCAAATATCTTTAATCCCAGTTTTGTGAGAAAGTGACCCATGAATCTCTGATTGTGAGTCTAAAGTCATCTACCAAAAATGTTCTAGGACATCCAGGTCTACACAGAAAAATGGTGCCTAGAAAATAAAAGCAAAATAAAAGAGTACTTTAACAACAATATTGGTCATACCCTAAGAATTAGATATTGAATTACTGTGTGATCAAACATTTCTACTCTAAAGTTATGGGCCAAAATATGGTAGGTACATAGGCTAACATTAACATCAATACAATATGGACACATGCTCCACTATGTTCATAGCAGCCTTATTTATATTATCCAGAAGCTAGAAAGAACCCAGATGTCCTTCAACAGAAGAATGGACACAGAAAATAGTTTAACTACACAATGGAGTACTATACAGCTATTTAAAACAATTAATTCATGAAATTCTTAGGCAAATGAATGGAACTAGAAAGTGTCATCCTGAGTGAGGTAATCCAATCAGAAAAGAACCCACATGGTATGCACTCAATAAGTGGATATTAGCCCAAAAACTCAAAATAAACAAGTTACAATTCAGACCACAGGAAGCTCAAGAATAAGGAAGACCAAAGTGGGGGTGCTTTGGGATTCATTCTATAAACAGTCACCAAAATGCAACACTATTATGGATGACAAGAAGTTCATGCCAAAAGGAGCCAGTTATGATTGTCTCTGGAGTGGCCCAGCCAGAGCCATACAGATACAGAAGCAGATGCTAGCAACCAAATGTTGGAGTGAGAGCAGGGTTCTCAATGAAGGAGTTGGAGGGTGGACTGGAGGAGCTGAAGGTCTTTGCAGCCCCATGGGAAGAACAATGATGTTGGACAACCAGATACCCCAGGGCTCCCAGGTCTAAGCCATCAACCAAGGGATACACATGGTTCAAGACAAAAGTCTGGCAGAGGAATGCCTTGTCAGGCATCATTGTGAGGAGAGGTCCTTGGTCCTATGAAGGTTCGATAGATGCACCAGCGTGGGGAAATTGAGGGGTGGTAGATGAGAGTAGGTTGGGTTGAGGTGCATATTCTTGGAGTCAGGGGGGTAGGAGGAAGGTTTGGGGGTTTTGTGGGAGGAGGGAAACTGGGAAGTGTATAACATTTGAAATGTAAATGAAGAATATATTCAATAAAAAGAAAAAATAACATAGTTTTACTCTGCATTCCTTAACTCTGAACTAAAACATAAATTTAACTTCAGATTTAAGCCTTACCTTCCTCTTGCTCACAACTAGCTCTTATAACTTAAATTAATCCATGTTTTTTAATCTAAGTTCTACTAAATGGCTTGTAAGTTAATCATGTCCTGCTACTTCCTCTTTATCTGGCCAGCCAAATCTGCAAAGAATTCGTTTCCAGAGTTCCTATTCCTCCCAAGAACTGCAGCCTGTTCTTTCCTCCTTTATGACATTCGATGAAGTTTTAATTAAACCTGTCAAGAGCTAAGAACTGGGAGAGGAAGTGTTCACAAAATATGATTAGAGATATAAAAACCATACCAAATACTGGTCTGTATTAGAATTTCTGCAGCCCAAAAAATCAATGTATATAAACAATACAAAGACAATTTTTTCCACAGTGCACAAAAATATCACCCTTATACAGGAATAGGTAGATCAAGTTCACTAATTTAATACTCGTTCTCTCTGAATCTTACATGCAAGGTCAGTACAAAATTTCCTTATAAAATGGGAATTAATTTTTATAGCTCTTTTTCTCTTCTTCCATACTTAACCACAATTTGAGCAAATCTACCAGCTAAACTTTCCAGTCTTCTCAGCTCCATGTCAGTTTATTGTCCTTCAGATTTTCTGACATACATTAGAGCTTGAATGTAGCATGGTGCCGGACACATTAATAGATATCACAAAGAACGTGTTCAAGCTGCTGAGCTCCATTAATCTGTGCTGAACATTGTGGCTGCATCTAGTATCATGTTTGTCTGTAGTAACAAAGATTTGTCTGTCTGTCTCCATAATTATGAGTGGAAGAGAACCTTACCCTAACAAGTCTCTGGTCATGTTCTAAGGAAATGTTTGCACACTGAATCATGTAATGCTCTCCGTAGATTCTGACCTGATTATTGTCAGTGCAGGAAAACAAGAAAAGATGAATCAATAGAGCAATAGGCAACTGACCAGAAATTACTGGAAACTCTATGACCAGATTGTACAGGAAACATCTCAGAAATAAACAAAGGTGTTTTTATTCTCTAGGATTACCTAGTTTATTGAATACTAATAAATAGACAAGATATAGGGCCCCTTTCCTGTTTAATTTTTTTGATTTCCTTTAATGTTGAAAAAGAATGTTTTAAACAATATGTTCTTATTACACTTTTCCTTACTTCCAACTCCACCTGGCTCCTGATTCCTTCACTAGCACCCCCAACTTCCAAATATTTCTCTCTCATTATTTAACAAACACAAACAAAAACGTAAAACAAGGAATCATTTTCTATTTCCTCTCTCTCTCTCTCTCTCTCTCTCTCTCTCTCTCTCTCTCTCTCTCTCTCTCTCTCTCTCTCTTTCTCACATACACACACACAAACACGACACACACACATATATGTCTCTCTCTCTCTCTCTCAAAATAACACCAAATCTGAAACCAAATATTCAAAGAAACACTTGTAAGAGAAAGGCTGCCTAAGCAAAGTCAAGTAAGACAAGCACTGTAAAAGTATACCATTGTGTTGGTTTTGTTTATCCAACTCCTGGACATAGGGCCTAACTTTAAGTGTGGTTAACATAACCAGTCAGTCTCCACTGAAGAACACTAAAAGTTTTTGCAAGGCAATACAAGATGCAGATAAATTCTTGGCTAATGGTAGGACCATATAACCACTACCCCCTCAATGCAGAGGGGGCCACTGGCTTGAATCTATATCTGGTTTGAATCCCAATCTAGAAAAGTTCCTATATGCATCAGTCCTATTATTTTGGATGAGCCTGTTTTTGGGGAACCACCCGTTGTCTCTGGCTCTTAGAATATTTCCACCATCTCCTTGGTAATGGGCCCTCAGTCCTGATGGGAAGGTTGGTGATGACAAAACAAATTCTCCAACATCTCATCCTCTCTACAAATTGTTTATCTTTGGTTCTCTAATGCTTCAGATATGCTACAAGGAATATCTACAACAATGGTAGATGGACATACAGATTTAAGTGTATATATGGCTATGTAATTAAAAATCATTATTTTCCCATCCTGTAGGTAGTCTTTGTCCTTTTGATAGTGTTCTTTGACTTATAGGAACTTCTTAATATCATGAAGTCTCATTGACTGTTTATGGTTCTTGGTCTCTGTGCTTTGTTGTTCTGTTCAGGATGTTGTGTACTGTGTTAATGAATTCTAACTCCTTCCTCACATTTTTCCCTTTTGGCTCAAGTTATCTGATTTTATATTGAGGTTTTAATCAGCTTGAATTTGAGTGTTGTGAATGAATTCTGATATGAATCTATTTGGATTCTTCTAAATACAGATTTAATTAGACCAGAACAATTGGATGAAGATTCTTTCTTTGATTAATTTTGAATTACTGGCTTCATTATGAAAAAACAGGGTGTCCAATGACATATAGGATTGTATCATCTGGATTTTTTAATCAATTCCATTTATCAACTTTTCTTATTTTACTCCAATATCCTGTTGTTTTCATGCCAGGAATTTTAGTCACACAGGGGTGGCTCCTCAAGAAAAGAGTAAACAAAAACCTGAAGTCCATTCAGAAAGCTGAGAGTGGAGGTTCATAAAAAACTAGTGATTTTTTTTTTTTTGCTATTTGTGGGGACAGAACACATTCTAATTTCCAAGAATGATTATCCCAGACTCTCTCATCATTAGATTATTACCAGCCTTAGGGGAGCTGTCACTAATACTTCATGGCATGCTGTAATCTGTTGTTCAGAGTCCACACTGGACTCGAGGCTTTAGCAATAGAACTACACTCATGCTCATGAGAAATTCATTAAAGAGATTCTATAAGACTACCCCTTAAGCTTCACTGTGCAGCTGGAATTTGGAATGAGTATGGAAATTACTGCTGCATGGAGACCCTTTTCCAAATTCCATTATTAAATAGAAATATACCTACAATGAACTGTCTGTGCTCAGACTATACAAAGTCTAATCAACGTTGATAATGTCAATCAGCACCACATTCGCATTTTCATCTTCACATGGTATGTTTCCTTGTGTGACACCTGCAGGAATGTCCTTAAGAAATAAAAGAATTCATAGCAGAAATTATTCTGTGCACCTAGAGATTAACAGTGGAAAAATTCATTACTGAAAATACATATAAGCACATACACACACACACACACACACAGAGAGAGAGAGAGAGAGAGAGAGAGACAGAGAGACAGAGACAGAGACAGAGACAGAGACAGAGACAGAGACAGACTGAGAGGAGCTAAACCTCAAGTATTTTATTTATGTATTTTACAATACCTAAGCATTACACATTTTACTTAGGCCTTTAAGTCCTGGATTTTGAATACATGTTAAAGATTTAAAGAATGACATGAGACTTTTGAGCATATAGGAAATTTACACAGCAGATATCTGAAATTTTTTATTAATATTTTACAATTCTTTTTTCTATGTTTTATTGAATATAAATGGCTTCATGCAATATATTCTAATTACTAGTTTGCATTCCCCAATGCCCCCATGATGTTCTCCCAGATCTACTCTGTTTCTTCATAAAATTAGAAAACAGAATCTAAAATTAATAAAAAAGAAAAGCAAACAAATGAGAATACACAAACACACACACAAGGAGAGAGACAGAGTGAGAGAGAGACAGAGACAGAGACAGAGGTAGAGGCAGAGGCAGAGACAGAGAGAATGAGAAAATGAAAGGGGCTAAAACAAACAAATTTTATTTACGTATTTCACTACACCTGAGAATAATCCATATGACAAGTCCCAGATCCTTAAATACTTTCAGGCCTGGCTTATGATTATACTTTCAACAATTTTATACAAAGACATCGGATGTAAACTATGGGACTTGAGCATATGGGATAGTTACACAACAAAGATGTTATCAGAATTATTTTTTTAGTTACTAACTTTTTAATGTTCTCTTTCTTTATTTCTATTGAAAATACATTTGTTCCTGCAATATACTCTGAATACTGATTTTCCTTCCCCAATACCTCCTAATCTTACCCCAACGTGATTCTGTTTCCTTAATTAGAAAACAAAAAGAATATAAATGTAATAAAAAATGAAACAAAGATAGATAAATGAGAAGTAAACAAATGGGAATATTACAAAACAAACAAATAGAAAAAAATCACCAAAAACCAACATAAGAAACACACATGGATACAAAGTCACATATTCAAAAATACTCTACAGAACAAATCTGAGAGACAGGTATGAAATGGACTGTGAAAATTAATTCTTTATTAGTATTGGTCCATGTTCTAAAAAGGCTAGTGGCTGTAGGGATGACGCTGATTATCGCAGGAAATGAAAATGGGATCAAACACTTTTGTATAATCTCAGAACCAACAAAATTTATCAGGTAGATACAACGTGATGGTAAAGGAATTGATGAAAATGATTTAATAATATTTTGACCAACCTACAGGTAATAAATTTGCATGCATATGCATTCTGACATAAATATTCCTCACAGTCTAAGACATGGGAATTTCTGGTGAAAGACATGGCAACAGATAGCAAAACCCCTGAGATCACTTATTACTTAAGATTATGAAGGAGCATTTGTTTGCCCATATGTTGGTGATTTGGGTTTTATAGGTCAAACTCAAACATTATTCCATACTATTTAACACAATTCAGATCTCTCATCATCCAGTGATATTTTTATCATGCATCACGTTCATTTTCTACATTGTTTTGTTAACTAAGAAATGTATCAATGCAGATGATCACTGGTGAAGAGATTAGCAAGGTATGGAGAACTGTAGGTTCATCCTCAGCTAACATCACTTTATTCATAGATGGACGTTTACAAAGATGACAAAGGCACTACAGGACTGTGAAGAGGAGGCAATAAATGGATACTTAAAATTACAATTTCTGAGCAAGTATAAAGATTAACCTTTCAGTCATCTCCTTCCTAGGGCAACTTCCTGCTCCTCCAGGGTTTCTGACACACTCAGGATGTGGTTATATCACTGTGTCTTGCACAGTAATAGACCGCAGTGTCCTCAGTTGTCAGGCTGCTGAGTTGCATGTAGGCTGTGCTGGAGGATTTGTCTGCAGTCAGTGTGGCCTTGCCCTTGAACTTCTCATTGTAGTTAGTACCACCACTGTTAGGATAAATATATCCAATCCACTCAAGGCCCTGTCCAGGACTCTGCTTTACCCAGTTCATCCAGTAGCTGGTGAAGGTGTAGCCAGAAACCTTGCAGGAAATCTTTACTCAAGCCCCAGGCTTCACCAGCTCAGCTCCAGACTGCTGCAGTTGAACCTCTCATTGGACACCTATGGAGAGAAAGGCAGAGTGGATGTCATTGCCACCTCAGGCTGTGTCTTCTTTCAGATTTGGAACTGCTTAGCCCCTTACCTGCAGTTACTGAAAGAAGGAAGAGAATAATCCAGCTCCATTCCATGGTTAGAATCAGTGTTTTCAGTGACTGTGGAGAGGAAACTGATCATAGGTTGTTTTCAGGGTTTGGACATCCCAGTATTTACTGCTATAGATTCAATGAATTTACATATTCATGAGCAGGTACTTCTTAGGAAAGAACCTAGTCCAGCTAGAGAAGAACTGGATAGGAAGGATTTAAAGGGCACATGGGTCAGATAGCAGAGTGCTCAGGTCCATGACCTAATTCTCTCTGAGGAGGTGTATACACTTTCCCTGAGCCCTGGTCACATGTGGTGAAAGTAACTTCAGGGACTAATCTCTTAATAAATTTTTGGCCTGAATCTGTTGTTCTACTTTGGGAAAATGCGAACACATGGATTTACAGATGGCGCTTTGTGATGATGATGGTGACGACGATGATGATGAAGATGATGATGATGATGATGATAATTTTGATGGTAAATTCCAAAAATGGTTAAATTTTGAGTATTAGATATTTCTTACAGAAAATGGAGAAAAACATTTTAAAATTGAAATTTTCATGGAAAATTTTAAATAGACATAATAATGGTAGGCATAAAAGTATTCCTAAATTGATTGAAAGTGGAATTATAAACATTTTCTGATAAATTTGAAGATTTACATGGAAAATATTTCTGATAAAATAGAAGAAATATATAGTAAAACATGAAAAATTGAAGGTTATCATGGAAATTAAACAGATAAAATGGTAGGCATTAAAGTAATTCTAAGTTAATTGAAAGTAGAACTATAAACCTTGTCAAGTAAAATTGATATTTTCCATGTAAATCTACAATTCTATTGTAAAATGTTTCTACTTCATTTTCAATTAATTTAGCAATGTTTTTATGCCTAACACTTTACTCTGTAATTTCCCATGAAAATTGTTAATTTCAACGTGATTTTCTATATAACTTTTCTATTTTATCAGAAATATTTTCCACATAAATCTTCAATATTATCATATCACTTTTTCAATAAAAGTACATTCTTTTAAAAAATAGAAATCAAACACCAAAAAAAGAAACTTCTTTTATATAAACTCAGGTAATATTTGCTTTTCCCACAGGTCATATTCTTCAAAATTCACTAAAATGAATAAAAGTAAATGTGGTTACTATGTATATATTAGTATGTTTTTGATCATAAACGAATAAGAAATTTATATTTTGTTTTGGAAAAAGTGGATGCAATTAGCTATAACTGTATTAATTAAGACTATCTCAAAAGCATAGACATTAAATAGAGATAAGATTTCATATCCTTTAACCACATTCTCTGTATCTTACATTCTTTTCCATGATTTACGATGATCTTTGATTCTTGGGTGAGAGAATGGTGTCATTGAATCACCTGTTGCTGAATACTCTGTCAATCATTCTCAACAATCTGACCAGTCATGAAAGTCTGCATCAATCTTTAAACACAGCATGTATAATCCTCTGTGATAAAGGCTCAGTCTAGTGGGTATAAAAGTAAATGTTTATAAGGCATTTTGTTTTTGCTTTTTCAAGGTTTTTAGGCATTTTGACATCATTAGCATTAGCAATACATCTAATGGGCCTGGAAAAAACTAATTATTCCTTTACATGTGAGAGTCAATCACAGTACTTTTTGGTTAGGGCTGAGATCCTGTGTCCATTTCTTCTCCCAACATGGGGATTTTTTATATTGGTTGACAAGGACCTACATTATATCTAACCATGGGCTTCAACCACACTTACCTGGGATGAAGACTATTCTTCATCCAAAAAAAATAATAAATAAAATTAGGGTGTTTCCCAAGCAATTACCCTTTCACACATGTACTAAAATGACTCTACATCATACTGTAGAGATGCTCATACATTCATGTTTATTCACAGCATGATATTCATGATCTTTAAACAGAATATAGAGGAAGGAATCACCCAAGATTTCTAAGAAAGCATAAATAAAAAAAATTGTACATATAGAAAAGTGGATGTTAGTGATAAAATACGAATTATCTGATCATTAAATATATGGACTGGAAAAACTATACTGAATAGTCAATCCATGTCCATGAGGCAAGTGCCTCATGTTCTCATTCATACCTCTTCCACGATTTCAATATTGTGTTTGGAGTATTTAATTGTAGAAGCTGAGAGAACAGAACAGGCCTTTAGAGAATGAGGAATTTACAAAGATGATATAGTAAAATAAAGATAAAAATTGAGAAAAATCGTTTCAATATTGAACAGATTATAAGAGCCAGAGTAGGTGCAGGACTCCAAGTAAAGAGGGTCTCCTGGACAAAACTGGACACATGCACATATGAATTCACAGAGAGTGTGGCTGCAGGCACAGAGCCTTAACCATGTCAACCAACATAAAAAATCCCCATGTTGGGAGAAAAAATGGACACAGGATCTCAGCCCTAACCAAAAAGTATTGTGATTGACTGTCACATGTAAAGGAATAATTAGTTTTCTCCAGTTGAGTCTCACAAGTGATGTTAACCACAGTTAATAATGAAGACATGCTTAGCAGTTGATAGCAAATAAAATAAAATAAAATAAAATAAAACAAAATAAAATAAAATAAATTGTACTCAATGGTATTTTTACAGTCAGTTTTTTGTAATATAGCCTTGTTCAACTCCTTTTTTCTCACTTAGGTTTTGCCTATGTATCATGACTACAGAGTTTTGATTCTCTCTCTCTCTCTCTCTCTCTCTCTCTCTCTCTCTGTCTGTCTGTCTGTCTGTCTGTCTCTCTCTTGCTCTGTGTGTCTTGTCTTGATTGTTTTGGTTTTGGTTTTGTTTCCGTTTGTTTTCAATCCCCCTTTAAATTTCTTTCTGTTTTTTCCTTATATTCAGAAAGAGACAAAGGTGTGCAGTTGCATGAACTCGGAAGTACAAAGGATCTGGAAATAGTTGGGAGGGGAAATCAGTTATTAGAATACATTGCACTGCTTTTTTCCAAGTCATAACAACCAAATAAAAACAAGGGAACATAAATCTGCAAACTGCTTACCAAAGAAACTTTACTCTGTTTGAGCATAAAGACATCACATGTTATGCCTGCAGCGTGGATCCGTTAGTACACTTAGTAAAGAAAATCACAGAGAACACAGAATCCACTCCATATAGAGCTCATCTATATGGATTCCTGGCCTTATTTCGCCCCCTGCTGGTCATCAGCTCCCCTGAAAATAGTTTTTTTTAAAAAAGATTAGAGGAAGTTGCTTGTATTTGATCAAGGATAATAAGTTATTTATAAGACAATTTCGGCAACACTTACAAATGTATCTAATAATAATTATTAATTACAATAATATTTAATAACAGTGACAATAAGGAGTGGTTTATGTAGATTATTGAAGCAACCTTCAGTGAAAGAAGATTCTTAATGTTTGAGAATTAATGTTAAAATCACATTCAGATGAAGATTGCTTTTGTTAACATTAACAAACAAAACAAAACTAATCTTACATACATTTTCAATAGAGGCCCTCAGATCATTCTCACAAAAAAATAAAAGTATTATTTTGCTCTAGAGCTGATTATTAAGGAAGAAAATTATAGTATCATTTTCCCTTTATTAAACACTATTGAATAACCATCTGGACGCAACAATTTCTTTCATGAATGGCCTTCAGTACAACTTTAAATTTTCTCTACAGAAATAAAAATTTTAAACGATTTTGCTTATTATTGGAAATTTTTGTTAATTGCAGTCTTCAAAGTCTAAATCAGGGCTGATTGTGTTACTCGAAGACATACAGGATTAGAGTATATTGTACTAATCCTTAAATGCCTCTGTGGGAAAAAAAAGAAAAAGAAAAGCAGGGCCTGGCACGGGCACGGGGGGCACCCACCAGGCAGGGCCAGCGGTGCGTGGGCCTCGTTCTAGGGCCTAGGCAGCGTACACATGCAGGTGGACACAGAAGTTCTGCAGAGGGGTTTTGGGGGAAACAGGCAAGATGCACGCGTGCCTAGGCCTAACCAGGAGTGGGCGGCCACACCACCAGCAGGTCCCGCACATGGCCCACGGGGGCGCAGAGAAATCCAGGATCTCTCTGCGTGTTACCTGTGCACAAACTGTCCGCGTGATTGGATCCCAGAGTCTCAGACAGCGCGTCCCAGCTAGCTCCGTGTGGCGAGTTTAATAAGAGGCGGCCCATAGATTTGATGTTTTATTATTAAGAAAATAGAAAGAGAAAAGAGATAGAAAGATAAAGAAAGAGGAGAAAATAGATAAGAGAAGCCATGACCACGTGGAAAGGGGAAAAGGCAGAGAGACAGACAAAGAGAGGGCCGGGAGAGAACAGGCAGAGAGAGAGAGAGAGACCACGCGCTGAGGGGTGTTATTTATAGTGAGTTGGGTGGTCAGGTAAACAAGAGGTGGGCAGAGTGTGGCTGCAGGCAGGTGACTGCCTAGGCGGAGTCAGGCTAGAACCTGGGGCGTGGCCACACGTCTCATTAAGGTCCCACATCTCCCCCTTTTTGTTTTTTTTAAAAGGGAGAGGGGTCACTGACCTGTGTTGGGGGGGGGCTGTAACTGTGGCCAGAGCTAGGTTCTAGGGGGCGGTGACTGAACTCCTACCGTCCCAGGCAGGTGGAAGCTCCGCCCACAAGGTTGTAGGTAGAAGCCACCCCTACCGGGTCCCGGGGTTCAAAGTCCTTTGCTCCACCTGAGAACCAGGCTGCCTGTGCACAGATTAGGACAATTTTGGGTGGGGTGGAGGTATCAGAAGAAAGTTAGAGTTGTAAAGAGGGTTTATACGAGAGAAGACAAGGTATAATTGAATCGATAGGTAGTACAATTTGAGGGTAAACAGCAAGTAGCTTTAAACAGCAATCAATTAATAATCTAGATAGACATTGTTTTTCTGACTATCATGTAATTTCTCCCAAGTTCAACAGTCATTTGGCTATGGCAAGAGAGTTTGTCTATAGCCGGAAGGTCTCAAGCCTGTAGCATGTCTGCAGATTTCAGCGCGTGTCTTGGGGTGTCTTCAGTCAGATGGGGTGAAGACAGCCCTGTTGTTGTATGTAGGTCTCAGGAGGTGGCACTCTCTGTTGGATGTATGGCAGCAGGCAAGGTATAGAGGTAAACCTGTAGCGAAACAACAGAGGAGCAGAATCCCAGCAGAGGTCTGCTTTGGGTGGCAAAGGAAGAAAATATTATGTTAGACATGTAAAGGAAGTTTGGTTGTTATTTAGTAAAAGAAATTTTAGAAAAGTTGAAAAATTTTAGGTGTGTATAGGGAAAGAAATGAGTCTTTAGAAAAGGAAATATGTATTTAGATAAAGGAGCTAGAAAATCTTAGGTTGAGAAGCATTGTTTAGTTGTTCCGGAGCTGAGTCTCAGGTGGGGGGAGGGGCCTGGCTTGCCACTAGCCTGCGGGCTCAGAGATGGTTTCCCCATTTGTTTTTTCTTGGAAAGGAGATGAAAAGTTAACCTTTTTTTTTTAAAAAAAAGCGTTAGTGAAGGTAGCGGCAGTTTAGAGAGGCAAGAGGAACCCAGGGGAGGGAGTTAGCCAGAGCGCGTGGGTTTGGAACAAAAGGTTAGGTCGGGGTCCCTTGTCCCTCCAGGGTGAGACACTGGTCGGGCGGACATGGGAGACTGCAGCGTCACTTCACGGACAGCCGTGAGAGCAGAATGGACCGTGGGAGGTCTGCCGGATTCCGCCTCAGGGGTGAAGAGAGTGCAGTTCGGTTGGTTCTTAGCTCTTGCTGAGAGCTGAGAACGAGGGGAATGGGGAAGGTGGTCTTATGGGATGAGCGTCCGGCCATGAGAGGCTCCGAGACCCCATCCGCAGGTAAAAAGAGCCACCAACCCGATTTGGGCTGGAGGGAAAGGGAGAGCTGTGGGGATTAGGCGCGCGCACTCTGGGTCTGTCCCTGTGTGGACGGGTTCGAGCCCCACGTTAGGCGCCATCTGTGGGAAAAAAAAGAAAAAGAAAAGCAGGGCCTGGCGCGGGCACGGGTGGGGGGGGCACACACCAGGCAGGGCCGGCGGCGCGCGGGCCTTGCTCAAGGGCCAAGGCAGTGTACACATGCAAAGGAAGTTCCGCGGGGGGTTTTGGGGGAAACAGGCAAGATGCACGCGTGCCTAGGCCTAACCGGGAGCAGGCGGCCACACGGCCTGCAGGTCCCGCGCATGGCGCGTGGGGGCGCAGAGAGATCCTGGATCTCTCTGCGTGTTACCTGTGCACACACTGTCCGCTTTGCAGAATCCCAGAGTCTCAGAAGGCGCATCTCATCTAGCTCCATGTGGCAAGTTAAATAAGAGGCGGCCCATAGCTTTGATGTTTTATTATTAAGAAAATAGAAAGAGAAAAGAGATAGAAAGATAAAGAAAGAAGAGAAAATAGATAAGAGAAGCCATGACCACGTGGAAAGGGGAGAAGGCAGAGAGACAGACAAAGAGAGGGCCGGGAGAGAACAGGCAGAGAGAGAGAGAGACCACGTGCTGAGGGGTGTTATTTATAGTGAGTTGGGTGGTCAGGTAACCAAGAGGTGGGCAGAGTGTGGCTGCAGGCAGGTGACTGCCTAGGCGGAGTCAGGCTAGAACCTGGGGCATGGCCACACGTCTCATTAAGGTCCCACATGCCTCCTTAATTATGGCAGCAGTTTTTAGTACACTCTTGAGGTTTTTTTCTTTTAAATGGAATCAATTAAGTTTTGATTGACCTTTTTTTCCCCAGGGAGATGATAAACTAACTCTTATCTTCTTCACTCTTAAGACACACTGAGAGTGTCCGGGTGGTTGGGACTGCCAGGCTCGGAGACAGATAGGCATAATATTGCTTGGGTCTCGGGCAGCTTGTGTGTACGCTGCTCCCAGCAGCTGCAGTGACCAGTGCGCCAGCTTTGCTGTGGGACTTCTGCCTGGCAGAGGGACCACCGCACTGGGCGGGAGACTACCAGCTTCCCTTCTGTGACCTCTGTTCCCGTACTGCACTGAAGAGACAGGTACACAGGTTCCCCCCAATATAACATCGCTCGAGACACGGTGTGTTGGGGCTTCCATCTGCTCCCAAGAACGGAACAGCGCTGTGGTCATCTGGGCGCCAGATTTGCTGTAGGCCATCCTCTCTGCAGGGTGGCCAGCACCACCGAGAGTATGCAGGGTGCACTCCGCCATTTTTGCTCCAGTGTCCTGGTGGTTGGGACTGCCAGGCTCGTAGACAGATGGGCACAATATCGCTTGGGTCTTGGGCGGCTTGTGTGTATGTTGCTCCCAAGAGCTGGGAACATCTGCAGTAACCAGCACGCCAGCTCTGCTGTGGGACTTCTGCCTTGCAGAGGGACGCCCCCTTCCCCCAACTCTGGGAGAGATCACACACACCTGCACAGGGCAGGAGCCTACCAGCCTCCCTTTGGCAACCTCTGCTCCAGGAATCAATTACCCTGAGCCTTTGGATGTGCAGGGAATCCCCATTACAACACCACTTGGGGCAAGGCACACCAGGTCTCCAAAGTCACTCACGAGCAGGGCAGGCCCCAGAAAACGGTGCCAGGGGAATCCTGGTAAGCCAGGGGGGCCAGAAGTAGCTTTGCAGGCTCACAGGAGGTCCAACCAACAGCCAGTGACAGCAGGACCAACTAACAGCAGAGGTAACCAGATGGCAAAAGGCAAACGTAGGAACGTTACCAACAGAAATCAAAGTAATATGGAACCATCCGAACCCAACTCTACAACAGCAGCAAATCCTGGATACCCCACCACACCCAAAAGACAAGATCTGGATTTAAAATAACTTTTCATGATGTTATAAGAGGATCACAAGAAGGACACAAATAAATCAAATAAAGAATTACAGGACACCATGAATCAACGGTTAGAAGCCGTTACAAAGGAAACGCAAAAATCACTTAGAGAAATGCAGGAGAACATGGATCAAAAGATGGAGGCCCACAAGGAGACAACACAAAAATCGCTTAAAGAAATGAATCAACGGGTAGATGCTCTTTCAAAGAAATCACAAAAACTGCATAAAGAAATGCAGAAGAATATGGGTCAACAGATGGATGCGCATAGGGAGGCAACACAAAAAGTGCTTAAAGAAATGAATCAACAGATAGATGCCCTTACAAAGGAAACACGAGATCTGCTTAAAGAAATGCAGGAGATGATGGATCAACAGATGGAATAGCATGAGAAGGAAAAACAAAAATCGCTCAGAGAAATGCAGGAGAACTTGGGTCAACAGGCAGAAATCCTGAAAGAGGTAACGCAAAAATACCTTAAAGAAATACAGGAAAATACAAACAAACAAGTGAAGGATCTCAGCTAATCCATCCAAGATCTAAAAAGGAAGTAGAAACAACTAAGAAATCACAAAGGGAGACAACTTTGGAGATAGAAAATCTTGGGAAGAAATCAGGAGTCATAGATGCAAACATCAACAATAGAATACAAGAGATGGAAGAAAGAATCTCAGGTGCTGAAGATACCATAGAAATCATCGACTCAACAGTCAAAGAAAATGCAAAATGCAAAAAATGTGTAACCCAAAACATCCAGGAAATCCAGGACACAATGAGAAGACCAAACCTAAGGATTATAGGTATAGATGAGAGTGAAGACATGCAACTTAAAGGGCCAGTAAACATCTTCAACAAAATTATGGAGGAAAACTTCCCTAACCTAAAAAGAGAGATGCCGATGAACGAAACAGAAGCCAAGAATTCCAAACAGACTGGACCAGAACAGAAATAACTTCCATCACATAATAATCAAAACACCAAATGTAATAAACAAAGAATATTAATGCAATCCTAATCAAAATCCAACTCAATTCTTCATAGAGATAGAAAGAGCAATTCAAAAATTCATCTGGAATAACAGAAAACCCAGAATAGCTAAAACTATTCTCAAGAGTAAAAGAACCTATGGGGGAATCAGTATCCCAGACCTCAAGCTGTACTACAGAGCAATAGTGTTAAAAACCGCATGATATTGGTACAGTGACAGGCATGTAGATCAATGGAACAGAATTGAAGACCCAGAAATGAAGAAATGAATCCACACTCCTATAGTCACTTGATCTTTGACAAAGGAGCTAAAACCATCCAGTGGAAAAAAGATAGCCTTTTCAACAAATGGTGCTGGCTCAACTGGAGGTCAACATGCAGAAAAGTGCAAATTGACCCATTCTTATCTCCTTGAACTAAGCTCATTTCCAAGTGGATCAAGGACTTCCACATAAAACCAGACACACTGAAACTAATAGAAAGGAAACTAGGGAAGATACTTAAACATATGGGCACAGGGAAGAATTTCCTGAACAGAACTCCATTAGCTTATGCTCTAAGATCAAGAATAGACAAATGGGACCTCATTAAATTGCAAAGTTTTTGCAAGGCAAAAGACACTGTCAAAAAGACAAAGCGACAACCAACTAACTGGGAAATGATCTTTACCAACCCTACATCCGACAGAGGGTTAATATCCAATATATACAAAGAACTCAAGAAGGTAAACTCCAGAGATGCAAGTAACGCTATTAAAAAATGGGGTACAGAGCTAAACAAAGAGTTCTCACCTGAAGAATATCTAATGACTGAGAAGCACCTAAAGAGATGTTCATCATCCTTAGTCATTAGGGAAATGCAAATCAAAACAACCCTGAGATTCCATCTCACACCAGTCAGAATGGCTAAGATCAAAAACACAGGAGACAACAGTTGTTGGCGAGGATGTGGAGAAAGAGGAACACTCCTCCACTGCAAGTGGGATTGCAAGCTAGTAAAACCACTCTGGAAAGCAGTCTGGCGGTTCCTCAGAAAAGTGGACATGACACTCCCAGAGGATCCGGCTATACCACTCCTGAGCACATACCCAGAGGCTTCCCCTGCATGCAATAAGGACACGTGCTCCACTATGTTCATAGCAGCCTTATTTATAAAAGCCAGAAGCTGGAAAGAAACCAGATGTCCCTCAACAGAATAATGGATACAGAAGATGTGGTATATTTACACAATGGAATACTTCTCTGCAATTAAAAACAATGAATTCATGAAATTCTTAGGCAAATGGTCAGAACTGGAAAATATCCTTAGTGAGGTAACCCAATCACAAAAGAACACACATGGTTTACAGTCACTGATAAGGGGATATTAATCGAGAATCTCGGAATCCCCAAGACACAATTCACATATAATTTGATTTCCAAGAAGGAAAGAGAAACCCCTGGTCTTGGAAAGACTTGATGTAGCAGTGTAGGGGAAAACCAGGACAGAGAAGCAAGAGGGTGTTGAATGGGGAACATAGCGAGGGAAGAGGGCTTATGGGACTTTCAGGAAGGGGGGAACTGAAAAAGGAGAAATCATTGGGAATATAAATAAAAACAATATAGAAAATAAAAAAAAGACAGTTTAGAAGAACTATTACTGACACCAGTGCCCTGAATTACAAAAATTATATCAATCCAAGTTGAAACAGGAAAAAGAAAATATATTTAGCAAAAATATTTAAGAGCTTAAAAACAGTAATAAAACTAAATAGGTACAAATAATTTAGGATGTTAACAAATGCCAGGGGCAACATTATGTTTTAAGCAATTAGAACAACTAAATTTTTCTTTATGCTGAATGAATGAATCTATTAAGAGTTAAAATATTTTCTTCATGGTTTACAGTGAAGTTGCATTGCCTGGCATAAGAAAAAAATTTGTCCAAGTAACTTCAGTGTTGACAGAGTTCCACTGAAGAGAAAGATGGCTCTAATTTACCTGGGGATAATGATATATGAATCAGCAATTTTGAGTTGTACCAATATTACTATAATGTCTTTCTTGAAGCCAGGTTCCTCCTTGCTAGCAGTTGGATCCAGTTCTAGGAGTTCCCATTTCTAAAAATGTAATGACAGTACATAAGAGACTTTTTCCTGACTTCTTCAGACTACACCTGTGGCAGAGCACCTGTGTTAAGAGGGTAGCACTTTGTGTTCAGAGCAATCTGTGTTCAGAGACCTGCAATGAGAATCCCTCTATGGTGAGTCAGGACTGCACAGGGTCATTGTACATATGAACTCTTAGCAGCTATAGTTAACCGCACAAAACCTTAATAAATCAAGTCAGTCAAAATTAAAGCATGCAAATATGTGAAATAGATGAGTAGAAAGTGTGTTTACTTGTATGTTTAGTCATATAATTCTTATTGCTTGGATCGGCATGGTAGAATATGAGTTTTCGATTTCACATATTTTCCTCACAGGTTAAAACATCAACCTTCGTGCACGTGTTCTCTGTTTTACCCACTAAAAAAGTGTACTAATTTTTTTTTTTAAATATTACAACACGGTGGAGAGAGACGTTCAAAAAAACCCACAAATTTTGGATCTATTGGCATTTGATAATTGATGATGAAAATATATTCATTTTTCTTAGGAAGTATTCTAAATGTTGCTTCTGTACTAGTGTATGGTACACATATGTGTATATACACAGCAGTTATTAGATGCACTATGTTCTTATTTAATGATATATAAGTGGTTAGTGAGTTGGGAGAGATATATTGAAAGTTCCCATTTGAAGACAGAAGGTTATAGTGAAGTACATATGATCCTAATATATTTTACACATGAATCAAAATGTCAAAGAATAAGCAAGCCCATTCTGAAAAATAAAAATAACAATTTTAAGTATGATTATAATTTACATGTAAATGAAATTTTCACACTGTGAATATTTCACCCATAATAATTTCTACTCTTTCATTTCTTTTTTAAACTTTTTATTAGATATTTTCTTTATTTATATTTTAAATGTTATCCCTTTTCATAGTTTCCCATTTGAAAACCCACTATCCCATCCTTCCTCTCATTGCTCACCAGCCCTGCTTCCCTTTCTGTCATTCCCCTACACTGGGACACTGAGCCTTCACAGGACCGAGGGCATCTCCTCCTAATGATGTCCAACAAGGCCATCCTCTGTTACAGATGCAGTTTGATCCATGTGTCCATCCCTGTGTACACTTTGGTTGGTGGTTTAATCCCTCAGAGCTCTGGGGATACTGGTTGGTTCATATTGTTGTTCCTCCTATAGCACTGTAAATTACTTAAGCTCCTTGGGTCCTTTCTCTAGCCCCTCCATTGGGGACTCTGTGCTCAGGCTAATATTGGGCTGAACACATCTCCCCTGTATTTGTCAGGCACTGGCAGTACCTCTCAGAAAACAGCTGTATCAGGCTCCTGTCAGCTAGCATTTGGTGGCATCCACAATATTGTTTGGGTTTGGTAACTGTATATGGGATGTATCACCATGTGGGGCACTATCTGCATAGCCCTTTCTCCAGTCTCTGCTCCACACTTTGTCCCTGTACCTTCTCCCATGGGTAATTTGTTCCCCCGTCTAAGAAGGACCAAAGTATACACACTTTGTTCTTCATTCTTCTTAAGCTTCAGGTGGTCTGTGAATTATTTCTTGGGTATTCCTAGCTTCTGCACTAATATCCACTGATCATTGAGTGCATACCATGTGTGTTCTTTTGTGATTGGGTTACCTCACTCAGGATGATATTTTCTATTTCCATTCATATGCCTAAGAATTTCATTAATTTATTGTTTTTGATAGCTGAGAAGAATGATATTGTGTAACTGTACCCTGTTTTCGGTATCCATTCCTCTGTTGAAGGACATCTGGGTTCTTTTCAGCTACTGGCTATTATACATAAGGGTGCTATGAACTTTGGTGGATATGTGTAATTATTTCATGTTGCAGCTTCTTCTGGGTATATGCCCAGGAATGGTATAGCATTGTCCTCAGGTGGTAATATCAGCAATTCTTTGAGGAACACCCAGATTGATTTCCAGAATGTTTGGACCAGCTTGCAATCACACTAGCAATGGAGGAGTATTCCTCTTTCTCCACATCTTCACTAGTATCTTCTATGACCTGAGATTTTGATCTTAGCCATTTGGAATGGAGTGAGGTGGAATCTCAGGGTTGTTTTGATTTGCATTTTCCTGATGACTAAGGATATTGAACATTTAGGTACTTCTCCCATATTAGGTATTCCTCAGTTTAAAATTCTTTGTTTAGACATTTGCCCAGCAGAGTGATCAGCACCTGGAGGAAGTGCCACAGCCTCTGCCATCTTTCCTCCGTACTAGACCAGACAGGGACTCCAAGTAAACAAAAACTTCCCAAGTATAACATCGCTAGGGACACAGCCAGCTAGGGTTCCACCTGTGACCAGGAGTGGGACAGCTCTGTGGTCGTCTGGATGCCAGTTCTGCTGTGGGACATCTGCCCTGCAGAGTGATCCACACCTGGAGGAAGTGCAGCAACCTCAACCGTCTTTGCTTCTGTGACAGAGAAGACAGGGACTCCAGGATCAGAGATATCCTGAGTATAACATCACTTGGGACACAGCCAGCTAGGGTTCCACCTGCGCACAGGAGTAGGACAGCTCTGTGGTCGTCTGGGTGCCAGTTCTGCCGCTGGACATCTGCCCTGCAGAGTGATCCACACCTGGAGGAAGTGCAGCAGCCTCTGCCATCTTAGCTTCGGCGACAGAGCAGACAGGGACTCCAGGTTCAGAGATATCCCAAGTATAACATCACTTAGGACACAGCCAGCTTGCCTGAACCCAAGAACTGGGCAGCTCTGTGATCATCTGTGTGCCAGCTCTGCTGTGGGACATTGGCCCGGCAGAGTGATCAGTGCCTGGCGGGAGAACCTCAGCCTCTGCCATCTTTGCTCTGGTGATATACATACCAGTCAGGGACACTTCAGCGCACCATCTCCAAGTGGAGCAGGAAGCCAGCCATCTATCCAGTTGCATGGAAGAGTCAAGTAGGGCAGGAGAGACCTGCAATGCAGAGCAGGTGAGCCATCTTCTATCACTGGGTACCATATCCAAGGGATACAAGGAGGTAACTAACCACTCAGGAATGCAGAGAGTCACAGTGGTACAATAGAACCACCCCTGCTGCTAAGAGGAAACAGCCTGAAACCCTGAGGACACAAGAGCCTAGGAAGAGACTGGGAGAGGAGTCTTCTGATTACAACTTGCACCCAGAGTTCATCTGGGACACTGCGGTACATACCCAAATACAACTATAAGAGAGGGGGTCTTGCAGAAGTACTTACATATCAGTGTTCACAGAGAGAACAGGTCTCCCAGGAGCACAGAGAAACCACAGTCAGAGACAGCAACACCAGCTAACACCAGAGATAACCAGATGGCAAAAGGCAAAGGCAAGAAGACCACCAATAGAAACCAAGGAAACATGGCTCTATCGAAACCAAATTCTCCAAAAATAGCAAGTCCTGGATACCCCAACACACCATAAAAGCTAGAACTGGATTTAAAAGTACTGCTCATGATGTTGATGGAGGGCTTCAAGAAGGACATATATAACACCCTTAAAGAAATACAGGAGACCACAAGTAAACAGGGAGAAGCCCTTGAAGAACTAAAGGAAAACACAACAAAACAGGTGAAGGAATTGAACAAAGCTATCCAGGATCTAAATATGGAGGTAGAAACAATAACAAAATGACAAAGGGAAACAACCCTGGACATAGAAAACCTAGGAAAGAAGTCAGGAGTCATGAATCCAATCATCAACAACAGAATACAAAAGAAAGAAGAGAGAATCTCAGATGCAGAAAATACCATAGAAAGCATTGATACAACAGTCAAAGAAAATGAAAAATGCAAAAAAATCCTGACCTGAAACATCCAGGTAATCCAAGACACAATGAGAAGGCCAAACTTAAGGATTATAGGTTTAGAAGTGAGTGAAGATTTCCAACTTAGGGGGCCAGTAAGTGTCTTCAACCAAATTATAGAAGAAAACTTCCCTAACCTAGAGAAAGAGATGCCCATGAACATACAGGAAGCCTACAGAACTCCAAATAGATTTGACCAGAAAAGAAATTTATCCCATCACATATTAATTAAAACACCAAATGTACTAAACAAAGAAAGAATATTAAAAGCAGTAAGGGAAAAATGTCAAGTAACATTTAAAGGTAGACCTATCAAAATTACACTGGACATCTCACCAGAGAATATGAAAGCCAGAAGAGTCTGGGCAGATGTCAAACAGACCCTAAGAGAACACAAATGCCAACCCAGACTGCTACATCCAGCAAATCTCTCAATTAACTTAGATGGAGAAACCAAGATATTTAATGACAAAAACAAATTTACACAGTATCTGCACAAATCCAGCCCATCAAAGGATAATGAATGGAAAACACCAACAAAGGGAGAGAAACTATACACTAGAAAAAGAGAAAAAATTAATCCTATTCCAACAAACTCAAAAAAGATAACCACACAAACATAAAAATTATATAAAAAATAGGAGGAAGCAACAATCACTTTTCCTTACTATATCTTAACATCATTGGGCTCAATTTCCCAATAAAAAGACATAGACTAACAGACTAGATATGTAAAAAAGACCCAACATTTTGCTGCTTACAGGAAACCCAACTCACAGTCAAAGACAAACACTATGTCAGAGTAAAAGGCTAGAAAACAGTTTTCCAAACAAATGGTCCCAGGAAACAAGCTGGATTAGACATTATAATATCTGATAAAATTGACTTTCAACCAAAAGTCATCAAAAAAGACATGGAACGACACTTTATACACATCAAAGGAAAAATCTACCAGGAAGAACTCTCAGTTCTGAACATCTATGCTCCAAATACGAGGGCACAATCATTCGTAAAAGAAAACTTACTAATGCTGAAAGCACACATTGCACCCCACACAATAATTGTGGGTGACTTCAACACCCCACTCTCCTTAATGGACAGAGCAGGGAAACAAAAAATAAACAGAGACACAGTAAAACTCACAGAAGTTTTGGACCAAATGGATTTAATAGAAATATATAGAACATTAAATCCTAAAACAAAAGAATATGCCTTCTTCTCAGCATCTCATGGTACCTTCTCGAAAATTGACCATATAATTGGTCACAAAACAGACCTCAACAGATATAAAAAATTCGAGCTAATTCCATGCCTCTTATCAGATCACTATGGAGGGAGCAAGAGTGGTCTTCAACAGCAACAGAAACAACAGAAAGCCCACATACACATGGAAACTGAACAATGCTCTACTAAATGATATCTTGGCAAATGAAGAAATAAGGAAAGAAATCAAACTTTTTAGAGTATAATGAAAATGAAGGCACAACATACCTTAATTTATGGGACACAATGAAAGCAGTGCTAAGAGGAAAATTCACAGCCCTGAGTGCCTCCAAAAGAAGCTCGAGAAAGCATACAGTAGCAGCTTAACAGCACACCTGAGTGCTTTAGAACAGAAAGAAGATAAAACACCCAAGAGGAGCAGAAGGCAGTAAATCATCAAACTCAGGGCTGAAATTAACCAAGTAGAAAAAAAAGAACTATTCAAAGAATCAACAAATCAGGAAATGATTCTTTGAGAAAACCAACAAGATAGATAAATGTTTAGCCAGACTAACCAGAGGGCAAAGAGACAGTATCCAAATTAACAAAATCAGAAATGAAAAGGGAGAAATAACAGCAAAAACTGAGGAAATTCAAAAAATCATCAGATCCTACTACAAAAGCCTGTATTCAACACAACTAGAAAATCTGGAGGAAATGGACAATTTCCTAGACAGTTACCAACTACCAAAGTTAAATCAGGATCAAATAGACTATCTAAACGGTCCCATAACCTCTAAAGAAATAGAAGTGGTCATTGAAAATCTTCATTCCAAAAAAAGCACAGGACCAGATGCTTTTAGTGCAGAATTCTATCAGACCTTCAAAGAAGACCTAACACCAGTACTCTTCAAACTATTCCAGAAAATAGAAACAGAAGGGACACTACCCAACTCATTTTATGAAGTCACAATTTCACTGATACCAAAACCACACAAAGATCCAAAAAGGAAAGAGAACTTTGGAACAATTTCCCTTATAAATTTGGATGCAAAAATACTCCATAAAATTCTTGCCAACCAAATCCAAGAACACATCAAACTGATTATTCAACATGAACAAGTAGGCTTCATCCCAGGAATGCAGGGCTAGTTCAATATAAGGAAAGCCATCGATGTAATCCACTACATAAACAAACTCAAAGAAAAAACACATGAACATTTCATTAAATGGTCAAAAAGCATTTGAAAGAATTCACTATCTTTTCATGTTAAAGGTATTGGAAAGCACAGGAATTCAAGGCCAAAACCTAAATATAGTAAAAGCAATATATAGCAAACCAGTAGTCAACATCAATCTAAATGGAGAGAAACTTGAAGCAATCCCACTAAAATAAGGGACTAGACATGGCTGCCCTTTCTCTCCATATCTTTTCAATATAGTACTTGAAGTTCTAGCTAGAGCAATTTAGACAATAAAAGGAGGTCAAAAGGATTTAAATTGGAAAGGAAAAAAAATCAAACTATCACTATTTGCAGACGATATGATAGTATACTTAAGCGACCCAAAGAACTCCACCAGAGAACTCCAACAGCTGAAAAACAACTTAAGCAAAGTGGCGAGATATAAAATTAACTCAAGCAAATCAGTAGCCTTCTTATACTCAAAGGATAAACAGGCTGAGAAAGAAATTAGGGAAATGACACCCTTCACATTAGCCACAAACAATATAAAGTATCTTGGTGTGACTCTAACCAAACAAGTGAAAGATCTGCATGACAAGAACTTCAAGGCTCTGAAGAAAGAAATCAAAGAAGACCTCAGAAGATGGAAAGATCTTCCAGGCGCATAAGTTGGCAGGATTAATATAGTAAAAATGGCTATCCTGCCAAAAGCAATATGCAGATTCAATGCAATCCTGATCAAAATCCCAACTCCATTCTTTATAGAGTTAGAAACAGCAATTATCAACTTCATCTGGAATAACAAAAAACCCAGGATAGGTACAACTATTCTCAACAGTAAAAGAACTTCTGGGGGAATCAGTATACCCTACTTCAAGGAGTACTCCAGAGCAATAGTGTTAAAAATTGCATGGTATTGGTACAGTGACAGGCAGATAGATCAATGTAACAAAATTGAAGACCCAGAAATGAACCACACTCCTTCGGTCACTTGATCTTTAACAAGGGAGCTACAACCACCCAATGGAAAAAAGATAGCCTTTTCTTTTTTTTATTAAATCAAAGTTGTTTATTACATTCCTAATGATTTCCCCTTACCCGTTTCCTCCCTCCCCAAAAGACCCATAAGCCCCCATCCCTCCGACTGTTCCAATTCAACCCCTACTTGCTTCTCTGTCCTGGCATTCCCCTACATCCAGTCTTCCAGGACTAAGGGTCTTTCCTTCCATCTTCTTGGAAATCTATTGATATGCAAATTGTGTCTAGTTTATTTTGAAATTCTGGGTTAATATCCCCTTATCAGTGACTGCATACCATGTGTGTTCTTTTGTGATAGGGTTACGTCACTAAGGATGATATTTTCAAGTTCTGACCATTTCCCTAGGAATTTTGTGAATTCATTGTTTTTAATTGCAGAGTAGTATTACAATGAGTAAATATACCACATCTTCTGAATCCATTCTGCCGTTGAGGGACATCTGGGTTCTTTCCAACTTCTGTCTATTATAAATAAGGCTGCTATGAACATAGTGGAGCATGTGTCCTTATTGCATGCAGGTAAAGCCTCTGGGTATATGCCCCGGAGTGGTATAGCAGGATCCTCCGGGAGTGTCATGCCCAGTTTTCTGAGGAACTGCAAGAAATGTTCTAACATATAGAAAATAAGAATTACACAAGATTTGGGGCCTTTGCCCCATTTGTTTATTTGAATGACCTTTGTTAACTGAAAAAAATTCTTATAAACAATATATTCTCATCACACCTTTCGTTTCCCAAACTTCTCTTAGATCCTGATTCCTTTCCTCCCAACCCAACTTATATCCTTTCTTTTTCTCACCCTTTAACCAAACAAACAAAAAAGTAAAACAAGAATCACTTTCTGTCTCATTATCTCTCTCTCTCTCTCTGTTACTATTCACCCTATCTTTTCATATATATATATATATATATATATATATATATATATATATATATATACATTCACAAACTCAAAAGAAGACAAGATCTGAAACCAAACATATATGAAAAAACTAATAAGAAAAAATGCCTAAATACAGCTATATGAGAAAAACAATCTACAAATATGCCATTGGGTTGGTTTTGTTTGTCTACCTCCTGGGCATAAGGCCTACTGTCAAGTGTGGTTAATACAGGAGTAAGCCCCCACTGAAGAAGACTAAGATTCCATTGTAAATTAGTACCAGGTGCACATAGATTCATACCTAGTGGTGGGAGTAAATGTCTAATTCCCCCTATCTGGATAGAGTTCCACTGGCTTGAATCTATAGAAGCCCTGTGCTTGTTCCCACAGTCTATGCGCATTCACATGAGAAACAGTCCCATTGTGTCTAGATAAGGATGTTTCTTTAGAGTCATCCATTGTCTCTGGTTCTTACAATCTTCCTGTGCAGTGGTACATTAGTCCTGGGGGGAAGGTTTGATGAGGACAACACATTTAGAACCAGAGCTCTACAAATTAAACATTTGTGGTTCTCTCTTGCTTCCCATCTACTGCAAAACATGTCACTGATGAGGGGTAAATGACTTACTGGTTTAAGTGTATGGTTTTGTAAAGAAAAATCATTTTATTAATATGTTGCTCTATCAGAACATTGGCATATGTTTTTCCCTTAGGGCCATGACGTATCCAATTTCAGTTTCGTGCCAATTCCAGCAGATTCAGCCATGGGAAACCCTAATCCTAATCTCATAGGAATTAATTCCATCAAAGAATAAATGATGAATCCTACTATGTTTCTGCCACTATTGTATTAACATAACCCACAGAGAGGTAACTAGTATAGATGACATGAATCAAAGCTACATTAATTTTTACCTCTCTCATCCAATGCCATAAAAACTAACTCCAGTACTATGAAGACTAATGAGTAGGAATGAAATTTCTACTTGGGCACAAGCTGAACCTCTCTGTGTTCAGTGAGTCATATAAGTGTTGTCTTGAACAATGTGCTGTTAAAATTAGTATGTGGAGAGCCACCAATAGACTTCATAAGATCCTGGATTATTTGGGAGTATCTATGGACAATCTTTGGTTGGTGACACAATTTGAGAACACTCATCCAGTAATTCCCATCTTCACCATATACAGCTGTTTACAGAAGGTGAACATTATAATTTTGAATCTTCTATTGTGGATTATTTGAAGCCTAAGACTTAGTGGAACCACAGCTCTGAACCACCTGGTGTAGGCACCAAATATCTATCATCTTTATAAAACAAAACATAGACAGTATCATTTATGAACATCTTAATAGGGACCTAGGATGAATAACAGGAATAGGAAGCTCTTAACCTAAGAGCAAACAGGAAACCACAGATGCCAGCAGGAAAGCTGTGGCATTACACTCTTATGATACAACAGGAAGGAACAGAGTTGAGAACAATCCTGAAATACTGGAGAGCTGAAAATCCTGAGGCTGTGTCACTGTGCACTGTGAACACAAAAGTATGTGGCAGTATCTGAAGTGTTCGCACTGGACATCTTGAGGACTACGTGGTTGCTGGAGATGTCCTTGGAGATTGTGAGCCGGTTCTTCAAGGATGGGTTGTAGTACTTATCATCATCCCACCAAATGGTTGCCAGACACTCAGAACCATTCCCTGAAGACTAACGGATCCAGCCCACACTCATATTGGTAGTGCTCAGGGAAAACCCAGAGAAAGAATAAGTCAGAGTGAGGGTTTGGAAAGTCTGCAATATCCCAGGGCCAGACTCTTTCTAGTAACCTGGTACAGGACATCTATGGAGAAAAAGAAAAGGAAGAAAATAAGTTTAAAACAGGTGAGGATAGAAAAGTTCATCCGTTAGGGAGCCTTGGAACTCACATGCAGGGACAATCAGCAGCAGGAATGAGGAAGTAAGCCTGTCCATGGCTGCACACTAGTGAGTTGACAGGCCCAGCTTTGGCTTTTCAACCGGAGTTTGGGTGTATCCAGGAGAGATTTGCATTCCCTTGCCAGGGGCTAACTCTGATTGTAAAATTTCAGGACTCAAAAGATATGTCTATGATAGAAGATGCATGAGCCTTCAACAGAGTTCCTTTCTGCTTCCCATCAAGAGTAGGTAACACATAAGACCAGGTTCCTCAATATACAACACTTCTGGTGAGTGACATTGGGATACAATAGGGTTCAAGGAGATCGTCACTCTAGCATGAAGGGTCCTGACTTCGTTCACTCATCTAAGAATCACTTCCCTATGTTTGTGCATAGAGGACAGATGAGGAGCTCAATGGGAAGATTTTACTCCTACCTTGATGACACTCTGTTTCTAGGGCCTATGTGATTCTTATCCCTATATATTTTCTGCAAAATTGGTACAATAATTGTAGACTTCTTGCATAGTATAAGTAAGAGTATATACCACCTCAAGGCTGGCAATTATGAATATTGTAATTCCATGAAAGGGAATGATTTTATTAACTTTACTGATATGTCAAGTTCCTGGATGACATATTTGAGATTTCCATTTATTCAACAATCAGTAGCTCCATCTTTATACTGACATGCATTTGTGACAACTTTAAAAATCAACAGCAGATAATATAAACTCTAAGCACAGTTTATTCAATTTTCTCAGATGCTGATGCTCTTGGAAGAAGGCACAGTGAACCTAGGATCCTGGAAAGCACTGCACACAATGTTAGGGTATATTTTCACTGCCTTTAGAAATATTAAAACACAATATATTCTTCTTTATTCTATTCAGTATTGCTGGTTTAGAACTTAGAGAGAATAAGATGTGTCTAGGTATTTTTTGGCATGAACATGATTGAATTTATGGAAAAGAGCTTGAGTAGATGTCTGATTTCATTAAAGAAATCTACAACAAAAGCAATCATGTCTGTTATGAATAAAACATGTTCAGATTTTCAATTTTCAAAAGAAAAATATCAAGGTATGTCCAAACCATAAAATTAGATCTTAGCATGAAGTTGTATCAATATGAGAAAGAGAAATAAATCCCAGAATGCTGAGTGCCATCTGAGGCCCTGAACACTTTGGGTAAAGTGTGCAATAAGACCTGCACTAACACTTAGGTTCTTTTTCCAAGGGGTTGTCACTGTTAAAATGACTTTTTATCTGCTGGGTGTAGGGAGGCAGCCCCAGTAGGGATTCTTTCTTGTAGGTTTTTCTTGATGTAGCAGAGGAGGAAGAGCATTGGCTGAGGTTAAGACTTCGTCTTACCAGATATTTAGGGTTGCTCTATAGGACAAAGTTACTTATCTAAGTCTAAGTTGCTATGCTATTGTAGCTGTGTTCCTCTGAGACCAGAGACTGCAATCAGCACTTAGCACCTCATTCTAAAACAGCAGGAGATTAAGTAAAGGATCAATTGCAAGAGCCTTTTCCCTATTGTCCAGATGCCTCTTGCTTGTTTAGCTATGGGGAAGTTTGGAGCAATAGACTGCTATTGAACCAGGAGAAGAGAATAATGCTCACAGAAGAAAAAACTTTTACATAAGCAAACATGCATAACTCACATAAATTCATACAAGCTTCATGCATGCTTATTTATGCATTTTCATTCAAATACAGTTGGGCGCAACTTGCATGCATTCTCACAATTACATACTTACATGCACACGTGCATACATTCTCACAGTTACATTTTTATACACACATCTATACTTACATATGAATATGGAGTAAATGAACAAGCACCGGTACAGAATGATCTCACTCATTCCGGATGTAAAATGAGCTCCAATCTTTATTGCATAGAGAAAGAAAAAGTTTATACCCTTTTAATGCTAGATGAATTAAACCCACGATTGTAATAAAAAAAACTTTGTTCCTTTTAATAAGACTAAGCCTGCCTTTTTATTAAGAAAGGACCTATTCTGTCCCATGATAAGGAGAAGCCTTCCTACTGCTTCTGCTCTCTGCAGCTTCTTCTTCTTTCCTCGTTCCTTCTGCATTCTGCATATTGTTCTCTTAGTATATTATGTTACCTACAGTTTCTATGTTATTCCACTCAGCAATCTCCTTCTAATCGTGCTCTCTCCCCCTGCTCTGATTTCACAATAATGCAAGTATAGCTTATTCCTGCACATTGGAATGTCAGAAAATTGACTTTTCAGAAGACACAATATCATATCTAACCAGGAGCACAAATGTTGTGTTTCACATGTTTTGTCCATGGAGAGCATAAAAGTGTGGTTTTGTCTTAAGTCTTTGATATGAGCTGCAATGGACGAAGATATCTTTCCTAAGTTTTTCAGATGAGTTTGAAGAAATTCAGGTCCAAATCCATAAATGTACAGACAGAGATGTGAACAACATGGTTCAAAATTATAAATATCTATAATTAGAATAAAAATACATAAATATAATCCAATAAAATTTTATACAAATTTATATGTAAAGCACCTTGCCTATTGGGGCCCAAAAACTGGAACATATTACTCTAAATGTGAATCACATTAACTCATTCACTTAGATTATATCACTGCTATACTTTATAGCTTTCAAAATTCATTTACTCAGGTGTACTTAGTTAGAGAGCCTATTTCCAACCCAGCTAGACTGTTTATGTATAACTAATCAGTGCTGTAAGCATTGTTGAGGCTCCATGTTCATCACAAGGTCATATGAGGAGAAAAGCACTACAGACTGAACATGTATTAGCTAAGGTGGAACTACCAATCAATCCTTCAAAAACTCCCACACACTTGGATTGAAAATGACTGTACTATCATGAGATTCATTTGAGGAGGTCATCTTATACGTTGATGTTGTGAGTGATAGGATTCCAGTATGCACAGATAGAGCAGCAACCAGACATTCCTTTAAATGACTTGTAAAGTATACAACCAGAGGCAGGATTGAATTTCATAAAGTGCAAATAGAATCTAGCCAGGGGAAAGAAAGTGAATCTCTTATAGGAATTATTAGAATCTTGGGTATATCCACAGTAGGCAGGAATTCTCATATTCTAAGAGTGAAATGTCCCATGACAGAAGAATGGATATAGAAAATGTGGTTCATTTACACAAAGGAATACTACTCAGCTATTTGGAATGAGGAAATTCTGAGTTTTGTATGCAAATAGATGGAACTAGAAAATAAGTATTAACCTGAGCAAGGTAACTCAGACCCAAAAAGGCTTGCATGTTATGTAATCACTAATAAGTAGATATTAGCACCCCTGAAAAAAGCTACACAATAATCAAGATACTGTCCACAGAACACAGAAAGGTCAATGAGCTGAAGTGCCCAAGTAATGGTGCCTCAGTCTCACCTGGGAGAGACAAGGAAGCAATGAGAATTGGAAAGAAAGGGAGGGAGCTGGGAAAGAAAGACGATGGGGGAATTGAGGAGAGAGGGGAACCTGATCCAGTATTGAGTGAGGGAAAAGCACCTAAGCCCCAAGGGCCAGCAGAAAGAATGGAAACAGGCATCCTTAGGAGATAGGAGGTTTGGAGGACCTTCCAGAATGCACCAGAGACCTGCAAAGTGAGAGAATTTCAGTACTCATATGAAGGGACATTGAATGAAATGCACAACAATAGAGAGAGGGAACTTATGGAGCCCACCTCCAGCAGGACAACAGGAAATCAAATGAGAGTGGGGTCATCCCACAGTCAAAACTATGACCCATAACTGTTCGTGTCTGAAAGAATTACAGGGATGGAAATGGAGAGGACCTAAGGAAAAGAAGGTCCAGCGACAGGCCCAAAATGGGATCCAGCTCAAGGGGAGATCCCAAGTCCTAACACTCTTACTGAGGCTAGGGAGCACTCACAAAAAGGTACCTGACATGACCACAACTCAGAAAATCCAACAAGCAGTTGAAAGAGTCAGGTGCAGATATGTGCACCCAACCAATGGACAGAAGCAGCTAACTCTGCATATTGAATTAGGGAAAGCTGAAAGAACCTGAGTAGAATGGCAACCCTGTAGGAGGACCAGCAGTCTCAATTATGCTGGACCCATGAGATATCTAAAACACTGGACCACCAAACAGGCAGTATACACAAGCTGACATGAGGTCCAGAACACACATACAATAGAGGACTGCGGGTCTGTGTTAATTCAGGGATGATGCACTTAAACCTTAATAATCTGGAGGATCCCAAAGACTTTGTTGTTAGGTGGCATGGAGTATGGGGACCTCCATGTGGGGACAGCAGAGTGTGGAGGATTTATAGAATGTCGAACAGTCAGAAGGTGGATGGGGGGAATAAAATATAGAGTGTGAAAAATAAATAAATATTAAAAAGAATAAAACTGTCTAACATCAAATCTCAAGACACAGCACATGGAAAACAATCCTCCATTGCTGATGAGAGTGACAATTTGAACATCCACTCTGGAAAACAGTCTTGAGATTTCTCAGGAAATTATGAATAGTTCTACCTGAAGATCCAGCTATAACACTGTTGTGTGTATACCCCAAAACTCACCATCATACTCAATGTTCATACTATGTTCATAGCAGCTCTATTTGTAGTAGCCAGAATCTGGAAAAAAACTTAATCGTTCCTCATCCAGAGAATGGATATAGAAAACGTTGTAAATTTACACAGTGGAATACTGCTCAGCTATTAAAAGCAGGGTATAATGAATTTTGCAGCAAATGGATGGAACAACTAAGTTGCATCCTTGCTTTTGGCGTTCCTCTTCTCTAGGTATTCCATCTACAAGATTTTATAAGTTTGTGTTTACTATATTGTTTTATTTCCATTTTTAGGTCTTATACCATTTTAGTTATTACCTTCACCTGTTTAATTGTATTTTCCTATATGCCTTCAAAGATTTGGTTGTTTCTTCCTAAAGACGTCTATTGGTTCACTTCTTTTTTCCTGAATTTCTTTTTAAAAAAAAAATTATTGAATATATTCTTCATTTATATTTCAAATGCTAAAATCTTTCCCAGTTTCCCCCTTCCCTGAAAATCCCCAAACCATCCCCCCATCCCTTGCCTCCAAGTATGCCCCTCCAACGGACACACTCCGTCCTACTCCCCCTCGATTTCCCTATGCTAGGGCAAATATTGAGCCTTCACAGAACCAAGGACCTCTCCTACCACTAATGCCCGACAAGACATTCCTCCGCCAAACTTATGGCTAGAACCGTGTCTACCCCTTGCTTGATGGTATAGACCTTGAGAGACCTAGGGCATCTGGGTGGCCGACATCATTGTTTTTCCCATAGAGCTGCAACCCCTTCAGCTCCTCCAGTTCACCCTCCAACTCCTCCATTTGGGACCCCACGCACAGTCCAATGGTTGACTGTTGCATCTGCATCTGTATCTGTAAGGCTCTGGCAGGGCCCCTCTGGAGACAAACATAACAGGCTCCTTTCAGTACATACTTCTTATCCTCCATAACAGTCTCAGAGTTTGGTGATTGTTTGCAAGATGAATCCCCAGGTAGTACAGTCCATGTGTGTCCTGTTCTTCAGTCTCTGCTCCACATTTTCTCTCCATAATTGCTACTGAAAGAATTTTTTTCCCTTTCTCAGAAGAACCAAAGCACCTCAACTTCTGTCTTCCTACTTCTTGAGCTTCCTGTGGTCTGTGAATTGTAACTTGTTTATTTTGAGCTTTGGGGTTAATATCCACTTATCAGTGAGTGCATACCTTGAGTATTCTTTTGTGATTGGGTTACCTCACTCAGAGCTCCCTGGAACAAAATCACCTACCAAAGAATACACATGGAGGGATCCATGGCTCCAGCTCTATATGTAGCAGAAGATGAACATTTCAGACATCAATGAGAGGAGAGGTCATTGGTCTTGTGAATGCTCAATTCCCCCAGAATAGGGGAATGCAAGTCAGGAAATTTGTGGAAGAGTGAGCAAGGGGAAGGGGGATGGGATAGGGGGGTTTTGGTGGAGAAAAGTGGAAAGGGGTTGACATTTGAAATATAAATAAAACAAATATCTAATAAAAAAGAAAGAAAACTTTATTTCTACCTTTCCAATCCAGTGTCTTATTATTCCTTGGCAGGACATGTGTTAGTAAAACTATTCAAGAGTTTCACTAGTGAAGACAGATTTGGAATATTGTCCCAGGGAAGAGAGAAATTAATAGCACCGTGTAGGTATATGTGATCATGTGTATATAAATATCTGAAGTATAGCTACTCATATTAAGACAACAATACATACTACATAAATTCAGAATATTCATATATATATATATATATATATATATATTGTGTTCTACCTTCTGGTTCATGAATTATATGAATCTAATAATGCAAGATAGAAGAAGCAGAACCATTTGAA
The DNA here is from genome assembly GCA_036184385.1 of Tokudaia muenninki. NCBI lineage: Eukaryota > Metazoa > Chordata > Mammalia > Rodentia > Muridae > Tokudaia > Tokudaia muenninki. The sequence continues at coordinate 128,529,114 of BTHS01000008.1, forward strand.
TGCATGTCCTATATTCCTTAACTGGTAGGAATCCAAGTGATATCCTCTGAATTGTGAGTTCGCATGCCAGCATTCTCACGACATCAATGACTTCTTACTATAGAGGAAGAGTTATCCATACAATCCATGGTACTAGATGGTTGTATCTTGATATTTCAGTTCCAGTGATGGGATTGGTAATGTCTATAATGATGTACTTCATACTATAATATATGGGATGCTGATGGCTCTCTTAAGTTACAATGCACCGGAATGTATGTCTATTTAAGTAGTACATAGAAATTCTCCTCTTATACTGTAATCCATTCACAAATATCTAGGCTCTTTAGACTGGAAATGGAGAATACGAGCTTACTCTTTTAACATAAACTACTTGCTGATCTGGTGCAATATCTGTGAAATTTTTCAGGTCCTTTCCTAGAATAAATGCAGATAATTATTTATATCATTCTTCTATTCTCCCCTTCCAGTGTGTATTATTTTTCCCTTCTCCTCTGGTTGGGTCCTCTAATTGTGAATCACAAACCCCTAGCAGTTACTTATATATGTTTATATTTGAAGATTCTGAACACCACTTAAAGGACTTGGCACCATTTCACTTTTCCAGGTCCCTGTGCAGAGATGATTGTGTCTGGAAACTGGCTCACATCTTCTCACTGTATTCTCCCAAAGACTGATACATCATGGTGTGTTCAGTGGTCAGATATATAAGATGTAAGAACATCCACTTTAGAGATATTTTAGTGAATCCCCGAAATATTCACTCTGTAAGTTACATCTGAACTAAAGGACTGACAAATTCTGCAGCTCATTCATCAAGGACAATGTCCTGAATCACCCTTTGGATTTATTAAACAGTCCTAAACAAAGCACTGAGGATCACTGTCACACCCATTATCCTATAGACTGCAAAAGATAGATTTTATCATTGTAGTAAGTGTTCTGTAACAGTCATGTGATTACAGGGCAGGTTATTGGGAATGGGGAAGAATATGTGTTTGAAATCAGTGATCAATGCATATCACTGCACTTCCTCTTCCAATTTCATGAAAGGACCTTTGATGATTAAAAATATATGTTGAGCATAGTTCAACATACCATAATGGTAGTTGCAAATAACTGTAAACACAGGATTCTGGAAGTAGGGACCAGTGGATTTCTGAGATTAAGGCTAAACTTGTCCAAAAAGGGAGTTCCAGTACAACAACAAGGGCTAAACAGAGAAACCCTGCCTTGAAAATCAAAGCAAAACAAGAGTACTTTAACAACAAAGATGGTCATAGCCTGGGAATTAGATATTGATTGAGAGTGAGAACAAGCATTTCTGCTCAAAAATTATTGACCCAATTAAGGTAGAAAAATGTGTTCAAATTGACACCAACATGGCTATAAGCAGATACTTTTGCTATGTCTGCCCTAGATCTGAAAAAAAAGATCAAAGCATATATTTATTAATTATAGCCTTAAGCCTTATTTGGTCTTGTTCCTTACTAAGTCTTAAAACATAAATTAATTAATCTATACTAATATATATTCTGCCAAATGGTTTGTTAGTTGCCTCTCTTTCAGTCTTGGCCTGCTTCTTTCTCTGCATTTGGCTGGCGACATCTGCTCCTGCTTTAATGATGTCATGAAGGACAAGGAGCAATAAGGTGATGGGAACTGATATAACATCTTTGCTATTAGTAAGAGAGACTCATCTGGCTGTGGTTATACTTGAGTATGAGTGGAAAGGAGCATTTCCCTAAGAAAACTCTATACATATACTGAGAAAATATCTGAGTTAGCATCTACGGAAACACTTTGGTCAATGACTCAATTTGAAAATACTCATCCAGTAATTCCCATCTTCACCATATACAGCTGTTTACTTTCAGTAAACATTACAATAACTTGGAATTTTCTGCTCTGGTAATATGAAGCCTAAGACTGAGTGGAACCATAACTCTGACCCACCTGGTATAAGCACCAAACTTCCTTCATCTTTATAAAACAAAACACAGACTGAATCATTTATGAATATCTTAATAGGGATGTAGGGTTAAGAAAAGGAATAGAAAGTTCTTAACCTACGAGTAAAAAGGAAACTATAGAGACCAGCTGGAAATCTGTGGCCATACCATCTTATGATATAATAGAAAGGAACTGAGGTGAGACCTAGCCTGAAATAATGTACAGCTGAAAAGTGAGGCTGTGTTAATTTGCTATTCGAGCACAGTAGTATGTGGCAGTATCTGAAGTGTCCACACTGGTCAACTTGAGGAATACCTGGTTGTTGGAGGTGTCCTTCGAGATTGTGAGCCGGCTTTTCAGGGATGGGTTGTAGTACTTCACATCATTCCACCAAATGTGTGCCAGACACACAAGACCGTTCCCTGAAGACTGACAAATCCAGTCCACACCCATATTAGTAGTGCTCAGTGAAAACCCAGAGTAAGAGCAAGTAAGAGTGAGGGTCTGGAAGGGCTGCAATATCCCAGGGCCAGACTCTTTCAGAGTAACCTGAGACAGGACATCTGTGAGGAAAAAGAAAGGGGAGAAGGTAAGGTCACAACAGGTTTGGATAGAAAAATTCATCCCTTTGGGATCCTTGGCACTCCCATGCAGAGACAATCAGTAGCAGGAATGAGGAAGTAAGCCTGTCCATGGCTGCACACTAGTGAGTTCACAGGCCCAGCTTTTCAACCCAAGTTTGGGTGGATCCAGGAGAGATTTGCATTCCCTCACCAGGTGCAGACTCTGATGAGGTACTTAAGTTTTAGGACTCAAGAGGTATCAGTCTATGATGGAAGGCAATGGAGCCCTCAACAGAGTTCATTTCTGCTTCCCTTAGAGATATAGAACATTCAAGACCTGGTTCCTCAGTGCAAACTTGTAGTGAGAGATGTCGGGATGCAGTAGGGTGGAGAAAGACCCTCACTCTAACATGAAGTGTCCTAAACTCAGTTCACTCATCTAGGAATCACTTCCCAATGTTTTTCATGGAAGACAGATGAGGAGCTAAAAGGGGGGATTTTACTCCTCCCTTGGTAGTGTCTGTTTCTAGGGTATGTGTGAGTCTTATCACTATATATTTTTCCACATAATTCGAACAGTAATTTTAGACTTCATGAATTTCCCTGATGAATTTTTCTCATTACCATATTCAACAAACCATTTAATATCTTTTAATTAATTTTAGTTGAATGTTTACTTCGACTGATATGAGATAGATATTACAGCTTTTAATATGTTTCCCCTTACTTAATGTTTTAATAAGATTTTGATAAATTTGTTTCCTGAAGACAGAATGTAACTGAATTTTTTTAAAATTAAGTTCATTTGTTATTTCTTTTTGATGATTCACCGAGGTCACTTATATTTAAGGTTAGTATAAAAAGAGGTTTGCTATTTCCTATAAGTTTGTTAGGTGGTTTTCTGTATTCCAGTATATTGTTTCATGTGGGGAAGGAGCTGATATTAAAATATGTTTCACAAATTGGTTTTTGATTTGGTCAACAAAGAAGTTGAAACCCAATGTCTGTGCAAATGGAAAGGTGGGATTTTCATGTCCCAGAAGAAAGTGAAGGGAGCACTTCAGGTCAGGCTTGGAATGAGAAGACACAACAACCACGTAAGTTCTCAGGGCAGCCAGAACCTGTGGCCTCCACAACTAGCAGTTGGCTCATAAATTTAGGGAAAGTGATTTCTGTGCCAAACAATTGTGTTACCTGGCTAGTTTTAAAATAAGAAAGCAGTCTAGTGTTTTTCTTCCACGGAGCTAGCATGGGAAGAAGAAAGAGAGAAGACAAGTTGGGTGATGCCAGATTGGTGATGCTAGCTGGAATGAAGAGGTAGCTGGTGGAGCATGGACAGCAAATCCTAATTCCCATGTTGCGGGATGGTTATATTTGATCCTGAGCTTAGACAGATGGAAAAAAGGGAACCAGCAGCTATCACATGCAAAGCACCTGGGAAGGCAGTAGAATGTTTGGCAAATTTACACATAACAGTTTTATTTATAGTCTTGTTTCCATATTGGTTCTGAGAGTATTATGTGATGTTGTGTTAGAAATGATTCTTTCTTTCCTTGTCTAGCTTGCTTATAGGCAATGAGACTACCTTTCATCTTTCTTCCTATAAAACATTCCACTAAGAACTTTCTGCAGTGATGACTTGAACATCAAGAGCTGCATCACATGTATATTCTTGAAATACAATCATTTTTTACATCAATTTTGAAAGAGAGCTTAACAGGGAATAACATTCCTGTTTCACAGTTGCACATTTTCAGAGCTTAAAATAATGCATTCTATGTCTTTCCAGTCTTTGTGTTTACTAAAAAAGGGTCTGAGGTAAATCTGTTATTTCTGTTTTTGTATGTGAATTGGTGTTTTGGGATGCTTCTCTATGAATTGTTTCTTTGTTTTTTATATTTGATATCCTGACAGTAATATTTCATGCTCATGACTATTTGGTGTTCTACATACCTCTTGTATTTGGAAGCCTCCTTCTTTTTGTAAATCTCATACAATCTCTATCATTTGGAATACGAAAGCTGTGTAGTGTTTTTCCTCCATGGGACTAATGTGGGCAGGAAATAGAGGAAAACTCACAGCTCCAAGTCCCTCGAAAAAGAAACTGGAGAGAGCACTCATTATCAGGTTAACAATACACCTGAAAGCTCCAGAACAAAAGGAAGCAAATACACAAAAGAGGAGTAGAAGGCAGGAACTAATCAAAGTCAGTACTGAAAACACTCACGTATAAGCAAAACAAACTATACAAAGAATCAACCAAACCAGGAGATGGTTCTTTGAAAAAATCAACAAGATAAATAAACACTTAGCCAGGCTAACTGAAGGGCACTGAGACAGTATCCAAATCAACAAAATCAGAAATGAAAGGGGAGACATAACAAAAGAAACTGAGTACATTCATAATATCATCAGATCCTACTACAAAAGCTTATAATCAACAAAATTGGAAAATCTAGATGAAATAGACAATTTTCTAGAAACATGCCAGATCCAAAGTTAAAACAGGATTAGATAAACAAACTAAACATTCCCATAACCCCTAAAAAATAAAAGCAGTCATTAATAATCTCCAAACCTAAAAGAGCCCAGAACCATTGGGTTTAGTGGAGAATTCATCAGGCCTTCAAAGACGACTTAGTAGCAACACTCTTCAAATTATTCCACAAAATAGATACAGAAGGAAGACTACTCAATTCATTCTATGAAGCCACAATTATGCTTTTACCCAAACCACACAAAGACAAATCAAATAAAGATAATTTCAGACCAATTTCCCTTATGAACATTGATGAGAAAATTTTCAATAAAATTCTTGCCTACTGATTCCAAGAATACATCAAAACAATCATTCACCACGATCAAGTAGGCTTCATTCCACAGATGAAGGGATGGTACAATATACAGAAATCCATCAATGTAGTCCACTACATAAACAAACTCAAGGAAAAAGATGTATGATCATTTCATTAGATGATGTAAAAGCATTTAACAAAATTCAGTATCTCTTCATGTTTCAAGCCTTGGAAAGGTCAGAAATTCAAAGCACTTACCTAATAGTAAAAGCAATATACAGCAAACTAGTAGACAACATCAAACTAAATGGAGAGAGATCTGAAGCAATCCCACTAAGATCAATTATTAGACAAGCAGTCCACTCTCTCCCTATCTATTCAATATAGTAATTGAAGTTCTAGCTAGAGCAATTAGACAACAAAAGGTCAAAGGAATAAAATTCGAAGGGGAAAAGTAAAATATCACTATTTGCAGATGATAAGATAGTATACTTAAGTGATATCTCAAAATCCTCCAGAGAACAACTAAAGCTGATAAACAACTTCAGCAAAATGGGTGGATATAAAATTAATTCAAACAAATCAGTAGCCTTCCTACACTCAAAGGATAAACAGGCTGAGAAGAAATTTGAAAAATGACACCCGTCACAATAGTCACAATTAAGATTGCATACCTTGGTGTGATTCTAAACAAACAAGCAAAAGATCTGTATGGCAAGAACTTCAAGTTTCTGAAGAAAGAAATCAGAGGAAAATCTCAGAAGATGAAAAGAACGCCCATAATCATGAATTGGTAGGATTAATACAGTAAAAATGGCCATCTCGCAGGAAACAATGTTCAGATTAAATGCCACCCCCATCAAAATTCCAAATCAATTCTTCATAGAGTTAGAAAAAACATTTTGCAATTAATTTGGAATAACAAAAACCCGGGATAGCAAAAACTATTCTCAACAATAAAATAACTTTGGGGGAATCACCATCCCTGTTATCAAGCTGTATTATAAAGCAATAGTGATAAAACCGGTATGGCGTTAATACAGAGAGAGGCAGGAAGATCAAGGGAATAGAGTTGAGGACCCAGAAAAGAACCTACATAGCTGTGATCACTTGATCTTTGTCAAAGGAAATAAGATCATCCAGTGGAACAAAGACAGAATTTTTAAGAAATAGTGCTGGTTCAACTGGTGGTCAGCATGTAGTAAAATGCAAATCAACCCATTCTTATCTCCCTGGACCAAGGTCAATTCCAACTTGTTCAATTGCGTAAATATACCAAATAATACCAGATATATTGAAACTAATAGAAAAGAAAGTGTGGAGGAGCCTCAAGCACATGAGCACAAGGGAAACATACCTGAACAGAACACCAACAGCCAATGCTCTAAGATCAAGAATCAACAAATGAGACCTCATAAAATTGGAATGCTTCTGAAAAGCAAAGTACCCTGTCTATAGGACAAATTGGCAACCAACAGATTTGGAAAAGATTTTTACCAATCCTACATCCTATAGAGGAATAAGATACAATAGATACAAAGAACTCAAGAAGTTAGACTCCAGATAATCAAATAAACCTATTAAAAATTGGGTACAGAGCTAAACATAGAATTTTCAACTGACGAATAATGAATTGCGGATAAGCAAGTAAATAAATGTTAAACATCCTGATTTATCATGGAAATGTAAATTAATACAACCTTGAGATCCCATCTCACACCAGTCAGAATGACTAAAATCAAAAACTCATGTGACAGCAGGTACTGACAAGGATGAGGAGCAAAACTAATACTCCTCCATTGCTGGTGGGATGGCAATCTGGTAAAACCATTATGGAAATCTCTTTTGTGGCTCCTCTAAAATTTGACATAGTACGACTTGAGGACTCAGCTACACCACTCCTGGGCATATTCCAAAAAGAATCTCCAAAGTGTTATAAATACACTTACTCCACTATTTTCATAGCATCCTTATTTATAATAGCAAAACACTGGAAAGTACCTAGATGTCCTTCAAGAGAGACTTGGATACAAAAAAAAATGTGGTATATTTACCACTATGGAGAATTACTCAGCCCTGAAAAATGATGAATTTAAAAAATTATTAGGCAAATGAATGGAACTAGAAAAAAATTATCCTGAATAGGTTTACCCAATCACAAATGAACATGCATGATATTCACTCACTGATAAGTGGATACTAGCCCAAAAGCTCCAAATACCCAAGATACCATTCATAGAGCAAATGAAGGGTAAAAAAGTAATCACAGGAGCAAATATAGAGATAAAGTGTAGAGACAAGACTTAAAAAAAGGTCAACCAGAGACTGTCCCACGTGGGGATTCATCCCATACACAGTAACCAAACCCAACACTATTATGGGTGTAAAAAAATGTTTGCTGAAAGGAGCCTGCTAAGGCTGTCTCCTGGGAAGCCCTGTGAGAGACATTCAAATACAGAGGTGGATGTTCACAGCCACCCATTGGAATGAGCTCAGGTTCCCCAACGGAGGAGTTAGAGAAAAAACTGAAGGAGCTGAAGTGGTTTCTAACCTCAGAGGATGCATAAAAATATCAATCAACCAAACTATCCCCCAGAGCTCCAAGTGATTAAGCATCAACCTAGGAGTACACATTATACTAGCTGCATATATGGTGGAGGATTGTTTTGCCAGGCATCAATGGTAAGAATGGTCCTTGGACCTTTGAAGACTTGATAGATGCCACATGAGGGTTGGGCTGTTGGGGTGGTCTGGGAGGAGAAACAACCTCATAGAATCAGAAGGACGGAGGATGGGATAGGTGGTTTCTAGAAGGGGTAAACTGGGAAAGGGGATAATATTTGATATGTAAATAAACAAAATATGCAATAAAAACATTAAAAAAGGAAACAGGAAGGACATAAATCTAATAAAAAAGAAAAACAAATTTAGATAAAAGAAAAGCAAACAAATGGGAATAGGGCAATACAAAAGGAAGAAAAGTCACCAAAAACAACATAAGAATCACATGTAGACACAGAGACACTGAGTACCAAATACTCTATACAGCAAAGCTGAGCAACAGGTGTGCAATGAACTATGGGAGCTGATGCTGTATCAGTATATGTCCAAGTTCTAAAAGGACTAGTGACTGTAGGGATGACTACTGAGAATAAGAGGAAACAAGTAAAGGATCAAACACTTAGTATAATCTCAGAATCTACATAACTTAAGAGGTAGATACAATGTGATGGCAAAGGAGTTTGATGAAAAGATTTAGTAATACTTTGACCAACATAGAAGTATTATAATTGCATGCCTCTGCATTCTGATTTAAATATTTCTAAACTTCCAAGAGACTGGAATTTCTGCTGGAACACATGGTAACAGATGGCAACATCTCTTATTGCTTAAGACTCTGAAGGGGCATTTGTTTTTCCTGATGTTGGTAATTTGGATTTGAAAGGTCAATTTCATACATTATTCCCAACAATTAAAAACACATTGGCTCTCTCAGGATCCAGTGACATTTTTGTCATGCATCACCACATTTTTCCATTTTTTATTGTTTTATGGTATAAAAGATATACCAATGAAGGTGGTCCCTGGAGAAGAGATTGGGAATGTATGGTGAACTATAGGTTCATCCTCAGCCAGCATCACTTTATTCATAGATGTCTTTTACAAAGTTGACAAAGGCAAAATAGGACTGTGAGGAGGAGGCAAAAAAATGGACAACCAAAATTACAATTTCTGAGCAAGTCTAAAGATTAATTTTTCAGTCATCTCAGTACTACTGCAGCTTCCTGCCCCTCCAGGGTTTCTGACACACTCAGGATGTGGCTATAACACTGTGTCTTGCACAGTAATAGTCAGCAGAGTCCTCAGATGTCAGGCTGCTGAGCTGCATGTAGGCAGTGCTGGAGGATGTGTCTGCAGTCAGTGTGGCCTTGCCCTTGAACATCTCATTGTAGTTAGTATAACCACTTCCAGGATCTATCAATCCAATCCACTCAAGGCCCTGTCCTGGACTCTGCTTTACCCAATTCATAACGTAGTTGGTGGAGGTGTAGCCAGAAGCCTTGCAGGGAATCTTCACTGAAGCACCAGGCTTCACCAGCTCAGCTCCAGACTGCTGCAGTTTAACCTCTGATTGGACACCTGTGGAGAGAAAGGCAGAGTGAATGTCATTGTCACCTCAGGCTGTGTATCGTTTTCAGTTTTGGAAATGATAAGTCCCTTACCTGCAGTAACTGACAGGAGGAAGAGAAAGACCCAGCTCCATTCCATGATTAGAGTCAGTGTTTTCAGTGACTGTGGAGAGGACACTGATCATAGGTTGTTTTCAAGGTGTGGACATCCCTGTATTTACTGCCATAGATTCAATAATTTGCATATTCATGAGCAAGGTATTTCTTAGGTTAGATCCTAGACCAGCTGGAGAAGACCTGGAGGAAAGGACTGAAAAAGCACATGGGTCAGATAGCAGAATGCTCAGGTTCTTGTACTAATCCTCTCTCGGGAAGTGCATCCCATTCACTATGTATAAACCCTAGATTGATGGGGCTGATGTAACTACAGGGACAAATCTCATAATAGATTTTTGACCTGAAAAGCTTGCTCCATTTGGGGATATGTTAACACATTGATTTACAGATGGTGGAGCGTGATGATGATGATGATGATTATGATGATTATGATGATGATGATGACGATGATGATGATGGAAATTTCTGAATAGGTGCTAAATTTTTTAGAAAATTTTTTCACATATATACAATTAATGTTTCCTTTCCAACAGGTCATATAGTACTTCAAAACACACTAAAATGACTAAAAATAAATGTGCTCCAAAAATATTTACCTATCAATGATTAATGCAAGAGGATTATCAATAACTAAATTATAGTGAGAGCTATAGATGGGTCAAAAAGGATTTTATCACTAAGCCATATATATATATGTATATATATATATACATATATATATATGTATATATATATATTTGTATATATATATAGGAGGTGGGCGTATGTGAGTGTGTGTATGTGTATGTTTGTATCAAAGAATAGAGTGTTTCTACCAGAAATAAATAAGAAATTTACATTCCTTTTGGAAAATGGATGTATAACAGATAACCATATTAATTAAGACAAACTCAAAATCAAAAACATTAAATGAGATTCGCATTATCAACTGTTATATGTTTCATAGTTATATACAATTATTTATGCAAATACATTATACTGTATCAGTGAAATTCTCTAGTAGAATATAGAGCAATAGGAGGGACAAGATACTACAGGAGAAAAATGTACAGTGTACAAAATAAAAGTATGAAAAATGTATTCATATGTAATGATGTTATTTTTATATTCATAAGGATTTTTATTCTTTGAAATTTTTAGTCATATATGAAATATACTATGATCTACAACCACTCTCAGGATTTCACCACAATCTACCATGTCTGGGTCCCTTTGGTTCCCCTTGGGACATTCCAAAATTCTCTTTCACAATATCCTATATCCATTGATTCATTAAATAATATCACAGTGAGTTTAATTAATGCTGCCTACATACACATTGATAGTATTTTCATTAGGAAATTGTGAATCTCCAGAAATCTGCTGCACAAATGTGAATATATTTTGCCTATCAGTCAGCAAATGCCCAAAGACTCTCAGCTTGGTGTGGGCCCTCAAGTTTTCCTCCCCATCAATGTTGTAATGATTTTTTTTAATATATTATATTATTTTATGGTGAGAAGAGGGTACATATGAACCAAAGTGGATACGTTGACCTCAGAGAACCACTTACATAATGCAACTCTAAGGAATTTAACTGATATTGCTAAGCATGCCAGTAGATGTCTTTACCTTCTTAGCATTGAGAGGACTCTTGTGTGGTAGTTTTCACAAGAATGATTTGTGTATCTTATCCTGGTAAATACACATACTGAGAGCACATATGTACAATAAAAACAGTTCAGTCTCTGGAAATAATATTTGATCTCCTCTGACCACTTTTTCTGTATCCTTTTCCCTGTTATATGATGGTTCTAGATTTTTGGGTGAGAGGTTGGTATCATTAATCCTCTGTGCCTGAGTACTCTGAAAATCATTCTCAGCACTCTGAACACTCATGTATGTCTACATCAGTCTTTACAAACAGCACATATGAGCTTCTGTGATCCAGACTCAGACAGACTACTGGATATAGACATAAATATTTATAACATAGTTTGACAACATGAGCCTTAGTAATAGAACTAGGACCTATATCATCTCTAAAGGTAGGCTTTAGCCACACTTAACTAGGATGAAGACTTTTCTATGAAAATTCCCCAAAACATAATAAATGAATTATGTTGTGTCCCAGCTACAACCATTCATATGTGTACTGAAATGGAATTACATATTATTTTATAGATGTTTATATATGCACATTTATTCACAGCATGTTATTCATGCTTATTTACAACATATAGAAGAAAGAAATATCTCAGATTTAAAACAAAGCATAAATAAAATGTGAATAATGGTACGTAAGGGTAAAGGAATATTACTCAGTGGTAAAACAAATTATGTAATCTATAAGTGTTGAGAAATTTGTAAGAGCCAGTGGGAGTGGGTGACTCCAAGGAATGAGTGTCTTCCAGATACAATGGTAATGATACACATATGAACTCACAGAGACTGTGACTGCAGGCACAGAATCTGAAAAGAGTCAACCCAGATAAAATACTCAAGGTTTGAGATGGAAATGGACATGGGCTACCACTGATAACTTAGAAGTTCTGCAGCTAACACATGCAAAGAATAATTAGTTTTCTCCAGTGCAATTCATAGGGAATGGTAATCAAAATTAATCATGGAAGACTTCCTTAAGAGTTGGAAACTAACAAGTAAATAAACTCAATGTTATTTTTCTAGACATTTTTAGAATATCACCTTCATCAATTCTGTTTGTCTCACTTACACTTTTCCTACGTGTCAGGGCTACAGAATTGTGATCTCTCTCTCTCTCTCTCTCTCTCTCTCTCTCTCTCTCTCTCTCTCTCTCTCTCTCTCTCTCTCTCTCTCTCTCTCTCTGTGTGTGTGTGTGTGTGTGTGTGTGTGTGTGTGTGTGTGTTTAGATTTTGTTTGATTTTAATCCCCTTTTAAATGACTTTCTAATATTTTTGTTTCTGAGAAAGAAAAAAAAAGCTGTGTAGTTTGGTGAGTTGGTAGGTAGGAAGGATCTGTAATAAGGTAGAGATGAGGGAATGGGTTATTAGAATACATAGTATAACATTCATTTAAAAAATTATAAAACACAAATTAAAACAAGTAAACTCAAGGGTGTAAACTGTTTAACACAGAATCTTTGCTTGTGCATGAAGATATAATATGTCAATCACAGCAAATCAGATCAGTTAATACACTCAAGATATGAAACAACTGATGTCACAGAGTACTCCACAATCACCACACAGCTCATCTCTCTATGTGACTTATTAGCCTGATTGTGACTCCTGCTGGTCATGAACTTCCATGCATTTAAGTTTATGTTGGCTTAGACTGAAGTTGCAATTCTAGCTTAGGAAATGCCTTATTCCCATAACTCCAGTGTTCACAGAGCACAGCTTAAGTTATTAAGTGCTCTAGTTTATCTAGGGATAATGATTTATGCATCAGATATTTTAAGTTGTGCCATGACAACTATAATATCCCTTTAAAGGACAGATACTACCTTGGTTGAAATTTGATCAGGCTCTACCAGTTCCCATTTCTAAAAAGGTAATGACAGGAGATAAGAGCTTCTTTCAATCTTCATTAGGCTATACTTCTGGTAGAGTACCTGCATTAAGAGAGCAAATCACTCATCCTATGTTGTTTAATAAACAGAGTATAAAGACTTTTACAATCATTGTACATAGGAGTGAGACTGTTGATATCAATAACAAAAATGTTGAAGCAGCTCAGGTCCTGTCTGAACCTTAGAACCTCAAACGGTTTTGAATGTTGTACTGAAAGAGAACTGCATATACAAGAATGATAATTAGTAAAAACTCTGCTTAGAGAAAAAAAAGGACCTGCCAGGGAAAAGGTCTGAAACTTAGAGATCTGCAATGAGATCTCTCCATAAATGCAGGAGATCTTAGGAACTGGAACACCAAACAAAGAGCATACATGGACTTTATCAAGGTGCACAGAACATGTATATCAGTTGGGTAGCTCAATCTTCATATGGAGAGTATGACATTAGTATAGCATAAAACATATTAAAGTATAAAGAGTGGTAAGATGACATCTAGACTCTTTAGTATAAGTACAAATAAAAAATATAGATGATATATAATGCATGTATCCCAAGAAAATTAATTAAGGATATTGGGTGTTAAAAATGTTCATTATGGAGTAAAAAGCAACATAATTTAAATATTTGTTTCTTAACTAACAAGTCAAAAATAATCAATACTTCACAGTTACCTTGTAAATATTTGGGAAAGTCTTTAGGTTGATAGGTTAATTACACTTTCAGAATGTAGTGTGGATTTATGGATCTCTGGAAACATTCTTTTTATCAAAGTTAATACATTTAAGGAGAGTGTGTGAAAATTGTTGATATGCAGACTTGAAGTTTAATTATTAGTGTTAACACAGTAGTCTGGTTCTGGTCATGCTCTATGATTGTGTGAGTTATACAATTGTAGAAAGCACAGTGGTGAGGTTTGTGTTTTATATTAATGTAGAAGACTTTGAACAGAGGTAACTGCATGGGAGGACAGGGCTTCTCCAAAGGAAACAGACTTCCAGACATAATTGGATTCATGAACATGTGTATCTACAGAGACTGTTGCAGCATGCACAAGACTCAATCCACATGGAGACCCAGTGTTGATGGATAGACGTGTCCAAAGGTTCTTATCCTTAACCAAGTAGTTTTAGAAAATGGCATTCATATCCAAAGGAAAAATGAGATTTTTGTCAAGAAAATATAATCCTTCAGGTGTTTAACAGAGAAACTTCACAGTGTGAAGTATGGAAACATTACATGTCAGTCACAATAGGTACATGTTGGTTCTGATAGGAAACCACAGAGGATACAGAGTTCCCCTCTATACCCAACAAATCTCTCTTCTGGGGATTCTTGGTGCCACTCTGCCCCCTGCTGGTCATGAACTCTCCTGCAGATAGATTTCCCATCACACAGAGGTTGTTCAACTGTTCTACAATAACATAACTCAGAAACTGCTGTGTTGCAGGTCTCAGATGCAGGGAGAAATGGCTCTGGATTATCTGGATATGATGACTGATGTCTTACCCTCTTAATTTAATTTCTTTCTACATTATCACCAATGAGGCTTTCCAACATATCTGCTTTACTTGGGGCAGTTTGATCTAGTTCTTACAGTTCTCATTTTTAATATAATGTTAATCAGAGATTGAGGTCTTTTCAGGCTTCATGGTCTTTTCCCAGGTCTACCTGGGAAAGAGCCGCTGAGGACAGAAGGACAACAATGAGTATTGAGCATCACCTCATGTATCCATGTATGAATTCCGGGAAAACTGACTTATATGAGTTAACAAAAGAGGAGAAATCACTGTGGTACTCACAGAAAGTTAACAGTTAAAAAAATTCACATTGAGGGCAAACTGATACAATATGCTGTCCTCAATGTACAAACATATGAGATGCATTGATACCCATTTTAGAGATGTTTTATGGAATATGTGGAACATTCATTCTGTACCTTACCTATGAAGTCACTTACCAACAATTCTTCAGCTCTTTCATCTGCAACAATGTATTAGATGATCATCTGAGATTATTAAACACTGATGTTCAATGTCACACACACAATTCCAATGTCAGTAAAAGATGGTTAAATAACATTGTAAATAGTGTTCTGTAATAGTCATGTAATTACGGGACAGGATATTGGAAATGGGGAAGTTTATGAGTTTGAAATCAGTGAACAATGCAAATCGTTGCAATGCCCAACACCTTGAATATCCTGAAAGAATCTATGATGCTTAAAAAGTTTTGAAAGTATTGCAGCACAACAGGATGGAGGTCGCAAATAACTTTAATCACAGTTTTGTGAGAAAGTTACCCTTGAATCTCTGATTGTGAGTCTAAAGTCATCTACCAAAAAATGTTCCAGGACATCCAGTTCTACACAGAAAAATGGTGCCTAGAAAATAAAAGCAAAATAAAAGAGTACTTTGTCGGGAGGTGGTCTGTGCACAGGCAGCCTGGTTCTCAGGTAGAGCAAGGACTTTGAACCCCGGGACCCGGTAGGGGGTGGCTTCTACCTACAATCTTGTGGGCAGAGCTTCTACCTGCATGGGACAGGAGGAGTTCAGTCACCGCCCCCTGGAACCTAGCTCCTGGCGCAGTTGCAACCTCCTCAGGAGAGATGTGTGGTGTGGCTACTGGTCATGTAGTTGCAGCCCCAAGCCCTTCTCACATGTAAATAAGGTTTCCCTAAAACTCTCAATCCAAGCCAATGAGAAGTACATGCTGCCAAACCCCAGAGCATCCCCAAATCATATATAAATCCCAACCTGGATCCTAGAATACAATAAAGGGTGTTTGAAGATTACTCTGCCGTCTAGGAGGTTTTATCACAAAAAGCTGTAACACACGGGAAGAGACTTTCTCTCCCGGGACACTGTTGGCAGCTCCACTGTCGGCCGATCCGTCTCAACCTTTCCCGGCTAGGCGGCCTTCGCCAGCCTCAGACCGGATCGACACAGAGATGCGTGGGCAAACCGCCGCACCCGCTTTCAGCGTGGCATCTGCACAGAGGCCCACATCTGGCGCTCGACGTGGGACTTGAACAGACACGACTACACCCAAACGGATACTACAGGAAGGTGAGCCCCCCCCCCCCCCCGCGCCAACCTCTGGAAACAACTAAACTTTTCCTACTATGCTTTCAGTGGGCGCCATCGCGTGGATTTAGGCAAACCAAAAGGGGCAACTGAAGCCTTCTGGCCAGAGCTACTCTCTGGTGTTGGCTGAAGGCCCTTCTGGCCTCTGTCTAAATCCCGACAGCCCGCGACCGGTGTTGGCAAAGACTCTATCTAGCTTCTGAATACAGAAAGAAAAACCTGGTAAGCAGCAGCCACTTAAAAGCCACAGGGCGGCTGCCAGTTCTTAAATCTGCGGGAAGGCTCAACGTTTTGGACCTCTGTGGAATCCCCCGAAGCCAGATAGGCTAAGGGAACGTTCCCATTGGACAAACGCTTCTCCTCTTTTCTATCATGGGTAATTCACTATCACATAAAAAGGCGCCCCAGGCCAGGGAAATACGTGCTCTACTAAAACACCATGGGATAAAAATAGCCAAAAAATAAGCCGCCTTGTTTTGGGAGGAAGTCCTTCAGATAGCACCAGGCATGGCCAATGATAATATTTATAGCCCAGACTCATGGATCAGAGGAGCTTCCATCATTAAAAACAGGGATACCAGAGAAGGAAAGATACCCTCCCGTGACTTTTTGCCGATCTTAGCTGCCATTCGGCAATGTATAGGGCCATCTAAAGTAGGGCAGGCCGACAATAACATAGTTCCTGAGCCCTCTCAGTCAGATAAACTCAACACTCAAGGCCCAAAAGCTAACTCTGTTTCAGATCTTGCAGCCCTTACCCAACTTACAAGGGAAATAAAATCCATCCATCCACCCCTGCCTCCTTATGTCTCGGAGGAAACCTTAAATAAACCATCTGCTCCTCCTGGCCCTCCCTCCCCCATTCAGGGACAAAGTTCTATTAAATAACAAAAGAACTACCACTGGCCCCTTCCCCTACTCCACCACCCCCCATCCAGCCAGAGAGTGATATCGCCCTGCCTCCTTCTCCAAGCCATAAAAGAGAAACACCTTCAAAACCCATAAACAAAGCCCCACCTAGCTCCTTAGTCCCTTACTCCCAACCATCTACCACCCAACAGCTTTGTAATTTTCGAGACTCCCTTACAAAAACTAACCCCGCCTCCTGTGATATGCAAGAGTCTGAAATGAAACTAGAAAACCAAACCATTCAGGCTTACCCAGTTAATATTAACCCCAGTCGACAGCGACCACTTAACTGGTACCCACTACAAGCCTCAGACTTAAAAGAACTCAGGCAGGCTGTGAAGGAAGATGGCATCCATGCACCCTGGACAAAATATCTCCTACAGAGCCATATTGCCAACTTAAATACCCCCCAAGATTGGAGAGACATTTGCCGATCTTCCCTCCCTAGCCCCATGTTTATAGAATGGGAAGCCCTCTACCGAGATGAATGTAGCCAACAGGTCAGACAAAACCAGAGCAGAGGTGACATATCATGGGGTTTTAATGAACTCTTTGGCCAGGAAGACTTCTCCACAGGAGCACAGCAGGCAGCCCAGCCAGCAGGGTACTATGAGCAGGTATGCCTCTGTGCAATCCAAGCTTAGGACAGGCTCACCCCACCCTCAGGGTCACAAGACCCCACCTCCTCCCTGCTCTCCCTCCATCAAAAGCCTGGAGAGTCCCTATCTGATTTTGTTCTCAGAACTAAAATGAGTCTAGAAAGAAAGATTCCCAACCCCACAGCTAGGGACCTACTTCTTAGAAACATAGTATGGGAAGGCATGACTTCGGAGTCCAGACTAGCTTGCCAGGGTCTCCGGGAGGAGCATCATGATAGATGGATTGTAGCAACCCGAAATATAGGAACCACATCACACCAGATTATATCCGTGGCTCAGGCATTTGCAGCAGCAGTAAAAACAGAAGGAATCTGCTTCAAATGTGGAGAGGCAGGACATTGGAGAAATGAATGCCCACAGAACTCCCCTCCCTTAAGAGATTCCAATCCCCCTTGTGAATGCTCACAAAACTCCCCCCTAAGAGATTCCAACCCTCCTAAGACAATCTGCCCCCGATGTAAAAGAGGTTTCCACTGGAAGAGACACTGTACTTTGACATATGATAAAAATGGCCGGCCACTAGAACCTATAAACTCCAGGCGGGGCAGCCCTCAGCCCTGACAATAAGAGGGACAGCTGCTCCCATAGAAGCCTTATGGGTGTCCAGCATCTCAGAAGGCTCCCATCCAAAATTAACCATTAAAATAGATGATAAACCATTCAAATGCCTTATTGATACTGGAGCAGATAGGACAATTTTAAGGAGACAAGAGATCCCACGTGACTGGCAGCTTGTCCCTGGGCCCCAGCTCATAGGCATAGGGGGTACCTCTCATGCCTTTGTCACTAAACAGGCTTACAAGTGGGAAGACCCAGACGGGGCTACCAGCCTTATATGCCCTCTGGTGGCTCAAGTAGCCACCAATCTTCTAGGAAGAGATATCTTACAAGCTTTAGACGTGATACTTACCACCCAACCAAAAGGGGACTGCATTACAATAAAGGACATTACCTATAAAGAGAAAACCCAAAGAGACCCTAAAACCCCTCCAAATCACCCCCAATTCTAGGGGCCACTGTCAGTTAAAACTCCCTGCCTTGATTGGCTCTCTGATGAAGCCATCTGGGTCCCACAGTGGCCTCTATCAAGGGAGAAGCTTAGAGCCCTCAAACAACTGGTAGAAGAACAGCTGTTGTTACAACATCTCCGCCCCTCCCGCAGTCCATGGAACACCCCTGTGTTTGCTATAAAAAAGTCCTCAGGGGGATGGAGATTATTACAAGATCTAAGGGCAATTAACAAGACGATGCGAGTCTGGGGCTCCCCACAAAGAGGGCTACCCCACATCTCAGCCATCCCTGCCAATGTTCCCCTGTTAGCAATAGACATAAAAGATTGTTTTTTTTTCCATCCCTCTCCACCACAGAGACTGTGAACGCTTTGCATTCTCAGTACCCCCCATTAACAACTCTGGCCCTGCCTCACGATATGAATGGACTGTCCTCCCACAGGGAATGGCTAACAGTCCAACCATTTGTCAGGAGGCTGTAGCCACCGCATTAAAACCCTATATAGACAAAGGACTCCATGTCTACCATTACATGGATGACATACTAGTGTGGGGGAACTCTTCCACCTGCCCCTCCCAACTTAAGGACCAGCTAATACCTTCCCTTTCTGCCCTAGGATTCAAAATAGCCCCTCACAAAATCCAACTTATTCTGCCCATTAAATTCTTAGGGACAGAAATCTCCCTTACCTCAATACGCCCACTCAAACCTACCCTTTCCTTCCCTCAAAAATTAACCCTTGCCTCCCTCCAGAGCTTTCTGGGCAACCTCAATTGGCTTCGAACCTGGCTCCCCCTTCCCACAAGCACCCTTCAACCCCTCTTCAACCTCCTGAGAGGAGATAAAAGCCCCTCCTCTCCAAGAACGCTATCCCCAGAGGCAGTGCAGGCCCTAAATTCTGTCAATGCAGCCCTTAAAGATATGACTCTTGCTAGGTATGACCCAACAAAACCCATACAGCTCCTTATCTTTAACTCCTCCCCTACACTTGTGGGAGCCCTTTACCAACCTCAGGGAGTGCTAGAATGGCTCCACACCCCGATGGGTAGTGCACCCCGAATTTTAAATGAGGTGGATGCACTAGCTGACATGATTAAAAATGGTAGAGATAGAGCCCTACAAACCTTAGGGAAAGAACCTGACATTCTTGTCACCCCCTTCTCCCTCTCTGACATTCAATGGCTAATAAAAAATCACTCCCACTTTGCCATCAGCTTGATAGGATTCCCAGGACAAATTGACAACCATTATCCCAATGAAAAATGGGCCTCTGCCCTCCCCCTTTTGCGATGGTTACCTCCCAAACTATTGTCAAAAGGGCCCATAGCGGGAGCCCCTTCGATATTTACCGATGGGTGGAAGAGAGGAGCTGCAACAATAATATACTACTTCCCTGAGGATGAACCCCCTATCCTTCGATTCCAAGAACTGCCCCATCACTCCCCCCAACATAAAGAACTATATGCCATCTATTTAGCTCTAAAAGAAGTCAAGGGCCCCTTTAACCTCTTTTCAGACAGTGTATACGCTGTCAATTTGCTCCCCTGGTTGTCAAGATCCTTCATCAAACTAGATGCCAACCCACGTTCCCCTCTACTCATACAGGTCTCCACCCTCCTACAGGAAAGAGATTCCTCCATCTATATCCATCATGTCCGATCCCACAGTCCCCTGCCAGATCTCATATCTGAGGGAAATGCGCTGGCTGATCAAACCGCCTCAACAGGGACATTCATGGCCTCCACAGGACAAGCAGATCAATTTCACTCACGCACACACACAAATCTAAAGGGGCTTCATGCCCGCTTCCCTCACATCCCTCTTGCTCAACTCCAAAGGATAATAAAGTCATGCTCCTCTTGTGCATCCCTCATTACCACCCCAGCTTTACAAACGATGGGCACCAATCCCCGAGGCCTTAAGTCCAATGCCTTATGGCAGATTGATGTCACTCATATTCCCCAATTCGGCAGACAGAAATATGTTTTCGTCACCATAGACACATATTCACATTTCATATGGGCTACAGCCCAAACAGGTGAAAACTCAAAAAGGTTGATTCACCATATGCTCTCTACATTTGCTATCATGGGCATTCCTCAACAAATAAAGACTGACAATGTCCCTGCCTTTACTAGTGCTCAATTCAAAATCTTTTGCGCACACTGGGAAATTGCCCATCATACAGGAATTCCCCACAACCCCCAGGGCCAAGGAATAGTAGAAAGAACACATCAAACCCTAAAGACCCAGCTCCTAAAACAAAAGGCAACCACCTATCCCCCTAACATTCAATTAATGATGGCTCTGACTACCCTAAACATATTTTATGTCTACAAAGACTCCAAACATCCTCCTATCTCCCTCCATTGGCACACACCAAAATTAACACCCCCTATTCTAGTACGATGGCGAGATCCTTTAGATGGAATTTGGAAGGGACCAGACCCCCTCCTTACAACTGGGAGGGGTTTTGCTTGTATCTTTCCACAAGATCAGCCTAAGCCTATCTGGGTTCCTGCCAGAAATGTCCGACATCACCCCACCAACCAAGAAGATGGCCCGCCTCTCATTGACAGATCACAGACAAGAGAAGCGGAGGAGGAGACAGAGGAAACGCCATGCCCAGAGGAATAAGATCTCTTGGAAAGACATCCATGACCTGGTGACTGAGGCCCAGGCCATGTGCCCCCCACAAGCCCCCCTCTCTTCTATTCTTTTGGCTGTTTTTGTTATTCTTCACGCTAACTCTGCTACTGCTCAGCCCCCCCCTTAGCGTTCCAAACACCTACCAATGGAGATTCTATGTTAGAGAAACCTACAATGGACACAACAAGGTTATTGGGACCCAGGACTGCCCACTTGAAGGATGCTGAACCAGGATTGAGATCCCTCTACACCCAGATTCCATCTCCACTATCCCCAGCCCCTTTCTCTGCCTTCCTTACAGAAACACAGGTGAATGTCTCCAGGAGGTCTCTACATATGGAGGCTGCAGATACTGGAGTTGCAGAATGGAATCCACCAATCGTGGCGGCACCATGTTCACCAACCTTAACACTCATTTTCAGCTTTCCATCAATGACCCATAGAATGAACACTGGCGGAACAGAGTCATGGGTAAACTTTACCCCAATGGCTATGCCAGATACCCAGTTGCCGACCTGCACATCTCCCGTGAGCTTGTTCCCGCCCCCAAATCAGCCTTTACCCATGCTGATATTATCCAACAGGAAAATCAGTCTCAGAAGGAGCTACGAGCTACCCTCTCCTGGCTACAATACATCCAATATGCAGCTGACCTCCTTCCCTTAACAACCCACCCCAACTCCTCCCAATGCTTTTTCTGTGCTTCTCTCTCCCGACCTTTATTAGCAGCTGTTCCCATTAATACTTCCCTTCATGACTTCCATGGAACCCTACCCACGAGGAAGGCACAAGACATCCCTCTCTTTGACCTACCCTCCACCCTTTGCCTTGTAGGGTCCTCCTCAAAACCCCATCTTACATGCAACCATGACATCACCATTACCAAACCAGTATGTGTTAACCCTCCTGCCCTCCTCTGGTGCAAGGGTACTACAGGTGTCTGTATTGGCCCCCCTCTTCAAGATTCCTGCACTCCCGTGATAATTGTCCCCCAGGTTTACCTCTACGAACCTGAAGAACTCGCCTTACAGATGGGAGAAAGCCGAAGGAAGAGAGAGATCTTCATCCCTCTGCTCATCGGACTGGGCCTTGCTGTCTCATTGGGTGCGACAGGGACTGCTGGAGCAGCCCTTGCTCAATCGCAGCATCTGGCTAGTGACTTCCAAGACAAGCTTGACCAGGCCATGGCTTCCACTACAGACAGCCTTGCATCTCTTCAACGCCAGATAACCTCCTTAGCAGGAGTTGCTCTCCAAAATCGGAGAGCCCTGGACTTACTGACTGCTGAAAAGGGAAGGACTTGTGTTTTGTTGGGGGAGGAATGTTGCTTTTATGTCAATGAATCTGGGCTAGTGGAACAAGATATACAAACCCTCAAAGAACTCCGGGGAAATCTCCGGACACGCTATACCCCCAGCACCCTTACCCCTTGGTACTCTAACCCCTTGGTAACATGGGTCCTTCCCCTCCTTGGCCCCATTCTAGCCATTGGAGCCCTACTTCTCTTGGCACCCTGTCTCATTCAGTTTTTGAAGCAGCAGATAAGTAGCATTGCAAAAATCACCACCAATCAGGTCATGGTTCAGTATCAAGCTGTTTCCAGCATAGAAGACAGGTCTCCTGTTGACACCTCTCCCTTATAAAAAAGAAAAAGGAGGAGTTGGCGGGAGGTGGTCTGTGCACAGGCAGCCTGGTTCTCAGGTAGAGCAAAGACTTTGAACCCCGGGACCCGGTAGGGGGTGGCTTCTACCTACAATCTTGTGGGCAGAGCTTCTACCTGCATGGGACAGGAGGAGTTCAGTCACCGCCCCCTGGAACCTAGCTCCTGGCGCAGTTGCAACCTCCTCAGGAGAGACGTGTGGTGTGGCTACTGGTCACATAGTTGCAGCCCCAAGCCCTTCTCACATGTAAATAAGGTTTCCCTAAAACTCTCAATCCAAGCCAATGAGAAGTACATGCTGCCAAACCCCAGAGCATCTCCAAATCATATATAAATCCCAACCTGGATCCTAGAATACAATAAAGGGTGTTTGAAGATTACTCTACCATCTGGGAGGTTTTATCACAAAGAGCTGTAACACACGGGAAGAGGCTTTCTCTCCCGGAACACTGTTGGCCGCTCCACTGTCAGCCGCTCCATCGCAACCTTTCCGGGCTAGGCGGCCTTCGCCAGCCTCAGACAGATCGACACAGAGCTGCGTGGCCAAACCACCGCACCCGCTTTCAGCGTAGCGTCTGCACAGAGGCCCACATACTTTAACAACAATATTGGTCATATCCTAAGAATTAGATATTGAATTCCTGTGTGATCAAAAAATTCTACTCTAAGTTATGGGCCAAATTATGGTAGGTACATGGGCTCACATTAACATCAGTACAATAAGGACACATGCTCCACTATGTTCATAGCAGCCTTATTTATAATAGCCAGAAGCTGGAAAGAACCCAGATGTCCTTCAACAGAATAATGGACACAGAAAATAGTTTATCTACACTATGGAGTACTATACAGCTTTTTAAAACAAGGAATTCGTTAAATTCTTAGGCAAATGACTGGAACTAGAAAGTGTCATCCTGAGGGAGGTAATCCAATCAGAAAATAATCCACATGGTATGCACTCAATAAGTGGATATTAGCCCAAAAGCTCAAAATAAACAAGTTACAATTCAGACCACAGGAAGCTCAAGAATACGGAAGACCAAAGTGGGGGTGCTTTGGGATTCATTCTATAAACAGTCACCAAAATACAACACTATTATGGATGACAAGAAGTTCATGCCAAAAGGAGCCTGTTATGATTGTCTCTGGAGTGCCCCAGCCAGAGCCATACAGATACAGAGGCAGATGTTAGCAGCCAACCGTTGGTGTGAGAGCAGGGTTCCCAATGAAGGAGTTGGAGGGTGGACTGGAGGAGCTGAAGGTTTTTGCAGCCCCATGGGAATAACAATGATATTGGACAACCAGATACCCCAGGGCTCCCAGGTCTAAGCCATCAACCAAGGGATACACATGGTTCAAGCCAAAAGTATGGCAGAGGAATGCCTTGTCAGGCATCATTGTGAGGAGAGGTCCTTGGTCCTATGAAGGTTCGATAGATGCCCCAGCGTGGGGAAACTGAGGGGGGGTAGATGGGAGTAGGTTGGGTTGAGGTGCATATTCTTGGAGTCAGGGGGTAGGAGGAAGGTTTGGTGGTTTTGTGGGAGTAGGGAAACTGGGAAGTGTATAACATTTGAAATGTAAATGAATAATATATTCAATAAAAAGAAAAAATAATAGTTTTACTCTGCATTCCTTAGCTCTGAACTAAAACATAAATTTAACTTCAGATTTAAGCCTTATCTTCCCCTTGCACAAAACTAGCTCTTATAACTTAAATTAATCCATGTTTATTAATCTAAGTTCTACTAAATGGCTTGTAAGTTATTCCTGTCCTGCTACTTCCTTTTTATCTGGCCAGCCAAATCTGCCAATAATTCGTTTCCAGAGTTCCTATTCCTCCCAAGAAATGCAGCCTGTTCTTTCCTCCTTTATGACATTCAATGAAGTTTTAATTAAACCTGTCAAGAGCTAAGAACTGGGAAAGGAAGTGTTCACAAAATATGATTAGAGATATAAAAACCATAACAAATACTGGTCTGTATTAGAATTTCTGCAGCCCAAAAAATCAATGTATATGAACAATACAAAGACAATTTTTTCCACAGTGCACAAAAATATCACCCTAACACAGGAATAGGTAGAACAAGTTCACTAATTTAATACTCCTTCTCTCTGAATCTTACATGCAAGGTCACTACAAAATTTCCTATAAAATGGGAATTAATTTTTACAGCTCTTTTTCTCTTCTTCAATACTTAACCACAATTTGAGCAAATCTACCAGATAAACTTTCCAGTCTTCTCACCTCCATGTCAGTTTGTTGTCCTTCAGATTTTCTGACATACATTAGAGCCTGACTGTAGCACGGTGCCGGACACATTAATAGATATCACAAAGAACGTGTTCAGGCTGCTGAGCTCCATTAATCTGTGCTGAATATTGTGGCTGCGTCTAGTATCATCTTTGTCTGTAGTAACAAAGATTTGTCTGTCTGTCTCCATAATTATGAGTGGAAGAGAACCTTACCCTAACAAATCTCTGATCGTGTTCTAAGGAAATGTTTGCACACTGAATCATGTAATGCTCTCCGTAGATTCTGACCTGATTATTGTCAGTGCAGGAAAAAAAGAAAAGATGAATCAATAGAGCAATAGGCAACTGACCAGAAATTACTGGAAACTCTATGACCAGATTGTACAGGAAACATCTTAGAAATAAACAAAGGTGTTTTTATTCTCTAGAATTACGTAGTGTATTGAATACTAATAAATAGACAAGATTTAGGACCCCTTTCCTGTTTGATTTTTTTTATTTCCTTTAATATTGAAAAAGAATGTTTTAAACAATATGTTCTTATTACACTTTTCCTTTCTTCCAACTCCACCTGGCTCCTGATTCCTTCACTACCACCCCAACTTCAAAATATTTCTCTCTCATTATTTAACAAACACAAACAAAATCATAAAACCAGGAATCATTTTCTATTTCCTCTCTCTCTCTCTCTCTCTCTCTCTCTCTCTCTCTCTCTCTCTCTCTCTCTCTCTCTCTCTCTCTCTCTCTTTCTCACACACACACAAACAAACACGACACACACACATATATATCTCTCTCTTTCTCACACACACAAACACACACAAACACGACACACACACATATATGTCTCTCTCTCTCTCTCTCAAAATAACACCAAATCTGAAACCAAATATTCAAAGAAACACTTGTAAGAGAAAGGCTGCCTAAGCAAAGTCAAGTAAGACAAGCACTGTAAAAGTATGCCATTGTATTGGTTTTGTTTATCCAACTCCTGGACATAGGGCCTAACTTTAAGTGTGGTTAACATAGCCAGTCAGTCTCCATTGAAGAACACTACAACTTTTTGCAAGGCAATACAAGATGCAGATAAATTCTTGGCTAATGCTAGGAGCACATAACCACTACCCCCTCAATGCAGAGGGGGCCACTGGCTTGAGTCTATATCTGGTTTGAATCCCAATCTATGAAAGTTCCTATTTGCATCAGTCCTATTATTTTGGATGAGCCTGTTTCTTTGGAACCACCCGTTGTCTCTGGCTCTTAGAATATTTCCACCATCTTCTTAGTAATGGGCCATCAGTCCTGAGGGGAAGGTTGATGATGACAAAAGAAATGCTCCAACATCTCATACTCTCTACAAATTGTTTATCTTTGTTCTCTAATGCTTCAGATATGCTGCAAGGAATATCTATAACAATGGAGGATGGACATACAGATTTAAGTGTATACATGGCTATGTAATTAAAAATCATTATTTTCCCATCCTGTAGGCTACTCTTTGTCCTTTTGATAGTGTTCTTTGACTTATAGGAACTTCTCAATATCATGAAGTCTCATTTATTGTTAATGGTTTTTGGTCTCTGTGCTTTGGTGTTCTGTTCAGGATGTTGTGTTCTGTGTTAATGAATTCTAAATCCTTTCCCACATTTTTCCCTTTTGGCTCAAGGTATCTGATTTTATATTGAGGTTTTAATCAGCTTGAATTTGAGTGTTGTGAATGAATTCTGATATGAATCTATTTGGATTCTTCTAAATACAGATTTAATTAGACCAGAACAATTGGCTGAAGATTCTTTCTTTGATTAATTTTGAATTACTGGCTTCATTTTGAAAAAACAGGGTGTCCATTGACATGTAGGATTGTACCATCTGGATTTTTTATTCAATTCCATTTATCCACTTTTTTATTTTACTCCAATATCCTGTTGTTTTCATACCAGGAATTTTAGTCACACAGGGGTGGCTCCTCAAGAAAGGAGTAAAAAAAAATCTGCACTCCATTCAGAAAGCTGAGAGTGGAGGTTCATAAAAAACTAGTGATTTTTTTTTTTTGCTATTTGTGGGAACAGAACACATTCTAATTTCCAAGAATGATTATCCCAGACTCTTTCATCATTACATTATTACCAGCCTTAGGGGAGCTGTCACTAATACTTCATGGCATGCTGTAATCTGTTGTTCAGAGTCCACACTGGACTCGAGGCTTTAGCAATAGAACTACACTCATGCTCATGAGAAATTCATTAAAGAGATTCGATAAGACTACCCCTTAAGCTTCACTGTGCAGCTGGAATTTGGAATGAGTATGGAAATTATTGCTGCATGGAGACCCTTTTCCAAATTCCATTATTAAATAGAAATATACCTACAATGAACAGTCTGTGCTCAGACTATACAAAGTCAAATCAACATTGATAATGTCAATCTGCACCACATTCGCATTTTCATCTTCACATGGTATGTTTCCTTGTGTGACACCTGCAGGAATGTCCTTAAGAAATAAAAGAATTCCTAGCAGAAATTATTCTGTGCACCTAGAGATTAATAGTGGAAAAATTCATTACTGAAAATACACATAAGCACATACACACACACACACAGAGCGAGAGAGAGAGAGAGAGAGAGGCTGAGAGGAGCTAAACCTCAAGTATTTTATTTATGTATTTTACAATACCTAAGCATTACACATTTTACTTAGGCCTTTAAGTCCTGGATTTTGAATACATGTTAAAGATTTAAAGAATGACATGAGACTTTTGAGCATATAGGAAATTTACACAGCAGATATCTGAAACTTTTTATTAATATTTTACAATTCTTTTTCTAAGTTTTATTGAATATAGATGGCTTCATGCAATATATTCTGATTACTAGTTTGCATTCCCCAATGCCTCCATGATGTTCTCCCAGAACTACTCTGTTTCTTCATAAAATTAGAAAACAGAATCTAAAATTAATAAAAAAGAAAAGCAAACAAATGAGAATACACAAACACACACACAAGGAGAGAGACAGAGTGAGAGAGAGAGAAAGACAGAGACAGAGACAGAGGTAGAGGCAGAGGCAGAGACAGAGAGAATGAGAAAATGAAAGGGGCTAAAACCCAGACATTTTACTTATGTATTTCACTACACCTTAGAATAATCCATATGACAAGTCCCAGATCCTTAAATACTTTCAGGCCTGGCTTATGATTATACTTTCAACAATTTTATACAAAGACATGGGATGTAAACTATGGGACTTGAGCATATGGGATAGTTACACAACGAAGATGTTATCAGAATTATTTGTTTAGTTACTAACTTTTTAATGTTCTCTTTTTTATTTCTATTGAAAATAAATTTGTTCCTGCAATATACTCTGAATACTGATTTCCCTTCCCCAATACCTCCTAATCTTACCCCAACGTGATTCTGTTTCCTTAATTAGAAAATAAAAAGAATATAAATGTAATAAAAAAGGAAACAAAGATAGATAATTGAGAAGTAAACAAATGGGAATATTACAAAACAAACAAATAGAAAAATATCACCAAAAACCAACATAAGAAACACACATGGATATAAAGTCACGTATTCAAAAATACTCTACAGAACAAATCTGAGCGACAGGTATTCAATGGAATGTGAAAATTAATTCTTTATCAGTATTGGTCCATGTTCTAAAAAGGCTAGTGAGTGTAGGGATGACGCTGATTATCTCAGGAAATGAAAATGGGATCAAACACTTTTGTATAATCTCAGAACAAACAAAATTTATCAGGTAGATACAAAGTGATGGTAAAGGAATTGATGAAAATGATTTAATAATATTTTGACCAACCTACAGGTAACATATTTGCATGCATATGCATTCTGACATAAATATTCCTCACATTCTAAGAGACGGAAATTTCTGGTGAAAGACATGGCAACAGATAGCAAAACCCCTGAGATCACTTATTACTTAAGATTATGAAGGAGCATTTGTTTGCCCATATGTTGGTGATTTGGGTTTTATAGTTCAAACTCAAACATTATTTCCTACTATTTAAAACAATTCAGATCTCTCATCATTCAGTGATATTTTTATCGTGCATCACATTCATTTTCTACATTGTTTTGTTAACTAAGAAATGTATCAATGCAGATGATCACTGGTGAAGAGATTAGCAAGGTATGGAGAACTGTAGGTTCATCCTCAGCTAATATCACTTTATTCATAGATGGACGTTTACAAAGATGACAAAGGCACTACAGGACTGTGAGGAGGAGGCAATAAATGGATACTTAAAATTACAATTTATGAGCAAGTATAAAGATTAACCTTTCAGTCATCTCATTCTTAGGGCAAATTCCTGCTCCTCCAGGGTTTCTGACACACTCAGGATGTGTTTATATCACTGTATCTTGCACAGTAATAGACCGCAGTGTCCTCAGTTGTCAGGCTGCTAAGTTGCATATAGGCTGTGCTGGAGGATGTGTCTGCAGTTAGTGTGGCCTTGCCCTTGAACTTCTGATTGTAGTTAGTACCACCATTGTAAGGATAAATATTTCCAATCCACTCAAGACTCTGTCCAGGACTCTTCTTTACCCAGTGCATATTGTAGCTGGTGAAGGTGTAGCCAGAAGCCTTGCAGGAAATCTTCACTGAAGCCCCAGGCTTCACAAGCTCAGCTCCAGGCTGCTGCAGTTGAACGTCCGATTGGACACCTATGGAGAGAAAGGCAGAGTGGATGTCATTGTCACCTCAGGCTGTGTCTTCTTTCAGATTTGGAATTGCTGAGCCCCTTACCTGCAGTTACTGACAGAAGGAAGAGAATAATCCAGCTGCATTCCGTGGTTAGAATCAGTGTTTTCAGTGACTGTGGAGAGGACACTGATCATAGGTTTTTTTCAGAGTTTGGACATCCAGGTATTTACTGCTATAGATTCAATGAATTTGCATATTCATGAGCAGGTACTTCTTAGGTAAGAACCTAGTCCAGCTACAGAAGAACTGGATAGGAAGGATTGAAAGGGCACATGGGTCAGGTAGCAGAGTGCTCAGTTCCATGACCTAATTCTCTCTGAGGAGGTGTATCCCATTAACTTTCCCTGTGCCCTGGTCACATGTGGTGAAAGTAACTTCAGGGGCTAATCTCTTAATAAATTTTTGGCCTGAATCTGTTGTTCTACTTTGGGACAATGCTAACACATGGATTTATAGATGGTGCTTTGTGATGAGGATGAAGGTTATGATGATGATGATCATGATGATCATGATGATGATGATGATGATGATTTTGATGGTAAATTCCAAAAATGGTTAAATTTTGTGTATTAGATAATTCTTACAGAAAATGTAGAAAAACATGTTAAAATTGAAATTTTCATGGAAAATTTTACATAGATATAATAATGGTAGGCATAAAAGTATTCCTAAATTGATTGAAAGTGGAATTATAAATATTTTCTGATAAAGTCGAAGATTTACATGGAAAATATTTCTGGTAAAATTGAATAAATATATAGTAAAACATGAAAAATTGAAGATTATCATGGAAATTAAACAGATAAAATGGTAGGCATAAAAATAATCTAAGTCAATTGAAAGTAGAACTATAAACCTTCTCAAGCAAAATTGATATTTTCCATGTAAATCTACAATTTTATTATAAAATGTTTCTATTTCAATTTCAATTAACTTAGCAATGTTTTTATGCCTAACACTTTAATCTGTAATTTACCATCAAAATTGTTATTTTCAACGTGATTTTCTATATACCTCTTCTATTTTATCAGAAATATTTTCCACATAAATCTTCAATATTATCATAAAGTTTTTACTTCCTTTTTCAATAAAAGTACATTCTTTTAAAAAATAGAAATCAAACACCAAAAAGAGAAACTTCTTTCAGATAAACTCAAGTAATATTCTCTTTTCCCACAAGTCATATACTTCAAAATTCACTGAAATGAATAAAAGTAAATGTGGTTACTATGTATATATTAGTATGGTTTTGATCATAAATGAATAAGAAATTTATATTGTTTTGGAAAAAGTGGATGCAATTAGATATAACTGTATTAATTAAGACTATCTCAAAAGCACAGACATTAAATGGAGATAAGATTTCATATCCTTTAACCACATTCTCTGTACCTTACATTCTTTTCCATGATTTATGATGAACTTTGATTCTTGGGTGAGAGGATGGTGTCATTGAATCACCTGTTCAATATTGAGCAGATTATAAGAGCCAGAGCAGGTGCAGGACTCCAAGGAAAGAGGGTCTCCTGGACACAATTGGACGCATGCGCATATGAATTCACAGAGAGTGTGGCTGCAGGCACAGAGCCTTTTTTTTTCATGTAAAATGAAGAAATTTTAATCACTCATTTGAAAATATATATCAATGGGAAATAACAAATACCCCAAAAGCTTTCCATTTAAATGAATACCTTTAAAATGATTATGAATTAAAAGGCTTTTAAAAACTAGCATTTTCAGTGTTTAAGCAATATCGAAAGCTTAAAAAGTGAATATTGTATGCGGCATTTATAAGAGTCAGAGTGGACCACATGAGGAGGTTTGGAGAGAGGAAAGAGGAGGAAATGATTTAGTTATATTATAATCTCAAAACTTATCTTAAAATGTCATTGTAAAAGAAAGATTAATGCATTCACAATGTAATATAACACCATGGTCATGGATATATCAACTTTGCCAGCATCTTAATGTCAAGATTATTAGATACAGTGGCAAATGTTCTTAGAGATTGAAAAGTAGGTATAATAAACTGCCTGCTAAGATTGCCCATGTGATCTGACCTTCCTAATATTGATGATCTGTGACCAAGATGGCAAGTTGTCTCTTAATTTCAGTCCAAAGAAATGGATAATGATGAACTCAATCACTTATCTCAAACTCTTTCCTCTTAGCTGAGAGACCCCTAGATCTATTAACTTAGTTTTCAATAGTTTTCCCTGAACCGGAGATTCTTGGTGCCTGAAATTGGTAGGATCTGTGGTTGACTTTTACCAAATAGAATACAATTGCTCTGGTGGGCTATCATTTTCTGATTCACTTCCAAAAGACAGCCTCTGTGCCCCCTCTCACTGGCCTTGATGAAACAAGCTGCCTTGGGAAAGAAGTTTGCACAGCAGGGAGCTGAGCTTTTCTCCTTTGGCTAACACACAGGAGAAGCTGAATCTTGAGGACAACTGCATGGGGGTGAGATTGGGAGTGGATTCCGGAGTGAAGTCTCTGAGAGAGACCCATGCATTCTGGTTACTCTCATGCCCACCTTTTCTATCTCCTCTCCCACTGCTGCCTACCTATCCACCTCTTTCAAGACCATTTCTCATGTTCAGGTCTGGTGCACTGACTTTACCAGCACTTTCTGTGTAATCATGAGTTTTGAACCATCTATTGAATCTGGGCTCATCAATGGGTACACAGCTGAAGATAATGGTTACCCCTTTCCCAGGACCCACTAATAGCCGATAGTGCATAAGGATAGAGTAGACCTGCTTCCCAGAAAGATGGAGTATAGTTTTATGGACCTGCCCCCATCCATAATTGGCTGATAAGAGGCCCCGCCTTGTGCAGGCAACCCTAGCTGCTGTGTGATTATGGTTGCAATGGCTGTCATGCCCAGAAGGCACAGAGCCTTAACCTTGTCAATCAAGATAAAAAATTCCCATGTTGGGAGAAGGAAATGGACGCAGGGTCTCAGCCCTAGCCAAAAAGAATTTTGATTGACTGTCATATGTAAAGGAATAATTAGTTTTCTCCAGTTGAGTCTCACAGGTGATGTTAACCACAGTTAATAATGAAGACATGCTTAGCAGTTGATAACAAATAAAATTAAATTAAATCAATAGTATTTTTGCAGACATTTTTTGTAATAGAGCCTCGTTCAACTCCTTATGTCTCACTGATGTTTTGCGTATGTATCATGACTACAGAGTTGTGATTCTCTCTCTCTCTCTCTCTCTTCCTTCCTTTATCTTTCTCTTTCTTTCTTTCTCTTCCTTTCTCTCTCTCTCTCTCTCTCTCTCTCTCTCTCTCTCTCTCTCTCTCTCTCTCTCTCTCTCAGTGTGTATCTTGTTTTTTTCATTGTTTTTGTTTTGTTTCTGTTTGTTTTTAATTCCCCTTTAAATTTTTCTGTTTTTTTTCTTACATTCAGAAAGAGACAAAGGTGTGTAGTTGCATTAATTCGGAGGTACAAGGTATCTGGAAACAGTTGGGGGTGGGGAATTCAGTTATTAGAATACATTGCGTTGCTTTTTTCCAAGTAAAAACAACCAAATAAAAACAAGTGAACATATATCTGCAAACTCTTTGCCAAAGAATCTTTACTGTGTTTGAGCATAAATACATCAGATGTTAATCACTGCAGTATGGTTCTGTTAGTACACTTAGTAAAAAAAAAACCACAGAGACCACTCCATATAGATCTCATCTCTCTATGTGGATTCCTGGCCTTATTGCGCCCCCTGCTGGTCATGAGCTCCCCAGAAAATAGTCTATTCATGGCTTAAAGTGAAGTTGCATTGCCTGTCATAAGAAAAAAAAGTATCCAAGTGACTTAAGTGTTGACAAGAATTCCACTGAAGAGAGAAATGGCTCTAGTTTACCTGGGATAATGATTTATGCACCAGCGATTTTAAGTTGTACCAATATTTGTATTATCTTTCTCTTGAAGCCAGGTTCGTCCTTGCTGGCAGCTGGATCCAGTTTTAGGAGTTCCCATTTCTAAAAATGTAGTGATAGTAGATAAGAGGCTTTTTCCTGATTTTATCAGACTACACCTGGGGCAGAGCACTCTGTTTTCAGAAACCTGCACTTAGAATCCCTCTATGGAGAGTCAGGACTGCACAGGATAATTGTACACATGAACACTTAGCGGTTATAGTTAACACCACAAAACCTGAATAAATCAAGCCAGTCAAAATTAAAGCATGCGAATATGTGAAATAGATGATTAGCAAGGGTGTTTACTTGTATGTTTAGAAATATAATTCTTATTGCTTGGATTGGCATGGTAGAATATAATTGTTGGATTTCACATATTTTCCTCACAGGTTAACACATTCACCTTGGTGCATGTGTTCTCTGCATTCCCCAATAAAAAAGGGTAATAGTGCTTTATAAAATATTACAACACGATGTAAAGGGACTTCCAAGTACAAACGCCAAGTTTTGGATCTACTGGCATTTGATAATTTATGAGGAAAGTATGCTCTCTTTTTCTTTGGAAGTTCTAGGTGTTGCATATGTACTAATGAAGGACACACATATGTGTATATACACAGCACTGGTTGGACGCACTATATTGTTAGTTAATGAAATAAAAGTAGTCAGTGAGGTGGGAGAGATTTATTGAAGTTCCCAATTGAAGCCAGAAGGTTATAGTGGGGTATATATGATCATGATATATTTCACAAAAGAATTAAAAAGTCAAAGAATAAGCAAGCTCACTCGAAAAAAGTAAAAGTAACAATTTAAAGTATGATAAGAATTTACATGTAAATGAATATTTCACACTGTGCATATTTTAACCATGATTTCTACTCTGTCATTTCTTTTTTAAAATTTTTCATTAGATATTTTCTTTATTTATATTATAAATGTTATCCCTTTTCATGGTTTCCCATTCGAAAACCCACTATCCCATCCCTCCTCCCACTGCTCACCAGCCCTGATTCCCTGTCTTGACATTCCTCTACATTGGGGTATTGAGCCTTCACAAGACCAAGGGTATCTCCTACTACTGATGTCCAACAAGTGCATCCTCTGCTACAGATGCAGCTGAAGACATGGGTCCCTCCATTTGTACACTTTGGTTGGTGGTTTAGTACCTCGGAGCTCTGGGGATACTGGTTTGTTCATATTGTTGTTCCTCCTATGAAGCTACAAACAACTTCAGCTCCTTGGGTCCTTTCTCCAGCTCCATTGGGGACCCTGTGTTCAGGCCAATGTTGGGCTGAGCACATCCCCGCTGTGTTTGTCAGGCACTGGCAGAACCTCTCAGGAAACAGCTATATCAGGCTCCTATCACCTAGCACTTGTTGGCATCCACAATAGTGTCTGGGTTTGGTAACTGTATATGAGATGTATCAGCAGGTGGAGCAGTATCTGGATAGCCCTTCCTTCAGTCTCTGCTCCACACTTTGTCTCTGTACCACCTCCCATTGGTATTTTGTTCCCCCTTCTAAGAAGGACCAACATATATACACTTTGGTCTTTATTCTTCTTGAGCTTCATGTGGTCTGTGAATTACGTCTTGGGTATTTCTAGTTTCTGGGCCAATATCCACTTATTACTGACTGCATACCATGTTTGTTCTTTTGTGATTGGGTTACTTCACTCAGAATGATATTTTCTAGTTCCATTCATATGCCTAAGAAGTTCATTAATTCATTGTTTTTGATAGCTGAGTAAAACTATATTGAGTAAATGTACCAAGTTTTATGTATCCATTCCTCTCTTGAGGGACATCTGTGTTCTTTCCAACTACTGGCTATTATAAATTTGGGTGCTATGAATATAGTGGAGTATGTGAAATTATTATATGTTGGGGCTTCTTCTGGGTATATGCTCAGGAGTGGTATAGCATGGTCCTAAAGTAGTAATATCACCAATTTTCTGAGGAACAGCCAGATTGATTTCAAGAATGCTTGGACCAGCTTGCATCCCACTAGCAATGGAGGAGTAGTCCTCTTTCTCCACATCATCACTAGTATCTTCTATCACCTGAGATTTTGATCTCAGCCAGTTTTACTGGTGTGAGGTGGAATCGCAGGGTTGTTTTGATTTACATTTTCCTGATGACTAAGGATATAGAACATTTAGGTGAGTCTCATATATTAGGTATTCCTCAGTTTAAAATTTTATGTTTAATGCTGTACTCCATTTATTAACAGGGTTGTGTGTTTCTCTAGAGTCTAACTTCTTGAGTTCTATGTATATTGGATAATAGCCCTCTATCGGATGTAGGGTTGTAGAAATATTTTCCCATTTTCTCAGTTGCCATTTTATCCTACTGATGGTGTCCTTTGCTTTACAGAAGCTTAGTAATTTTATGAGGTCCTATTTGCCAATACATGATCTCGGAGCATAAACTATTGGTGTTCTGTTGAGGAAATATTCCCATGTACCAATGTGCCTGAGGCTCCTCCACACTTTCTTTTCTATTAGTTTCAATGTATCTGATTTTATGTGGAGGCCTTTGAGCCACTTGGACTTGAGCTTTGTGCAAGCAGACAAAAAGTATTGACTTGCATTCTTCTGCATGCTAACCAGCCATTGAACCAGCACCATTTGTTCAAAAGGCTTTATTTTTACAACAGGATGGGTTTGGCTCCTTTTTAAAAATCAAGGGACTACAGGTGTGTGTTCATTTCTATGTCTTCAATACTATTCCATTGATCTTTCTGCCTCTCACTGTACCAATAGCATGCATTTTTTTCACTATTGCCCTCTAGTACATCTTGAGGTTCAAGATGCTGATTCTCCAGAAGTACCCTTATTGTTGAAAGGAGTTTTCACTATCCTGGTTTTTGTGTTATTCCTGATGAATTTGAGAAATGCTCTTTCTATCTCTTTGAACAGTTGAGTTGGAATTTTGATGGGGATTACATTGAATTTGTACATTGTTTTTGGCAAGATTGCCAATTTTACTATATTAATCCTGCCAATCCATGAGCATGGGTGATGTTTCTATCTTCTGAAGTCTTCTTTAATTTCATTCTTCAGAGATTTTAAATTCTTATCATACAGATCTTTCCCTTGTTAATTTAGAGTCACAGAAAGATACTTTATATTGTTTGTGACTGTTGTAAAGAGTGTCATTTCCCTAATCTCTTTCTAAACCTGTTTATCCCTTAACTATAGGAATCCTACTGACTTGTTTGAATAAATTTTATATCCATCGACTTTGCTGAAGTTGTTTTTCTGCTTTAGGAGTTGTCTGGTGGTATTTAGGGGGTTACCTAAATATACTATCATACAATCTGAAAATAGTGATAGTTTGACTTCTTCCTTTTCAATTAGTATCCCTTTGGCCTCTTTTGTTGTCTAATTACTCTAGCTAGAATTTCAAGTCCTACATTGAAGAGATAGGGAGAGAGAGGGCAGCCTTGTCTGGTTCCTGATTTTAGTGGGATTGCTTCAAGTTTCTCTCCATTAAATTTGATGTTGACTACTGTTTGTTGGATACTGCTATTACTATGTTTAGGTATGGACCTTGAATTCTTGATCTTTCCAAAATTTTAGCATGAAAGGACGCTGAATTTTGTCAAATGTTTTTTCAGCATCTAATGAAATAACACTGGATTTTTCTTTGAGATTGTTTATATAGTGGATTACATTGGTGGATTTCTATATATTGAAACATCCCTGCATCCCTGGAATGAAGCATACTTGATCGTGGTGAATGGTGATGTTGATGTGTTCTTGGATTAGGTTGGCAACAATCATCTTGAGTAATTTTGTATGGATATTCCTAAAGGAAATTGGTCTGAATTTTGCTTTCATTGTTGGATCTTTGTGTGGTGTTCATATCAGCATAATTGTGACTTTATAGAATGAGATGGTACTGATCCATATGTTTCTATTTTGTGGAATATTTTGAAAAGCATTGGTATTAAGTCTTCTTTAAAGGATTGATAGAGACCAGGCAGTGGTGGCACACGAAATTAATCCCAGCATTTGAGAGGCAGAGGCAGGCAGAATTCTGAGTTCGAGGCAGCCTGGTCTATGGAGTGAGTTCCAGGGCAGCCAAAGCTATACAGAGAAACCCTGTCGCAAAAAATCAAAAAAAAAATTAAAGTTTTGATAGAATTCTGCACTAAAACAATCTGGTCTGGGGATATTTTTTAGTTGGAGGACTTTTAATGAAGGCTTCCATCTCTTAAGGGTTATGGGACTATTTAGATGGTTTATCTGATCATGGTTTAGCTTTGATATTTGGTATCTGTCTAGGAAATTGTCAATTTTATCCAGATTTTCCATTTGTATTGAATATAGGTTTTTGTCCTAGGATTTGATGATTTTGTGAATTTCATCTGTTTCTTTTGTTATATCTCCCATTTCATTTCTGATTTTATTAATTTGGATAGTGTCTCTATGCCCTCTGGTTAATCTGGCCAAGGGTTTATTTATCTTGTTGATTTTCTTGAAGAACCAGCTCTTGATTTTGTTGATTCTTTGTATAGTTCTTTTTCTTTCTACTTGGGTGATTTTAGGCTAGAGTTTGATTATTTCCTGTTTTTGAATCCTCTTGGTCATATTTGCTTCTTTTTATTCTCAAGTTTTCAGGTGTGCTGTCAAGGTGCTTATGTATAGTCTCTATAGTTCCTTCCTGGAGTAACTCATGGCTAGGAGTTTTCCTCCTAACACTGCTTTCATTGTGTCCCATAAGTTTATGTTTTGGCCAAATTTTCAATAAATTCTAAAATGGTTTTAATGGTTTTCTTTAAGAGAGTTATTCCTAAAGTCCTCTATCAACATGAAATGAGATTTGAAATCCACATCTCACTTTGCCTCTGTTTTGAAGTATACAGAAATTGCTGTAGTGGAAGAACTGGTTTCTGATTATACCAAGTAGCCTTGGTTACTGTTGGTAAGGTTCTTGTGTTTGCCTTTCACCATCGGGTTATCTATGACGTTAGTTGGTGTTGCTGTCTCTGGTTGGAGCTTGTCACCCCTATGGGCCTGTAAGCCTCTGTCAGCACTCCTGAGAGACCAGCTCTCTTCCAGCAGGACCCGTGCACTTAGGACTACAGATCAACCCCTCCT
The DNA here is from genome assembly GCA_036184385.1 of Tokudaia muenninki. Classification (NCBI taxonomy): domain Eukaryota; kingdom Metazoa; phylum Chordata; class Mammalia; order Rodentia; family Muridae; genus Tokudaia; species Tokudaia muenninki. Next base: position 128,568,201 of record BTHS01000008.1, read on the forward strand.
GCGAGGAGCAGGTGCTGGACAGAAGGATCTTGTTCCAGCTGTTCCAGATTTCCTGAACACAGTGTCCTCTTATATGATTAGACAGTTATTGGAAAGAAAGAGGAAAACTCAACTCTGAGCCTGAGAGTGAGAGTACTCATGGTAGAGCAGCTCTGTCTTGTGAGGACCATGGCACAGAAGCCAGACCTCCATTTTAATCGACCCATATGCATTCCATTTCCCCTTCCGAAGAATATCTAATCCCTTCCTGTAGATTCTTCCTCTAAATCTCATCTCTTTTATCATAAAGATTGTATCCTGTCTATGGAATACATAACAGCTAACATCCACATTCAAACAAATATATACATGTTTGTCTTGTAGGGTCTGAGTTGATCCACCTTAACTAAGAGGTTTCCTGTAGATCCATCCATTCACCAGAACATTTCATGATTTTATGTATTTTAACAGATGTGTAATATTCTGTTGTTTATATATCTTTTCCTTTTTCTGCTGTTATTAAGATAACTTTTCTTTTTCATATAATATATCCTGTGTGCTTCCCCCCTACCTCTACTACTCCCAGTTCCTCCCTTCCACAGTCATCTGGACCCAACACTTCCGAACCCTCATTACAAAGAAACAGGCTGCTAAAGATAAAAATAAAACTTACAGAAATTAATATAATGTAAAACAAAAATTGTAACATGAAATTTGGGCAAGGCAAATAGAGAAAAGGAAAAGGTATCAAGACAAAGGCCATGAATAGAAGACCCATTTGTTCATATGCACAGAATTCCATAAAACTAAATGATAATGAATACTGAGTCCCATGCTAGACTTTATGCAGAAATAGAGAACTTGGAACACAGAGCTATAAATGGAAATCCTCCATCAAATTCCATTTTCAGACCTCCAGGAAATCCTAAGTATAAATTGCTAAAGGACTGTAAGAGCAAGAGGGGAAGGAGGACACCAGGAGAACAAGAACCATCTAAATCACCTGAGCAATTGACATGTGGATGAAAGAGACTGAAGCAGCAAGCACAGGACTGACGTGGGTGAGGGACAGCACCTCATTGCGTACATGATTGCTTTCAATGTAGTACTACACATTTTCATGCAATTATTCCATTGACGACCTCTAGGCCATTTCCAATTTTGCCTAATACCTGTAGGGCACCAAGGAATATGATACAGCAAGTGTATCTAGTAGGATGAAGAATCTTTATTGACTAAGCTTGAGAGTGGCATAGTTATATACTAAGGGAGATTTATTTCCAGCTTCAAGTGAGACAGCCACATTGATCCCCACATTGGATTTACACAGTAGGGAGCTGTGTTGAATGCAGTGTCTGAGAATTTAAAAATGACTTTTGCAAAATAAGTTTGAGTGATATCTAATACAAAATTGACCAAAGGTATCCCTGCCTGCCCCAATGAATTCACCATATGAAATTTCATCCAGGTTAAGCACAGGCCATTCATATTTTGAGGAGCAAAATCATCTCCCCCAAGAACATGCAAAATTAATGTTCTGCCTTCAGAGAAATCTTTCTACATCAAACCCTGAGATTACCACATTCCACAGGTGTCTATGTGCTGGATGGTGCTCAACCATTTATCCAAAAACAAATGTGATTTAGAACAAGAGTGATCTCCAGATATCCATTGGGAGAATGTGAGGGATGATGCTGAGTTAGCATGCTGACAATGGGATGAAAGTTCTAAGTAGAATCTTGGAACTCACCTCAATTAATATGTGCATACATTGAGTTGATTACAGAGTTCTCTGAATATGAGTCCAACTTACAGGAATTACACGTATATGACAGCATATTCTAATACACATACATGACATTCTAAGAGATTGAAATTTCTGCTGGACAAAACAGCCAGAGATTACAACACACATTAGGGTCACTTAAGACTATGAGACAAGTTTTTATTTTATTAGATGTTATATATGTGGATTTTAATAGTAAGATTAATATTATAATTCATTCCAAGTAACTCCATCAAAATTTCAGTGTCTTGGAACCCAGAGATATTTTTATCACTAGAATTTATCACCCGATCTTTTTTATACTGTTTTATTAAGGAAGGAATATTCCAATGGTAGGGTTCTCTAGTGAAGAAAATGTCAAGATACAGTGTACACAATTTGCTTCAGTATACTCACATCTGGAATGTTGAAAATTTGACAAATACCATATAATACTGTGGGGGAGAGGGAGACAAAGGGGCACTCAGAATGACCAATTCCAAGCAACTTTTCAGAATAATTTACATCTTCTCAGTCCTGGGGCAGTTTTCTCCTCTTTCAGGGTTTATGACATATTTAGGATGTAGTTACACTTCTATGTCTTGCACAGTAATAAACTGAACAGTTCTCAGATGTCAGCCTGCTAGGTTGCATGTAATCTTTGCTGAAGGATTTGGCTGAAGTCAATGTGGCCTTGCCCTTGAACTTCTTATTGCAGTTAGTATCAATATGTAGTTAGTCAGGATCAATATGTCCAAACAATTGCAGGCCCAGTTCAAGTCTCTGTTTCACCCTGCTTATATAGTTACTGCTGAAGTTGTAGCCAGAAGCCTTGCAGGACAACTTCACTAAAGCCTCAGGCCTTACAGCTCAGCTCCAATTTCCTGCAGCTGAACCTGGGAGTAGACACCTGTGGAGAGAAAGGTAGAGTGGATACCATTGTCACCTCAGGTCCTGTTTCCTCCTCAGATTTGCAACTGGTGAGCCCCTTACCTACATTTGCTGACATGGGGAAGAGAAAGACCCATTTGCATTCTGTGATTAGGGTGAGTGTGTTCAGGGACAGTGGATAGGACACTGATCATATGCTGTTTTCAGTGTGTGGACATCCCAGTATTTACTGCCATAGACCCAAGTAATTGGCATATTCATGAGCAGGATACTTCTTAAATAAAGACTTAGTCCACATGGAGAAGAAGAACTGAGAAGGCACATGGGTCTGGCAACAGGATGATCAGGTCCAAGTCCTAAATCTCTCTGAGGAAATGCATCACAAACACTTTTCCTGAGCTATATGCAAATGTTGATCATTTAACATCAGGAAATAGGCCCAGAATCATAGGATCAGATGTGAGGAGGACACAACATCTGTCCCAGCACTGGGAGTAACTGGGAACAAGAGAACTCAGGCATGCAGAGACTCCACCATATGAGTGGCACAGGTTGCTTCCAGTCTACCTGGGCTGGTGACATGAGTACACCTTGGGTGCAATCTCCAGAGCCAGAGGAAGCTCAAATTCCAGGTGCTCAAACACACCCAAAATCCCAGGATCCCAGGATTCCAGGAGCTTGGTCACACTACGATCTCAGGGTCTCAGAGGCAGGTTGACTCCCAGGAGCTCAGACACATACAGGATCCCAGAATCTCAAGATCACAGAGACAATTTGATGCTTAGGAGTTCTGAAACAACCAGGGTAACTGTAAGGACAGGCTCCAGTCAGATATTGTGAGTTCAGGTAGCACTAAAGATAACCACATGGCAGGAGGCAAGCATAAGAATATAAGCAAGAGAATCCAAGGATATTTGGCATCATCAGAACCCAAACCTTCCTCCATAGAAAGTCCAGAATACAACATCACACCAGAACAGCAAGATTTGGATCTAAAATTCTTCTCAGGATGATGATAAAGGACTTTAAGAAGGACATAAGTAACTCCCTTAAAGGAATACAAGAAAACACAGGTAACCAACTAGAAGCCCTTTAAGGGGAAACACAAAAATTCCTTAAAGAATTACAGGAAAACACAAATTGCTAAAGGAAATGAACAAACACATACAGGATCTACAAATGGAACAAGAAACAATAAAGAAATCACAGAGTGATAGAAAGATAGAAAATGGGAGATAGAAAACCTAGGAAAGAGATTAGGAATCATAGATGCTAGCATCAGCACCAGAATACAAGAGATGAGAGAATCTCAGGTGCAGAAGATACCATAGAAAACATTGACACACCAGTCAAAGTAAGCACAAAAAGCAAAACGTTCCTTACCCAAATCATCCAAGAAATCCAGGACACAATGAGAAAACCAAACCTAACGATAATATGTATAGTAGAGACCTGTCTATTGATTATAATTTGAACAATTTAAACAAAGACATGAGACCTAAAGTATGTACACATAAGCATATGGGATAGTTACACAACAAAGATATTAACAAGACTAACTTGTTTATTTATTAAATTTTTAAAGTTCTCTTTTTTCTATTTCTATTAAAATCCATTTGTTCCTACTTCATATTCTGAATACTGATTACCCTTCCCTTACTCTGTTTCTTTATTTAATTAGAAACCAAAAAGAGATCTTTGCTCCAGCATCAGGGCAGTTGGGACCTCCAGGCTCTGGGACAGACAGGCATAATATTGCTTGGGTCTCAGGCAGCTTATGTGTACCCTGCTCCCAAGATCTGGGAAGGTCTGCAGTAACCGAAACGCCAGCTCTGCTGTGGGACTTCTGCCTTGCAGAGTGTTCCCCACTCTGGGAGAGATCACAAAACCCCACACAGGGCGGAAGCCTACAAGCTTACCTTTGGCAACCTCTGTTCTGGGATCGACTGCACTGAGGAGACAGGTACCCAGGTTCCCCCCAATATAACATCTCTTGGACAACAGCCTGTTGGGCTTCAATCTGCGCCCAAGAGCAGGACAGAGCAGGACAGAGCTGTGGTCGTCTGGGTGACAGCTCTGATGTGCGCCATCTCCCCTGCAGAGTGATCTGTGCCGAGAGAGTGCAGAGTGCACTCTGCCATCTTTGCTCCAACATCAGGGCAATTGGGACCTCCAGACACAGGGACAGCCAGGCATAATATCGCTTGGGTCTCAGGCAGCTTGTGTGAACCCTGCTCCCAAGAGCTGGGAAGGTCTGCAGTAACAGTCCCTGCTGTGGGACTTCTGTCCTGCAGAGGGACCCACCTCCACCCCCTGGGAGAGATCACACACCCCTGCACAGGGAGGGAGACTACCAGCCTCCCTTTGGCGACCTCTGCTCCTGAAATCCATTACGCTGAGCCTTTGGATGTGCAGGGATTCCCCAATATGACATCACTTTGGGCAAGGCACATCAGCGCTCCAAAGTCACTCAGGAGCAGGGCAGGACACAGAAATCAGTGCCAGGGGAATCCCGGTAAGCCAGGGGGGGTCAGAAATAGCTTTGCAGGCTCACAGGAGGTCCTACCAACAGCCAGTGACAACAGGACCAACTAACACCAGAGGTAACCAGATGGCAAAAGGCAAATGTAGGAACGTTACTAAAAGAAATCAAAGTAATATGGCACCATCCGTACCCAACTGTCCAACAGCAGCAAGTCCTGGATACCCCAACGCACCCGAAAGACAAGATCTAGATTTAAAATCACTTCTCATGATGCTATTAGAGGATTTCAAGAAGGACACAAGTGAATCAAATAAAGAATTACAGGAGATCATGAATCAAAGGGTAGAAGCCCTTACAAAGGAACACAAAAATATCTTAGAGAAATGCAGGAGAACATGGGTCAACAGATGGAGGTCCACAAGGAAACAACACACAAATCGCTTAAAGAAATGAATCAAAGGGTAGATGCACTTTCAAAGGAATCACAAAAATTGCATAAAGAAATGCATAAGAATATGGATCAACAGATGGATGCCCATAGGGAGGCAACACAAAAATTGCTTAAAGAAATGAATCAACGGATAGATGCCCTTACAAAGGAAACACGAGAATTGCTTAAAGAAATGCAGGAGACGATGGATCAACAAATGAAAGCTCATGAGGAGGAAACACAAAAATCGCTTAGAGAAATACAGGAGAACTTGTGTCAACAGGCAAAAATCCTGAAAGATGAAACGCAAAAATACCTTAAAGAAATACAGGAAAATACGAGCAAACATGTGAAGAATCTCAGCAAATCCATCCAGGATCTAAAAAAGGAAGTAGAAACAACTAAGAAATCACAAAGGGAAACAACTTTGGAGATAGAAAACCTTGAAAAGAAATCAGGAGTCAGTCATAGATGCAAAAATCAACAATAGAATACAAGAGATGGAAGAAAGAATCTCAGGTGCTGAAGATACCAGAGAAAGCATCGACCTAACAGTTAAAGAAAATGCAAAATGCAAAAAACATGTAACCCAAAACATCCAGGAAATCCAGGACACAATGACAAGAACAAAACTAAGGATTATAAGTATACATGAGAGTGAAGATTTGCAACTTTAAGGGCCAGTAAACATCTTCAACAAAATTATGGAGGAAAACTTCCCTAACCTAAAGAGAGAGATGCCGATGAACGTACAAGAAGCCTACAGAATTCCAAACAGACTGGAACAGAACAGAAATTCCTCCCGTCACATAATAAACAAAACATCAAATGTACTAAACAAAGAAAGAATATTAAAAGCAGTAAGATTGGAAAAGGCCAAGTATCATACAAAGGAAGACCTATCCAAATCACATCAGACTTCTCACCAGAGACTATGAAAGCCAGATGATCCTGGGCAGATCACATGCAGACACTAAGAGAACACAAATGCCAGCCTAGACTACTATACCCAGGAAAACTCTCAATCACCATAGATGGAGAGACCAAGATATTCCAGGATAAAACCAAATTTTCACAATATCTTTCCACAAATCCAGCACTGCAAAGGATAATATGTGGAAACCGCCAATACAGGGAGAGAAACAACACCCTGGAAAAAATGAGATAGTAACCTTTTTGCTTCAAACCCAAAAGTAGATAACCACTCAAACATAAAGATAACATCAAGAATGGCAGGTGGCAATAATCACTATGCCTTAATCTCTCTTAATATCAATGGTCTCAATTCCCCAATAAAAAGACATAGACTAACAGACTGGATACGTAAACAGGACCCAGCATTTTGCTGCATGCAGGAAACGCACCTTAGTGTCAAAGACAAACACTACCTCAGAGTAAAAGGCTGGAAAACAATTTTACAAGCAAATGATCCCAGGAAACAAGCCAGAGTAGCCATCCTAATATCAGATAAAAATGACTTTCAACTTAAAGTCATCAAAAAGGACACAGAAGGACACTACATACTGATCAAAGGAAAAATCCACCAAGAAGAATTCTCAATTCTGAATATCTATGCTCCAAATGCAAGGCCACCCTCATTCATAAAAGAAACTTTACTAAAGCTCAAAGCACACATCGCATCTCACACAATAAAAGTGGGTGACTTCAACACCCCACTCTCTGAATTGGATCGTTCAGGAAAGCAGAAACTAAACAGGTACACAGTTAATCTAATTGAAGCCTTGGACCAAATGGAACTAACATATATATATATATATATATGAAATGTTTTATATATATATATATATATATATATAACATTTCATCCTAGAGCAAAAGAATACACCTTCTTCTCAGCACCTCATGGTACCTTCTCCAAAATCGACCATATACTTGGTCACAAATCAGACCTCAACAGATATAAGAAGATAGAAATAATCCCATGCCTCCTATCAGATCACTATGGAATAAGGGTGGTCTTCAATGGCAACAAAAACAAAAGAAAACCCACATACACATGGTGGCTGAACAATGCTCTACTCAATGATAACTTGGTCAAGGAGGAAATAAAGAAAGAAATCAAAGACTTTTTAAAATTTAATGAAAATGAAGGCACAACATACCCTAATTTATGGGACACAATGAAAGCAGTGCTAAGAGTAAAATTCATAGCCCTGAGTGCCCCAAAATAAACGGGAGAGAGCATACACTAGCAGCTTAATGGCACACCTGAAAGCCCTGGAACTAAAAGAAGCAAATACACCCAAGAGGAGTAGAAGGCAGGAAATCATCAAACTCAGGGCTGAAATCAATCAAGTAGAAACAAATAAAATCATACAAAGAATCAACAAAACGAGGAGTTGGTTCTTTGAGAAAATCAACAAGATAGAGAAGCCCTTAGCCAGACTAGCCAGAAGGCACAGAGACAGTATCCAAATTAACAAAATCAGAAACGAAAAGGGAGATATAACAACAGAAACTGAGGAAATACAAAAAATCATCAGATCCTACTACAAAAGCCTGTATTCAAACGAACTAGAAAATCTCGAGGAAATGGACGATTTCCTTGACAGACACCAAATACCAAAATTAAATCAGGATCAAATAGACCATCTAAACTATCCTATAACCCCTGAAGAAATTGAAGCCTTCACTGGAAGTCTTCTAACCAAATAAAGCACAGGTCCAGACGGTTTTAGTGCAGAATTCTATCAGACCTTCAAAGAAGACCTAACACCAATACTCTTCACACTATTCCACAAAATAGAAACAGAAGGAACACTACCCAACTCGTTCTATGAAGCCACAATTACACTAATACCAAAAGCACACAAATATCCGACAAAAAAAGAGGATCTCAGGCCAATCTCTCTTATGAATATCGATGCAAAAATACTCAATAAAATTCTTGCCAACTGAATCCAAGAATACATTAAAATGATCATTCACCACGATCAAGTAGACTTCATCCCAGGAATGCAGGGATGGTTCAATATAAGGAAGTCCATCAATGTAATCCACTACATAAATAATCTCAAAGAAAAAAAACCACAAGGTCATCTCATTAGATGCTGAGAAAGCATTTGACAAAATTCAGCATCCTTTCATGGTAAAGGTCTTGGAAAGATCAGGAATTCGAGGCCCATATCTAAACATAGTAAAAGCAAATTACAGCAAACCGGTAGCCAACATCAATCTAAATGGAGAGATACTTGAAGCAATCCCACTAAAATCAGGGACTAGACAAGGCTGCCCTCTCTCTCCATATCTTTTCAATATAGTACTTGAAGCTCTAGCTAGAGCAATTAGACAACAAAAGGAGGTCAAGTGGTACAAATTGGAAAGGAAACAAAATCAAACTATCACTATTTGCAGACGATAAGATAGTATACTTATGCGACCCAATGAACTCCAACAGAGAACTCCTACAGCTGATAAACAACTTCAGCAAAGTGGCCAGATATAAAATTAACTCAAACAAATCAGTAGCCTTCCTATACTCAAAGGATAAACAGGCTGAGAAAGAAATTAGGGAAATGACACCCTTCACATTAGCCCCCCAAAAATATAAAGTATCTTGGTGTGTTCTTTTCTCTTAGGATCCAGTGATCTTTTCATCATGCATCACCACACTTTTCCATTTTTTTTTGTGTTTATGGAATGAGAAACATATCAATGAATGTAGTCACTGGTAAAGAGAGTGACAAGTTATGGTGAACTGTAGGTTCATCCTCAGCCAACATCACTTCATTCAGAGACAGGAGTTTACAAAGCTGACAACAGCACTATAGGATTGTGAAGAGGAGGCAATAAATGATCATTCAAAATTACAATTTCTGAGGAACTCTAAAGATTAATCTTTCTGTCATATCTTTACTAGTGCTGCTTCCAGCTCCTCCAGGCTTTCTGACACACTCAGGATGTCGTTACAACACTGTATCTTCAGCAGTAACAGACAGCAGAGTCTTCAGATGTCAGGCTGCAGAGTTGTATGTAGGCTGTGCTGGATGATGTATCTGCAGTCAATGTGGCCTTGTCCTTGAATTTATTATTGTAATAAGTACCACCCTTGTAAGGATGAATATATCCAATCCACTTTATTCCTTGTCCAGGCCTCTTCTTTACCCAGCCTTTAGCATAGTCAGTGAAGGTGTAGCCAGAAGCCTTGCAAGACAGCTTCACTGAAGTCCCAAGCCTCACCAGCTCAGCTCCAGACTGCTGCATCTGGACCTGTGAGTGGACCTGTGGAGAGAAAGGCAGAGTGGATGTCATTGTCACCTCGGGCCCTGTCTCCTCTTCAGATTTGGAAATGATGAGCCCGTTACCTGCAGCTACTCACAGGAGGAAGATAAACATCCAGCTTCATTCCACGGTTAGCATAAGACTGTGGAGAGGACACTGATCATATATTGTTTTCATGGTGTGAATATCCATGAATTTATTGCCATAGACTCGGGTAAATTGCATATTCATGAGCAGTGCATTTCTTGGATAAGGATCTAGTCCAGTTGTGACAGAAATCTCATCATATGGGTGAGGCTGCAGGATATTAAGGTCCAAATCTTACTCCTCTTAGAGTAAATGTACCCCATAGAATATTCATGAACCCTAGACAGATCTTGTGGATCTAACTACACAAATGAATCTCTCAGTAGATTTTTTTCCTGAGCCTTTTTGCTCCACTCTGGGATATGCTAATCCATTTATTTACAAATGGTGAATTGTGAAGATGATGATGATGATGATGATGTTGATGAAGATGATGAAGAAAAAGAACATGATGATGATGATAGTGATAATGAAAATTTCTAAAAATGACTAATATTTTGAGTCTTAGAGACTTCTTTCACATTTTGGAATTGATATTTGCCTTTCCAACAGGTTATATACTACTTCAATACTCAATAAAAGGAATAAAAGTAAATGTGCTTAAAAATATGCGCCTATCAAAGATTATTGCAGGAAGATCTTCAATAACTAAATTATAACAATAGCTATAGATGTGTCAAGAAAGGACTTTACCACTAAGGCGTATATATATTATTTTTTGACCAGAAATGAATAAGAAATTTACATTGATCTTGGAATTATGGATGCAATTGGAAGTAACAATATTAGCTGAGACAAACTCAAAATCACAGACATTAAATGAGACTTTTATTAGCAGCTCTTATACAACTACTTATGCAAACACATGAGATTGTATCAGTGAGATTATCTTGTAGAACAAAGGAAAATAGGAGGGACAAGATGTTACAGCAGAAATAAGTACAGTGTAAAAATTTTATAATGAAATGTCTATAATAATTCATAGATGTCCTTTTGTAAAGTTGAAAAAAGCACTATAGGTCTCTAAGGAACAGACACAAAACTGGACATTCTAAAAGACTGCATCTGAGCAATTCTTCAAGCTAAACTTCTCTGAGTCTGTCTTCTCTTCAGATTTAGAACTGGTGAGCCCCTTACCTGCAGTTACTGACAAGAGGAAGAGAAACACCCAGCTCTATTCCATGATTAAAATCAGTGGGTTCAGGGACTGTGGGGAGAACACTGATCATAAGTTGTTTGCAGGGTATAGACATCCATGTATTTACTGCCATAGACTCAGGTAATTTGCATATTCATGAACAGGGTACATAATAAATAAGGACCTAGTCCATCAGGAAAAGAACTGGTGAGGAAGGACTGGGAAGGCACATTGGTCAGTCAGCAGAGTTCTCAGGTCCAAGTCCTAATTCGTTCTGAGGAAATGTATCACATACACATTACATGAACCCTGGACTGATGCCGTGGATATAAGCTCAGGGACTAGGCTCTAAAATGATTTTTGCCCTGAAACTGTTGCTCGATTTTGGGACAATTTTAAGACATTGATTTACACAAGGTGCTTTGTGATGACAGTAATGAGGATGAAGACGAAGATGACAACGATGATGATAATAGTGTAAGTTTCCAAAAACAGCTAACTTTTTGAGACTTTAGGGGCTTTTTTCAGAGATATGCAATAAATATTTTCTTTTCTGACAGGTTCCATAATTCAAAACTCACTAAGTAACTAAAAGTAAATGTACTTAATAATATTCAACTATCAATGAATATTGCAGCACAGCACTATCATGAATAACTAAATTATTGTAGATATAAGATATACACATGTGAACAAAAATTATATATATATAATTTTTAACAGAAATGAATAAGAAATTTACAATGATTTTGGAAAAATGGATGCAATTAGATATACCTGTATTAACACATTCTCAAAATCACAAGCATTAAATGAAACTCCCTTTAGAATTTCTCATTTATTTCATAGTTATATACAACTATGTACACAAATACAAGATATTGTATCACTGAAATTATCTAGTAGAATAAGAGAAAATAGTAGGGACAAGAAGTTACAGGAGAAATATCCACAGTACAAAAAGTACACTTGTATGAAGGTTCTACACACATGAAAAGTTGTTATTTTATATTTCATAAGGATGATTATTCTTTCAAATTTTCAATCATATATGAAATACACTATGATCTACCACCACTCTCAGGACTCTTGCCACAGTCAATAATCACTAGGTCCCTGTGATTCCCATTGGGACATTACTTTATCTCTCTTTCCAAACATATTGAACTTCTCTTTCATTAACTAATAATCCAGTGACTTTAATTATTCTCTACCTATATACACATAGACAGAGTTATCCCTAGTAAATAGTGAACATCCAGAAATCTTCCACAAAAAAAAAAAGATCATATTTTACCTATCGGTCATCAATTGCCAAGAGAACTTCTGCTTGTTCCCATCCATGTTGTAATTTTTAAATTGTTATGTTATTCTTAGTAGTGATAACAGGGTACACCTGCACCAAGTTGGATATATTAACTTCAGAGGATGACTTACGCTTCTGCTGAACTTGCAAGTAGATATCTCTACCTGCTCAGTCGTTTCTAGGTCTCTCATATGGTAACTTTCACTGGTTTGATTAGAATGTATCTTGTGCTGTTAAATACAGCTCCTGGGAGTTTGAGTGTACCATAAGAACAGTTAAATTCCCGCAGATAGAATTTGATCTCCTTTGAGACCATTCTCTGTATCTTACATTCTTTTCTTTCTGTTTTATGACGGTCCTTGATTTTTGGGTGAGAGGTTGGTATCATTATTTCTCTGTGGCTGTGTACTCTGTCCATCACTCTCAGCGTTCTGACTTCATCAGTCTTTATACAGCACACATGAGCCTCTGTGATCAAGGCTCAGACTACTGGGTATAAACAAAAATATTTATAAGGCAATTTGACAATATGGCCATTAGTAATTCACCTGAAGGATACTAGGGCCTATTTGGTCTCTAAAAATGGGCCTTAAGAACCACATTTACCTGGGATGAAGTCTTTCCTATGAAAATTGGCCAAGTTGCACAGTCTGGTTTAAGAAAAAACGTATGTGAGCTGGTGAGCAAGGGGAAGGGGAATGGGATAGGTTGTTTTCTGAGGGAAATCCAGGAAAGGGATTTACATTTGAAATGTAAAAAAAGAAATTATCTAGTGAAAAAAAAGAAGAAAAAAACTTATCCATATAACTTCAGCATTCACTGATTTCCACTGAAGACAGAAATGGTTCTAGTTTACCTGGGAATGATGATTTATGCATCAGCGATTTTAAGTTGTAGCAATATAAATATAATATCTCTCTTGGAGACAGCTCCCTGCTTGCTGGAAGTTGGATTCAGCTCTAGCAATTCCCATTTCTAAAAACATAATGACAGGAGGTCTGTGTTTTCTAAAGGCTACTGACTGTAGGAGAGATTATTGAGACTGGGAACACAATTATGGCAACAAATATTAACATACAACCTCCGAATTTACGTCAGTTAGCACATACATACATTAAGGGGATAAATGAGTTCTGTGAAACATGATATAATATTACTTCTATCTGTAGTACAGAAATTAAACTTTTGTGACTTTGTGTCAGGAGCCATTTTGCCTGCCTCTGTAAAACACTATATGACAGACAGAATCAAGGAAGGAGGGAAGAATGTTATGTTTATCTTGGAGGAAGGAAATGGGAGGCTTCTGGATGGCAATAGATATCCAGTGTATGTCAGGCATGTCTCTGCCAGATTCTGACATTGATTCCTACGATACTGTCAAATATATAAAGCTTATGAGAGTTAAACTTGAGGTTGTCATAGTATTCACTAGACAGCCCTCTGCTTTCTAACATTTTTCTATGAGTCTTCTTTTCCATCTTTCCTATAGTCATTCTCATTCCCCCTTTAGAGGACTTTTCAACTTTACACAGGCAGGAACATGGCAGGTATGCATTCTGATATGAATACCTTTTACATTCTGAGAGCCTAGAACTTCTGCTCCACCACACAAGTAGAGATGGCAAAACACCTAGATGTCACTTAATACTGAAGATTGTGACATGAGCTTTTTTTTTCTTTTTCTTTTTCATTTTTGCTTTTTCTTTTTTCTTTTACTTTTTTGGTATTTTTTTCATTTTATTGGATATTTTCTTTATTTACATTTCAAATGTTATCCCACCATTTTCCAGTTTCCCACCCTCCTGGAAACCCTCTATCCCATCATTCCTCCCCTTGCTTCTGTGAGGGTGCTTCTTTATCCACCACATTCCCACCTCCCCATCCTCACTCCCACTAAACTGGGACATCTATCAAACCTTCATAGGAACTAGGACATTTCCTCTCATTGATGCCTGACAAGGCAATCTTCTGCCACATATGCAGCTGAATACATGTGTACTCCTTGGTTTAGTCCCTGAGAGCTCTGGGGGATCTGGTTGGTTGACATTGGTGTTCTTCCTATGAGGTTGCAAAAACCATCAGCTCCTTCAGTCCTTTCTCTAACTCAGTCCAGTGGTTGGCTGCTTGCATCTGCCTCTGTATTTGTAAGACTCTGGCAGTGCCTCTCAGGAGACAGACATAGCAGGCTCCTTTCAGTAAGCATTTCTTGGCATCCACAATAGTGTCAGGATTTGGTGAATGTACATTGAATAATTACCCAGGTGGGACGGTCTTTGGATGGCATTTCCTGCAGTATGTGCTCTACATTTTATCTCCATATTTGCTTCTGTGAGTATTTTGTATCCCTTCTCAGAAGAACCGAAGCACCCACAGTTTGGTCTTCCTTCTTCTTGACCTTCATGTAGTCTGTGAATTGTATCTTGTGTAATCGGAGGTTTTGAGTTGTTATCCACTTATCAGTGAGTGCATTCCATGGGTGTACTTTTGTAATTGGTTACCTCACTCAGGATGATATTTTCTAGTTTGCCCAAAAGTTTATGGGATTTTACAAATGAAGTTTATATTATACTTTATTTCCAGCTATTCCAACGAAAGTTCTAGATTCCAGATTACAGAAATAGTTTTGGCACGCAGAATCACAGACTTCTTTTTTTATTTTGTTTTATTAAGGAAGAAATATGTCGATGGAGGTTGTCAATATTGAAAGGAATGACAAGGGATGGGGTACTTTAGGAGCAGACAAAATCTTCATCACAGAATTCATAGATGTCCTTTTGCAAAGTTTACAATGTGCACTATAGGTCTCTAAGTAAGAGACACAAAAAAATTGTCAAAATGATTGCACCTCAGCAAGTCTTCAGGATAATCTTCTCTGAGTCATGTTAGTCATAAGGAAGCTTCCTGCTCCTCTACGGTTTTTCCATGTTCAGGATGTGATTGCAACACTGTCTTTCACAGTAATAGACTTCAGAGTCCTCAGATGTCAATCTGCTAAGCTCTATATAGGCAATGCTGGAGGATTTGACTACAGTCAATGTTGCCAAGCCCTGGAACTTTTTCTTGTAGTTAGGACCACCATTGTAAGGACTAATATGTTCAATCCATTCAAGGCTCTTTCCATGACTCTGCTTCACTCAGGATATAAGGTAATCAGTGAAGGTGTAAACAGAATCCTTGCAGGACAACTTCACTGAGTCCCCAGGCTTTACAAGGCCAGCCACAGACTGCTGTAGCTGGACCTTTGAGTGTACACCTGTTTAGGGAAAGACAGAGCAGATGTCATTGTCACCTGAGCCAATCTTCAAACCTCAAGTCTGCTTCTGTGAGCTACTTACCTGTAACTGTTGGCACCAGGAAGAGGATGATGCAGCTCCAAACCATGGTGATGTCCTCTATACTCAATGACTGTTGTTATGACAGTGATGTTATGATTTGGATGGATGTAGACATCACTATATTTACCACCACAGACACCACATGATTTGCATATTCATAAACAGGGTACATCTTAGATAAGGACCTATTCCTGCTGAGGAAGAAGGGATACCTGAGTCACTAATCAGGACCTTGAGACCCAAATCCTAATTCTGTCTGAGGAAATTCATCCCATCACTCATCCCTGACACTTCTGCTGAGGCTATGGATGTAAGTAACATCAGGTCCTGTGTTCTAAAAATATTTGCTTCCTGAGACACTGCGTCTTCTTCTGCCACACTTAAGAGATAGGTTTACAGGTGGTTACAAGGATGACAACACTGATGGAAAAGTTCAAAAACAGCTAAGTTTTAGAATTTACAACCTCTTCTCAATATATACAATTAACATTTGGCTTTCTAACATGATATATACTAAGAAAACATGTTGCCAAAACAACCAAAACTAAATATACTTCAGAAACATTTGCACATGAATGATTATTCCACCACCATAACAGTAAATAAATTAAGGAAATTAACTGTGGTCCTTGATTTTGGAGTGAGAGCTTGGTATCATTAACCATCTGTGTCTGAGTATTCTGTCAATCATTCTCAGCAGCCTGACCACTCATGAATGTCTGCATCTGTCTTTACACAAAACACATATGATCCTCTTTGATCAAGGCTCAGAAAATATACTGGGTATAAACATACTTATTTATATGGCAGCTGGACAACCTGACCTTTAGCAATATGATTGAGGTCTATTAGACCTTATATCAACTTTAAGTATTGGATCTTGGCCAGAGTTACATAGGATAAATTCTGTCCTATAATAACTCACCAAAAAATGAATAAAATTATGTTCTATCCCAGAAAGAACCCTCCAAAGCATATATTCAAATGACTCTACACCTTATTATAGAGAAACTTACATACACATATTTATTCACAGCATGCTACTCCTGCTCTCTTCAGAGCATATAGAGAAAGGAATCATTCCAGATTTCCAACAAAGCATAAATAAAACATGACAAAGTGGCACATATAAAAATGAATATCATTCAGTGATAAAACAAATTGTGTAATCTGTAAGTGTCTCCATGGAACTGGAAAAATATACTGAATAGATTACCCGTGACCACAAAGCAAGTGATTCATGTTCTCACTCATATGTGTTCCAAGATTTGAATAGTTTGTTTGACATATTGTATTATACAAGCAGAGAGACTAGATTTGGTACAGTTTGAGGAATTTACAAACTTGATAATAGTAAAATAGAGATAAAAATAGAGGGAAATGATTTAATGTTGAGAAGTGTATAAGAGCCAGAGAGGTTGGATGACTCCAAGGAAGGAATATCTTCCAGACACAATTGTACTGTTGCATAGATGGATGCAAAGAGATTGGCTGCAGACACAGAATCTGAACAAGTTAACACCAATAAAATACACATGTTGGGAGATGAAAATGGACATGGCCTCTCACTGGTAACCAAGAATATTTGCAACTGACATACATACACAAAGGAAAAATTACTTTCCCCCCATGAAGTTCATACGGGATGCTAAGCACAATTTATTATGGAAGGCATACGTAGCAATTGGTAGGCAATAGGAAATGAACTCAATAGTATTTTTCAGACATTTTTATAATATCACTTTCTTCAATTCTGTGTATCTCACTTATATTTTCCTAGGTACCATGGGTAAAGAGTTGTGGCTTTACTGGAATTGATGTGTGTGTGTGAGTGTGTGTGTGTGTGTGTGTGTGTGTTTGTGCTTGTGTGTGTGTGTGCACATGTATCTGGTTTTAACTTTTTTTTCTTTTACTTTGCATTCAATCACCTATTAAATTCTTTTTTTGTTTGTTTGTTTGTTTTTGGGGTTTTTTTTAGGAGCAAAAGGTGTGTAGTTGGATGAATTGGAAGTTACGAAAATTTTAGACTAACTTAGGGATGAGAGAAAGGGTTATTAGAATACATTGGATGAATTTTTTCAAGAACGTATAAAAAGGAAATACAAACAAGTAATCAAAAGTATGTGAATTGTTTAACAAAGAATCTTTACTGTGTTTGAGCATGGAGACATCACATGTCAATCACAGTAGGACACATCCGTTAATACACTCAAAAAAGGAAACAACAGAGGACACGGAGTACCATCCACACACAGCTCATTCCTCTATGTGGATTATTGGCCTCAGGGTTACCCCTGCTGGTCATGAGCTACCGTTAATGTAGGTTTTTCATGACTCACCATGAAGTTGCTTAAGAAATAAAGTGTCCGTGACAAATACAGAGAAGTATGCTCACAGCCAAATCTTGGACTGAACACAGAGTCCCCAATGGAGGAGTTAGATAAAGGTCTGAAGGAGCTGAGGGGGTTTGTACCACCATAGAAAGAACAACAATATAAACCAAACAGACCTCCAAGAACTCCCAGGGACTAAATCATCAACAAAGGAGGATGCATGGAGGGACAAATGGTTCCAGGAACACAAATGTTGTTTCACATTCTAAGCCCATAGAGGGCATCAAATTGTGGTGTTGTCTTATGTCTGTGATATGAGCTGCAATGGTGAAAGACAGTTTTCCTGAGTTTCTCAGATGTGTTTGAAGAAATTCAGATCCAAATCCATAAATGTACAGTCAGAGATGTAAACAGCATGGTACAAAGTTATAAATATGTAATTAGAAAAAAAATGCAAAAATATAATCCAATAAGATTATATACAAATTTATATATAAAGCACACTGCCTATTGGGGCTCAAAACCTAGAACATATTACTCTAAATGTGGATCACATTAACTCGTTCACTTAGATTATTTCACTGATATACTTTACAGCTTTCAAAATTCCTATACTCAGGTGTACTCAGCTAGAGAATCTATTTCCAACTCAGATAGAGTGTTTATTTGTATCTAGTCAGTGCTGTAAGCATTGTTGAGTCTCCATGTTCATCACAAGGACATATGAGGAGAAAAACTCTGCAGATTGAACATGTGTTAACTAAGGTGGAACTAACCATCCATCCTTCAGAAACTATCAAGCACTTGGATTGACAATGACTGTAAGTAATATCATGAGACTCCTTCGAGGAGGTAGGGTTAAATGTTGATGGTGTAGATTATAGGATTCCAATATGCACAAAGTAGAACAGCAAATAGACAGTCTTTTAGATGTCTTGTAAAGTCTGCTACTAGAGATAGGTTCAAATTTTCTGAAATGTAAATGGAATCCAGCCAGGGGAAAGAAAGTGAATCTCTTATCAAGAATTATTAGGAATCGCAGGTATATCTACAATAGGCTGGAATTCTCATATTCTAAGAGTGAAATGGCCCATGACAGAAGAATGGGTACAGAAAATGTGGCTCATTTACACAATGGAATACTACTCAGATCATAAGAATGAGGAAATCCTGACTTTTGCAGGCAAATGGATTGGACTAGAGAATACCATCCTGAGTGACAACTCAGACACATAAGGACATGCATGGGATGTACTCACTAATCAGGGGATATTAGATCTCCTCAAAAAAAAATACAGAATAATCAAGATAATGTCCAAAGAACACAAAACGTTTAGCAAGCTGAAGTGCCCAAGTGATGATGCTTCAGTCCCACATGGGAGGGAGAAGGAGTCAATCACACATGGAAGGGAGGGAGGGAACTGGGAGGGAAAGTGGACAGGGAGGGAGAGTTGAGGGGAGAGGGGAACCCAATCCAGTATTGGGAGAGGGGAAAGGACTGAAGCCCCAAGGGCCAGCAGAAAGAATGGAAACAGGCATCCTTAAGAGATAGGAGGTTTGGAGGACCTTCCAGAATGCACCAGAGACCTGGTAAGTGAGAGAATCTCAGGACTCAAATGAAGGGACCTTAAATGAAATGCACAACAATAGGGAGAGGGAACTTATAGAGCCCACCTACAGCAGGAAGATAGGACATCAAATGAGGGAGAGGGGGGCCATCTCACAGTGAAAACTATGACCCATAAGTGTTCCTGTCTAAAAGAATTACAGGGATGGAAATGGAGAGAAGCCTAAGGAAAAGAAGGTCCAGTGACAGGCCCAAAATGGAATCCAGCTCAGGGAGAGTTCCCAAGTCCTAACACTCTTACTAAGGCTATGGAGCACTTACAAATAGGGACCTGACATGACCACACCTCAGAAGATCCAACAAGCAGCTGAAAGAGTCAGGTGCAGATATGTGCACCCAACCAATGGACAGAAGAGAATAACTCTGGTTATTGAATTAGGGAAGGCTTAAAGAATCTGAGTAGAATGGCAATGCTATAGGAGGACCTGTAGTCTCAATTATTCTGGACCCATTAGATATCTCAAATATTGGACCACCAAACAGGCAGTATACACAAGCTGACACGAGGTTTCCAACACACATAAAATAGAGAACTGGGGTCTGTGTTCATCCGGAGATGTTGAACTTGACCGTAAGAGACTGAAGGGTCCCAACGAGTTTGGAGTAAGGTGGCATGGGGGATGGTGACATCAATGTGGAGAAAGCAGAGTGTGGAGGAGTTATGGAATGTGGAAAAGTCAGAGGGTGGATAGGAGGGAATAAAATATGGAATAAAATGTGGAGTGTAAAAAAATAAATAAATATTAAAGGAAAGAATAAAACTGGCTAACATCAAATTTCAAGACACAGCACATACTGTCAAGGAAAACAATCCTCCGTTGCTGATGGGAGTGACAATTTGTACAACCACTCTGGAAAACAGTCTTGACATTTCTCAGGAAATTATGAATAGTTCTATCTGAAGATCCAGCTATAACACTGTTGGGTTTATACCCCAAAACTCCCCATCATGCACAAGGTTCTGGATTTTAGTATGTTCATAGCAGCTCTATTTGTAATACCCAGAATCTGGAAAAAAACTTAATCATCCCTCATCCAGAGAATGGATATAGAAAATGTTGTAAATTTACACAGTGGAATACTACTCAGCTACTAAAAGCAGGGTATAATGAATTTTGCAAGCAAGGATGGAACAATTAAATAGAGTACTTTCTTTTGGTGTTCCTGTTCTCTAGTTATTCCATCCAAAAGATTCTATACGTTTGTGTTTACTTTACTGTTCTATTTCCATTTTTAGGTCTTACACCACTTTATTTATTACATTCACCTGTTTAATTGTATTTTCCTGTATGTCTTCAAGGATTTGGTTGTTTCTTCTTAAAGACCTCTATTGGTTCACTTGTATTTTCCTGAATTTCTTTCTTTAATAAAAAAATTTTATTGATTGTATTCTTCATTTATATTTCAAATGCTAAAACTTTCCCAGATTCCCCCTCCCCGAAAAACACAAACCTATTCCCCCACCCCGTGCCTCAAAGTTTATGCCCCTCCAAGGACCCTCTACCATCTACTGCCCCTTTGATTTCCCTATGCTGTGGCAACTATTGAGCATTCAGAAGACCAAGGACCTCTCTTCCCAATAATGCCTGACAAGACATTCCTCTGCCACACTTTTGGCTGGAACCATGTATACCCCTTGCTTGATGGTTTAGACCCTGAGAGTCCTAGGGTATCTGGGTGGCCACATCATTGTTCTTCCCATAGGGCTGCAAACCCCATCAGCTCTTCCAGTCCACCCTCCAACTCCTCCATTGAGGACCCCACACTCAGCCCAATGTTTGAGTGGTAGCATCTGCCTATGAATCTGTAACTCTCTGGCGGGCCCCTCAGGAGACTACCTTAACAGGCTCCTTTCAGTATGTGCTTCTCATCATCCATAATAGTCTCAGAGCTTGGTGACTGTTTGTATGATGAATCCCCAGGTAGGTCAGTCTCTGTGTGGCCTTTTCTTCAGTCTCTGATCCACATTTTGTCTCCATAATTGCTCCTGTGAGTATTTTGTTCACTTTCTTAGAAGAACCAAAGCACCCCCACTTCAGTCTTCCTACTTCTTGAGCTTCCTGAGGTCTGTGAATTGTAACTTGTTTATTTTGAACTTTTGGGTTAATATCCACTTATCAGTGAGTGCATCCCATGTGTGTTCTTTTGTGATTTGGTTGCCTCACTCACGATGAAACTTTCTAATTCCATCCATTTGCCTAAGAATTTCATGTATTCGTTGTTTTTAATAGCTGAATAATACTCCATTGTGTATATATACCACAATTTCTGTATCCATTACACTGTTAAAGGACATCTGGGTTCTTTCCAGATTCTGGCTATTATAAATAAGAGTGCTATGAAAATAGTAGAGTATGTGTCCTTATTACCTCTTGGAGCATCATCTGGGTATATGCAGAGGAGCGGCAATCTTCCCATGGCAGGACTGATGCACAGATAACTACAGAGCTGCCCAGCTTTTTGGCACAGGTGGAAATCTAGCTGGCTGTGTCCTAAGCAATGTTATACTCAGGATATCTCTGTGTACCTGTTTGTCCTTGTCTGGTCCATCACTGGAGCAAAGATGGCAGAGGCTGTGGGACCCCTTCCAAGGGCTGTTCACTATTCCCATGCTTTAATGAGATGGGAGGAGAGAGGGAATTTCATTGACAAGATCAGTGGGTGGAGAAAATGTGTGCTTAGAAAGCTTTATTTCATTGGATCTTAAGTCCAACGCCATAACCACATGGCCATTCTGAGAGCAGCTAGAGGACCCAAGGACATGAAGAGGTTTGCAACTCCATAGGAGGAGCAATAATATCTACCAATTAGTACCCCCCAGAGCTCTCTGGAACTAAATCAACTACCAAAGAATACACATGGAGGGACCCATGGCTCCAGGTACATATGTAGCAGAAGATGAACATTTCAGACATCACGGAGAGGAGAGGTCATTGGACTTGTGAAGGCATGACTCACCCAGAATAGGGGAATGCAAGTCAGGAAATTTGTGGAAGAGTGAGCAAGAGGAAGGGGGATGGGATAGGGGGTTTTTCATGGAGAAAAGTGGAAAAGGGTTGACATTTGAAATGTAAATAAAACGAATATCCAATAAAAAAAAGAAAACTTTATTTCTACCTTTCCAATCCAGTGTCTTCTTATTCCTGGGCAGGTCATGTGTTAGTAAAACTATCCAAGAGTTTCACTAGTGAAAGACAGATTTGGAATATTGTCCTAGTGATGAGAGAAATCAATAGCACAATGTAGGGATATGTGATCATGTGTATATAAATATCTGAATTATAGCTACTCATGTTAAAACAACAATACATACTATATAAATGCAGAATATTGATATATATATATATATTGTTTTCTACCTACTAGTTCATGATTTGTATGAATCTAATAGTGCAAGATGGAAGGAGCAGAATCATCTGAATGTATGTCCTATATTCCTTAACTGCTCAGAATCCTGCTCAGAATGTGCTCTGAATTGTGAGTTCCCATGGCAGCATTCTCACGAGATCAATGACTTCTTACTATAGAGGAAGAGTTATCAATACAATCCAGGGTACTAGATGTTTGTATCTTGACATTTCAGTTCTAGTGATGGGCTTGGTAATGTCTATAATGATGTACTTCATAGTATAATATATGGGATGATGACGGCTCTCTTAAGTTGCTATACACAGGAATATATGCCTACATAAGTATTACATAGAAATTCTCCTCTTGTAGTATAATCCATTCACAAATGTCTAGGCTCCTTAGACTGTAAATAGAGAATATGTGCTTATTCTCCTAACTTAAACTACTTGCTGATCTGGTGCAATATCTGTGAAATTTTGCAGGAGATTTCCTAGAATACATGCACCTAATTATTTATAACATTCTTCTCTTGTCCCCTTCCAGTGTGTATTATTTTTCCCTTCTCCTCTGGTTGGGTGCTCTATTCATGGATCACAAACCCATAGCAGTTACTTATGGCCATGTTTATATTTGATGATTCTGAACACCACTCTAAGGACTTGGCACCATTTCACTCTTCCAGGTCCCTGTGCAGAGATGATTATGTCTGGAAACTGGATCACATCTTCTAACTCTAGTCTCTCAAAACTTATACACCATGGTGTACTCACTGGTCAGATAAATAAGATGTAAGAACATCCACTTTAGAGATATTTTAGTGAATCTCTGGAATATTCAGTACGTAACTTACATCTTAAGTAAATTGCTGACAAATTCTGCACCTCATTCATCCATGACAATGTCCTGAATTACACTGTGGATTAACTAAACAGTGTTAAACAAAGCACTGAGGATCACTGTCACACCAGTTATCCAATAGACTTCAAAAGATGGTCTTTTATCATTGTAGTAAGTGTTCTGTAACAGTCATGTGATTACAGGGCAGGTTATGGAGAATGGGGAAGAATATGAATTTGGAATCAGTGATCAATGCATATCACTGCACCTCTTGCCCCCAAACTCTTGAAAGGACCTGTGATGATTAAAAATATTTGTTGAGCATATTTCAACATACCAAGATAGTGGTTGCAAATAAGTATTAAACCAAGATTCTGCAAGTAGGGAGCAGTGGACTTCTGAGTTTACAGAGATGATGTAGTAAAATAGAGATAAAAATTGAGAACAAATTGTTTCAAAATTGAGCAGATTAGAAGAGCCAGAGCAGGTGCAGGACTCCAAGGAAAGAGGGTCTCCTGGACATAATTGGACGCATGCACATATGAATTCACAGAGACTGTGGCTGCAGGCACAGAGCCTTAACCAAGTCAACCAAAATAAAATATCCCCATGTTGGGAGAAGGAAATGGACACAGGATCTCAGCACTAACCAAGAAGAATTGTAATTGACTCACATGTAAAGGAATAATTAGTTTTCTCCAGTTGAGTCTCAGAGGTGATGTTAACCACAGTTAATAATGAAGACATGCTTAGCAATTAAAAGCAAAAATATCAAATAAGATAAAAAGGACTCAATAGTATTTTTGCAGACATTTCTTTTAATAAAGCCTTGTTCAACTCCTTTTGTCTCACTTATGTTTTGCCTATATATGATGACTACAGAGTTGTGATTTTTTGCTCTCTCTCTCTCTCTCTCTCTCTCTCTCTCTCTCTCTCTCTCTCTCTCTCTCTCTCCCCCTCCCTCTCATTTTCTGAGTGTGTGTGTCTTGTTTTTTTAATTGTTTTTGTTTTGTTTCTGTTTGTTTTTAATACCCCTTTAAATTTTTTTAAGTTTTTTTTCTTACATTTAGAAAGAGACAAAGATGTGTAGTTGCATGAATTCGGAGGTACAAGGTATCTGAAAACAGTTGGGGGTGGTGAATTCAGTTACTAGAATACATTGCTTTGGTTTTTTTCCAAGTAAAACAACCAAATAAAAACAAGTGAACATAAATCTGCAAACTGTTTACCAAAGAATCTTTACTGTGTTTGAGCATAAATAGATCATATGTTACTCACTGCAGTATGGGTCTGTTAGTACACTTAGTAAAGAAAACCACAGAGGACACAGAGTCCACTCCATATTGATCACATCTCTCTATGGGGATTCCTGGCCTTATTGCGCCCCCTGCTGGTCATGAGCTCCCCAGAAAATAGTTTTTTCATGGCTTACAGTGAAGTTGCATTGCCTGGCATAAGAAAAAAATCTTATCCAAGTAACTTAAGTGTTGATAAGAATTCCACTGAAGAGAGAAATGGCTCTAGTTTACCTGGGGATAATGATTTATGCATCAGCGATTTTAAGTTGTACCAATATTAGTATTATCTTTCTCTTGAAGTCAGGTTCGTCCTTGCTGGCAGCTGGATCCAGTTCTAGGAGTTCCCATTTCTAAAAATGTAATGACAGCAGATAAGAGGCTTTTTCCTGAGTTTATCAGACTACACTTGGGACAGAGCACTCTGTTTTCAGAAACCTACACTTAGAATCCCTCTATGGTGAGTCAGGACTGCATAGGGTCTTTGTACACATGAACTCTTAGCGGTTATAGTTAACACCACAAAACCTGAATAAATCAAGCCAGTCAAAATTAAAATGCAAATATGTGAAATAGATGAGTAGCAAGTGTGATTACTTGTATGTTTAGAAATATAATTCTTATTGCTTGGATCAGCATGGTAGAATATGATCATTGTATTTCACATATTTTCCTCACAGGTTACCACATCCACCTTGGTGCATGTGTTCTCTGCATTCCCCAATAAAAAAGGGTAATAGTGCTTTTTAAAATATTACCACACGATGTAAAGTGACTTCCAAGGACAAACGCCAAGTTTTGGATCTACTGGCATTTGATAATTTATAAGGAAAGTATGCTCTCTTTTTCTTTGGAAGTATTCTAGGTGTTGCATATGTACTAATGAAGGACACACATATGTGTATATACACAGCAATGATTGGACCCACTATATTGTTAATGAAATAAAAGTAGTCAGTGAGTTGGGCATGATTTATTGAAGTTCCCAACTGAAGCCAGAAGGTTATAATGGGGTACATATGATCATGATATATTTCACACAAGAATAAAAAAGTCAAAGAATAAGCCAGCTCACTCTAAAAAAATAAAAATAACAATTTAAAGTATGATAAGAATTTACATGTAAATGAATATTTCACACTGTGCATATTTTAACCATAATTTCGTTCTTTCATTTCTTTTTTAAAATTTTCATTAGATATTTTCTTTATCTATATTTTAAATGTAATTCCTTTTCATAGTTTCCCATTCGAAAACCCACTATCCCATCCCTCCTCCCACTGCTCTCCAGCCCTGCTTCCCTGTCTTGACTTTCCTCTACATTGGGACACTGAGCCTTCACAGGACCAAGGGCATCTCCTCATACTGATGTCCAACAAGGCCATCCTCTGCTACAGATGCAGCTGGAGCCATAGGTCCCTCCATGTGTACACTTTGGTTGGTGGTTTTGTCCCTCAGAGCTCTGGGGATACTGGTTGGTTCATATTGTTGTTCCTCCTATGAAGCTACAAACAACTTCAGCTCCTTGGGTCCTTTCTCTAGCTCCTCCATTGGATGTTGACTAATGTTTGTGGTATACTGCTATTACTATGTTTATGTATGGACCTTGAATTCTTGATCTTTCCAAGACTTTTAGCATGAAAGGATGCTGAATTTTGTCAAATTTTTTTTTCAGCATCTAATGAAATAACAGTGGTTTTTTTCTTTGAGATTGTATATATAGTGGATTACATTGGTGGATTTCTATATACTGAACCATCCCCGCATCCCTGGAATGAAGCCTACTTGATCGTGGTGAATGATGATGTTGATGTGTTCTTGGATTATGTTGGCATCAATTATCTTGAGAAAATTTGTATGGATATTCCTAAAGGAAATTGGTCTGAATTTTGCTTTCATTATTGGATCTTTGTGTGGTTTTCATGTCAGCATTATTGTGACTTCATAGAATGAGTTGGGTAATGTTCCATATGTTTCTATTTTGTGGAATTTTTTGAAGAGTATTGGTATTAAGTCTTCTTTAAAGGTTTGATAAAGACTGGGCAGTGGTGGCACACGCCCTTAATCCCAGCACTTGGGAGGCGGAGGCAGGCCGATTTCTGAGTTCCAGGCCACCCTGGTCTATGGAGTGAGTTCCAGGACAGCCAAAGCTATACAGAGAAACCCTGTCTCAAAAATAAAAAAAAAAAAACCCTTAAAGGTTTGATAGAAATCTACAATAAAACAATCTGGTCTGGGGACTTTTTTAGTTGGGAGACTTTTAATGAAGGCTTCCATCTCTTAAGGGTTATTGAACTATTTAGATGGTTTATCTGATCATGGTTTAGCTTTGATATTTGGTATCTGTCTAGGAAATTTTCAATTTCATCGAGATTTTCCATTTGTATTGAGTATAGGTTTTTGTCCTATGATTTGATGATTTTGTGAATTTTATTAGTTTCTTTTGTTATGTCTCCCTTTTCATTTCTGATTTTATTTATTTGGATAGTGTCTCTATGCCTTCTGGTTAATCTGGCAAAGGGCTTATATATCTTGTTGATTTTCTCGAAGAACCAGCTCCTGATTTTGTTGATTCTTTGTATACTTCTTTTTGTTTCTACTTGGTTGATTTTACGCCAGAGTTTGATTATATCCTGCTTTCGAATCCTCTTGGGCGTATTTGCTTCTTTTTATTCTAGAGCTCTCAGGTGTACTGTCAAGTTGCTTGTGCATAGACTCTCCAGTTTCTTTCTGGAGGAATTCAGGGCTAGGAGATTTCCTTCTAACACTGCTTTCACTGTGTCCCATAAGTTTATGTTGTGGCCAAATTTTCATTAAATTCTGAAAAGGTTTTAATGGCATTCTTTAAGATAGCTATTTATGTACTTCTGAAAGTCCTCTATCAACATGAAATGAGATTTTAAATCCACATCTTGCTTTGCCTGTGTGTTGAAGTATACAGAAATTGCTGTAGTGGAAGAACTGGTTTTTGATTATACCAAGTAACTTTGGTTTCTGTTGGTAAGGTTCTTGGGTTTGCCTTTTACCATTGGGTTATCTATGATGTTAGTTGGTGTTGCTGTCTCTGGTTGGAGCTTGTCACTCCTATGGGCCTTCCAACAGGACCCGTGCACTTAGGGCTAAAGATCAACCCCTCCTGCGAGGAGCAGATGCTGGTCAGAAGGATCTTGTCCCAGCTGTTCCAGATTTAGTGAACACTGTGTCCTCCTATGTGATTAGACAGTTATTGGATAGAAAGAGGAAAGCTCAACTCTGAGCCTGAGAGTGAGAGTACTCATGGTAGAGCAGCTCTCTCCTGTCAGAACCACGGCACAGAGGTCAGTCTTCCATTTTAATTGACCGATATGTATTCTATTTCCCCTTCCGAGGAATATTTAATCCCTTCCAGTAGATTCTTTCTCGAAATCTCATGTCTTTGATCATAAGGATTGTATCCTGTCTATGGAATACATAACAGCTAACATCCACATTCAAACAAATATATACATGTTTGTCTTGTAGGGTCTGAGTTGATCCAATTTAACTAAGAGTTTTCCTGTAGATCTATCCATTCACCAGAAAATTTCATGATTTTATATATTTTAACAGATGTGTAATATTCTGTTGTTTAGATATCTTTTCGTTTTACTGATGTTAGTAAGATAACTTTTCTTTTTCATATAATATATCCTGCGTACTTCCCCATTACCTCTACTACTCCCAGTTCCTCCCTTCCACAGTCATCTTTTGAACCCTCATTACAAAGAAACAGGCTGCTAAAGATAAAAACACAACTTACAGAAATTAATATAATGTAAAACAAAAATTATAACATGAAATTTGGGCAAGGCAAATTGAGAAAAGGAAAAAGTATGAAGACAAAGGCCGAGAATAGGAGACCCATTTGTTCATATGCTCAGAATTCCATAAAACTAAATGATAATGATTACTGAATCCCATGCTAGACATTATGCAGAAATAGAGACCTTGGAACACAGAGCTGTAAATGGAAATCCTCCATCAAATCCCATTTTCAGACCTCCAGGAAATTCTAAGTAGAAATTGCTAAGGACTGTAAGAACTAGAAGGGAAGAAAGACACCAGGAAAACAAGACCATCTAAATCACCTGAGCAATTGACATGTGGATGAAAGAGACTGAAGCAGCAAGTACAGGACTGACACAGGTGAGTGACAGCACCTCATTAGGTACATGATAGCTTTCAATTTAGTACTACACATTTTCATGCAATTATTCCATTGATGACCTCTAGGCCATTTCCAATTTTGCGTAATACCTGTAGGGCACCAAGGAATATGATAGAGCAAGTGAATCTAGTAGGATGAAGAATCTTTATTGATTAAGCTTGAGAGTGGCATAGTTAGATATTAAGGGTGATTTATTCCCGGCTTCAAGTGGAACAGCCACATTGATCCCCACAGTTGATGCACACAGTAGGGAGCTTTGTTGAATGAGCTTTTTAGCACAGGTGGAACCCTAGCTGGCTGTGTCCTAAGCAATGTTATACTCAGGAAATCACTGTGTACCTGGTTGTCCCTGTCTGGTCTGTCACCGGAGCAAAGATGGCAGCGACTGTGGACCCGTTCCAAGTGCCGTTCACTATTCCCATGGTTTTAATGAGATGGGAGGAGAGAGGGAATTTCATTGACAAGATCAATGGGTGGAGAAAATGTGTGCTTAGAAAGCTATATTTCATTGGATCTTAAGTCCAATGCCATAACCACATGGCATTCTGGGAGCAGCTAGAGGACCCAAGGATATAAAGAAATTTGCAACTCCGCAGGAGGAGCAATAATATCTACCAATTAGTACACCCAGAGCTCCCTGGGACTAAATCACCTACCAAAGAATACACGTGGAGGGACCCATGGCGCCAGCTACATATGTAGCAGAAGATGAACATTTCAGACATCAATGAGAGGAGAGGTCCTTGGTCTTGTGAAGGCTCAATTCCCCCAGAATAGGGGAATACAAGTCAGGAAATTTTTGGAAGAGTGAGCAAGGGGAAGGGGGATAGGATAGGGGGGGTTTGGTGGAGAAAAGGGGAAAGGGGTTAACATTTGAAATGTAAATAAAGTAAATATCGAATAAAAAAGAAAGAAGACTTTATTTCTACCTTTCCAATCCAGTGTCCTCTTATTCCTGGGCAGGACATGGGTTTGTAAAACTATTCAAGAGTTTCACCAGTGAAAGAAATATTTGGAATATTGTCCTAGGGATGAGAGAAACCAATAGCACCATGTGGGGATATGTGATCATGTGTATATAAATATCTGAAGTATAGCTACTCATATTAGGACAACAATGCATACTACATAAATAAAGAATATTTATATATATTGTGTTCTAACTTTTGGTTCATGATTTGTATGAATCTAATAGTGCAAGATGGAAAGAGCAGAACTGTTTGAATACATGTCCTTTATTCCTTAACTTGTCAGAACCCAAGTGATGTCCTCTGAATTGTGAGTTCACATGGCAGCATTCTCACGACATCAATGACTTCTTACTATAGAAGAAGAGTTATCCATACAATCCAGGGTGCTAGATGGTTGTATCTTGACATTTCAGTTCTAGTGATGTACTTGATAATGTCTATAATGAGGTACTTCGTACTATACTATATGGGATGCTGACAGTTCTCTTAAGTTGCAATGCACAGGAATATATGCCTACTTAAGTAGTACATAGAAATTCTCCTCTTATAGTATAATCCATTCACAAATGTCTAGGCTCCTTAGACTGCAAATAGAGAATATATGCTTATTTTCCTAACTTAAACTACTTGCTGATCTGGTACAATATCTGTGAAATTTTGCAGGAGCTTTCCTAGAATATATGCACATAATTATATATATCATTCTTCTAATCTCTACTTCCAGTGTGTATTATTTTTTCCTTCTCCTCTGGTTGGGTCCTCTATTCATGAATCACAAACCCCTAGCAGTTACTTATGGAAATGTTCGTATTTGATGATTCTGAGCACCTCTTAAAGGACTTGGCACCATTTCACTCTTCCAGGCCACTGTGCAGAGATGATTGTGTCTGAAAACTGGCTCACATCTTCCCACTCTAGTATCTTAAAGACTGATACACCATGGTGTGCTAAGTGGTCAGATATATAAGATATAAGAACATCCACTTTAGAGATATTTAAGTGGATCCCAGAAATATTCACCCTGTAAGGTACATCTGAAGTAAATGACTGACAAATTCTGCAGCTCATTCATCAAGGACAATGTCCTGAATCACCATATGGATTTACTAAACAGTCCTAAACAAAGCACTAAGGATCACTGTCATAAACATTATCATATAGACTGCAAAAGATGGATTTTATCATTGTAGTAAGTGTTCTGTAACAGTCATGTGATTAGAGGGCAGGTTATTGGAAAAGGGGAAGAATATGAGTTTGGAATCAGTGATCAATGCATATCACTGCACTTCCTCCCCCAATATCATGAAAGGACCTCTGATGTTCAAAAATCTTTGTGTTGAGCATAGTTCAACATTCCAAGATGGAGGTTGCAAATAACTGTAAACACAGGATTCTGGAAGTAGGGACCAGTGGATTTCTGATATTAACGCTAAGTTTGTCCAAAAAGAGAGTTCAACTACAACAACAAGGGCTATACACTGAAACCCTGCCATGAAAATCAAAGCAATGACATAGGAGCTAAAACCATCCAGTGGAAAAAAGATAGCCTTTTCAACAAATGGTGCTCCTCAACTGGAGGTCAACATGCAGAAGAATGCAAATTGACCCATTCTTATCTCCTTGCACTAAGCTCAATTCCAAGTGAATCAAGGACCTCCACATAAAACCAGACACACTGAAACTAATAGAAAGGAAACTAGGGAAGAACCTTGAACATATGGGCACAGGGGAGAATGCTCTGAATAGAATTCCAATAGCTTATGCTCTAAGATCAAGAATTGACAAATGGGACCTCATTAAATTACAAAGATTTTGCAAGGCTAAAGACACTGTCAAAAAGACTAAGTGGCAACCAACTAACTGGGAAATGATCTTTCCCAACCCTACACCTTACAGAGGGCTAATATCCAATATATACAAAGAACTCAAGTAGTTAGACTCCAGAGAGCCAAGTAACCCTATTACAAAATGGGGTACAGAGCTAAACAAAGAGTTCTCACCTGAAGAATATCTAATGGCTTAGAAGCACCTAAAGAGATGATCATCATCCTTAGTCTTTAGGGAAATGTAAATCAAAACAACCCTGAGATTCCATCTCACACCAGTCAGAATGGCTAAGATCAAAAACACAGGAGACAGCAGTTGTTGGCGAGGATGTGGAGAAAGAGGAACACTCCTCCACTGCTGGTGGGATTGCAAGCTGGTACAAACACTCTGGAAAGCAGCCTGGCGGTTCCTCAGAAAACTGGGCATGACACTCCCAGAGGATCCAGCTATACCACTCCTGGGCATATAGCGACAGGTTTTACCTGCATGCAATAAGGACACATGCTCCACTGTGTTCATAGCAGCCTTATATATAATAGCCAGAAGCTGGAAAAAACCCAGATGTACCTCAACGGAGGAATGGATTCAGAATATGTGGTATATATTTTCACACAATGGAATACGAATCTGCATTTAAAAACAATGAATTCATGAAATTCCTAGGCAAATGGTCAGAACTTGAAAATATTATCCTTAGTTAGGTAACCCAATCACAAAAGAACACACATGGTATGCAGTCACTGACCTAGACACAATTCACATATGAATATATTTCCAAGAAAATGGAAGGAGAAACCCCTGGTCCCGGAAACACTGGATGTAGCGGAATGCCAGGACAGAGAAGAGAGAGGGCACTGAATGGGGAAAAGAGGGATGGTGTGGGGCTTATCAGACTTTTGGAGAGGGAGGAAACTGGAAAGGGATAATGATTTGGAATGTAAATTAAAAAAAATCGGAAATAAAAAAAGGAAAGAGAAGCAAAGCAAAACAAGAATACTTTAACAACAAAGATGGTCATAGCCTGGGAATTAGATATTGATTGAGTGTGAGATCAAGCATTTCTGGTCCAAAATTATTGACCCAATTATGGTAGAAAAATGTGCTAAAATTGACGCCAACATGGGTATAAGCATATACTTTTACTTTGCCTGCCCTAGCTCTGAAAAAAAGATCAAAGCATATATTTATTCATTATAGCCTTAACCTTTATTTGGTCTTGTTCCCAACTAGCTCTTAAAACATAAATTAATTAATCTATACTAATCTATATTCTGACAAACGGTTTGTTAGTTGCCTCTCCTTCAGTCTTGGCCTGCTTTTTCTCTGTATTTGTCTGGTGACATCTGCTCCTTCTTTAATGATGTCATGAAGGACAAGGAGCAATAACGTGATGGGAACTGAAAAAACATCTTTACTATTAGTAACAGAGAATTATCTGGCTGTGGCTAAGCTTGATTATGAGTGGAAAGGAGCATTGCCTTAAGAAAACAATACACATGTTCTGAGGAAATATCTGAGTTAGCATCTATGGAAACACTTTGGAAAATGATTCAATTTGAAAATACTCAGCCAATAATTCTTCCCATCTTCACCATATCTTATCACTATATATTTTTCCACATAATTCGAACAGTAATTTTAGACTTCATGAATAGTGTAAAAATATATGCCATCTCAAACTGGCAATTGTGAATACTATAATTCCATGAAAGTGAGTGATTTCATGAACTTTACAGATATGTCAAGTTTCTGGCTCACATATTTGAGATTGGTACCAAATTTGTTCAATAATTTATTTATTCAATATCAATAATCAGTATCTTCATCTTCAATGCAGTGGGATCAGGTCTCCTATACTTTCCCAGCAGAGCAGCATTCATTCATCATTGTGGATGGAACATCATGAGCTGTGCTCCCAAGTTACAATCCATCACATTTTTCAACTGAAAAAATCCCTCCTGCCAATGGAAGGAAGTTACAGGTTAGAGTTACAGATGCAGCTGACAGTGATGATGATGAAAGAATGTTTGACACATCGTGTTTGAAATTTTCTATCAATCCACAACTTGTATATCTATTTGGTTTTTTCCTTCCAGTAAGGGTAATTTGTAATGAATAAAATATATGTGCAGTTACTTAAAAACAACTTTTACTGCCCTGAATTTGTAGTCTTGTCACAGTAACTCTATCACATATATCTCTGTTATTTTAAGAAAGGAAACCTCAGAGTCTCCTAGGACAGCCTCACTCTCCAGATGTTTCTTTGCACCTGTTGTTTCTGTTTCTCTCCTGGTGAAAATTGGATCTACACCACCCCTGCTGGTCCTGAGCATCCTCAAACTGGGTTGTTTCTGACACACAAGGAACCTGCTCACTTTGTCTCCTGCATGGTAATACAAAGCCCAACTTTAGTGGTGGCAGAGTTCTGCATCAAAGTGAACTTGTTCTTGAATGGATAAAGTGACATTTTAATGCATTCTTATGTTACAGTTCCACACTTTTAAACCATATCCTCTTTTCTATCAGGGGCCTCATAAGTTCTTCCTGAAGGTGAATAGCCACAATGAGGCTCTCACACCCCAACAGTCATGAGCCATCGATATTGAAGTAACAAAATTATTATTATGTCACGATCTATGTAGACTTTTGTTTTTCAGTGTCTGTTTTATAAAATTAGGGATCCAAAAATTATGCATCAAGGTGTAAAATTATTATTTTTCTTTGATGAATTTTTCTGATTACCATTACTCAACAAACCCTTTAATCTCTTTTAATTAATTTTAGTTGAATGTTTACTTTGACTGATATCAGATAACTTTACCAGCTTTTAATATGTTTTCCAGTTGCTTAATGTTTTTTCCATGCTTTTATAAGATTTTGATAAATTTGTTTCCTGAAGACAGAATATAACTGAATTTTTTTAATTAAGTTCATTTGTTGTTTCTTTTTGATGATGCATCGAGGCCACTTACATTTAAGGTTAGTATAAAAAGAGGTTTGCTATTTCCTGTAAATTTGTTGGATGCTTTTCTGTATTCCAGAATATTGTTACATGTAGAGAAGGAACTGATATTAAAATTTGGTTTACAAATTGGTTCTTGATTTGTTCAACAAAGAAGGTGAAAACCAATTGCTTTGCAAATGGAAAGGTGGGATTTTCATGTCCCAGAAGAAAGTGAATGGTAGCACTTCATGTCAGGCCAGGAATGAGAAAGATACAGAAACCATGTAATTTCTCAGGGCATCCAGAACCTGTGGCCTCCACAACTAGCAGTTGGCTGACAAGGTTAGGGCAAGTGATTTCTGTTCCCAACAATAGTGTTACCTGGCTAGTTTTAAAATAAGAATGCTGTCTAGTGTTTTTCTTCCATGGAGCTAGCATGAGAAGAAGAAAGAGAGAAGACAGGTTCGTTGATGCCAGATTGTTGAAGCTAGCTGGAAGGAAGAGGTAGCTTGTGGAGCATGGACAGCAGCTCCTAATTCCCATGTTGCGGGATGGTTATATTTGATCCTGAGCTAAGACAGATGGAACAATGGGAACCAGCTGCTATCACATGCAAAGCACATGAGAAGGTAGTAAAATGTTTTGCAAATTTACACATAACAGTCTTTATTTATTTTCTTGTTTCCATATTAGTTCTGAGAGTATGATGAGCTGTTGTGTTAGATATGGTTCTTTCTTTCCTTGTCTAGCTTGCTTATAAGCAGTGAGAATACCTTTCATCTTTCTTCCTATAAAACATTCCACTAAGAACTTTCTGCAGTGATGACTTGAACATCAAGAGCTGCATCAAATGTATATTCTTGAAATACAATCACTTTTTACATCAATTTTGAAAGAGAGCTTAACAGGGAATAACATTCCTGTTTCACAGTTGCACATTTTCAGAGCTTAAAATAATGCATTCTATGTCCTTACAGTCTTTGTGTTTACTAAAAAAGGGTCTGAGGTAATTCTGTTATTTCTGTTTTTGTATGTGAATTGGTGTTTTGGGATGCTTCTCTAATAATTGTTTCTTTGTTTTTTATATTTGACATCCTGACAGTAATATTTCATGCTCATGACTATTTGGTGTTCTACATACCTCTTGTATTTGGAAGCCTACTTCTTTTTGTAAATCTCATATAATCTCTATCATTTGAAATAAGAAAGCTGTCTGGTGTTTTTCTTCCATGGGGCTAATGTGGGCAGGAAAAAGAGGAAAACTCACAGTTCCAAGTGATTCCGAAAGGAAACCTGAGAGAGCGCCCATTATCAGGTTAACAGTACACCTGAAAGCTCCAGAACAAAAAGAAGCAAATACACAAAAGAGGAGTAGAAGGCAGGAACTAATCAAACTCAGTGCTGAAATCAATCAAGTATAAACAAAACAAACTATTCAAAGAATCAACAAAACCAGATGTTTCTATGAGAAAATCAACAAAATTGATAAAAAACTTAGCCAAACTAACTGAAGGGCACTGAGACAGCATCTAAATCAACAAAATCAGAAATGAAAGGGGAGACTTAACAACAGAAACTGAAGAAATTCAAAATATCATCAGATCCTACTACAAAAGCTTATACTAAACAAAATTAGAAAATCTAGATGAAGTGGACAATTTTCTAGAAACAAAATGGCTGGATATAAAATTAACTCAAACAAATCATTAGCCTTCCTACACTCAAAGGATAAATAGGCGGAGAAGAAATTTGAGAAATGACACCCTTCACAATAGTCACAATTAAGATATCTATTTTCTCCTCTTCCTTTGTCGTTTTATCTTTTTTCTCTTTCTATTTTCTTAATAATAAAACATCAAAGCTATGGGCCACCTCTTATTAAATTCGCCATATGGAGCTAGCTGGTACAAGTGCCATCATAGACTCAGAGATTCAGCCACGCAGACAGTCTGTGAGCACAGGTAACAGGCAAAGAAATCCACATCAGAATGCCTCTGCCTTCTGAGTGAGATTTCTCTACACCCCCGCGCACGCTCACGCGCGAGACCAGCTGGCGGTGTGACCACCCGCTCCCCATTAGGGTGAGGCACGCGTGCATCTTGCCTGCTTCCCCAAAATCCTCACACGGGCTCCATGGCTGCCTGTGTCTTCTGCATATGCACGCTACCTTGGCCCGAGAGCAAGGCCCACCCTCCGCCGGCCCCGCCTGGCGCGTGCCCCTTTTTCCCCATGTTTGCATGCACCAGGCCCAGTACTTTTCTTTTTCTTTCCCACAAAAATTGAAGATTATGATGGAAATTATACAGATAAAATGGTAGGTATAAAAATAATTCTAAGTTGATTGAAAGTGGAATTATAAACCTTGTCAGGTAAAAATGATATTTTCCATGTAAATCTTCAATTCTATTATAAAATGATTCTATTTCATTTTCAATTAATTTAGCAATGTTATTATGCCTAGATTTTACTCTTTCATTTTCCAAGAAAATTGTCAATTTTAACGTGTTTTTCTATATATCTCTTCTATCTTATCAGAAATATTTTCCATATAAATCTTCAATTTTATCACAAAATGTTTTTACTTCCTTTTTCAATAAAAGTACATTCTTTAAAAAAAAAAAAGAAATCAAACGCCAAAAAAAGAAACTTCTTTCAGATAAACACAAGTAATATTTGCTTTTCCCACAGGTCATATACTTCAAAATTCACTAAAATGAATAAAAGTAAATGTGGTTAAATATTTACTCAACAATGAGTATTACAATACTATTATGAATAACTAAATTATAGATATTGCCTATTGATGTGTAAACAAAGAATTTTATCACCAAGGCATGGATATATATATATATATATATATATATATATATATATATGTATATATTTGTAGGTTTTTGATCAGAAAATGAATAGGAAATTTATATTGTTTTAGAAAAAGTGGATGCAATGAGATATAACTGTATTGACTATCGCAAAAGCACAGTCATTAAATGGAGATAAGATTTCTGGTCCTTTAAGCCCATTCTCTGTACCTTATATACTTTTCCATGATTTATGATGAACTTTGATTCTTGGGTGAGAGGATGTTGTCATTGAATCACCTGTTTCTGAATACTCTGTCAATCATTCTCAACAGTCTGACCAGTCATGGAAGTCTACATCAGTCTTTAAACACAGCATGTATAAGCCTCTGTAATAAAGGCTCAGACAGTCTAGTGGGTATAAACGTAAATGTTTATAATGGATTTTGGTTTTTTTCAAGGTGTTTTAGGCATTTTGACTTCATGAACATTAGCAATACACCTAGGGCCTATATCATATCTAAACATAGGCTTTAACCACACTTACCTGGGATGAAGACTTTGCTCTAAATATTGGCCAAAAATAATAAATAAAGTTATGGTTTTTCCCAAGCAATTACCCTCTCACACATGTACTAAAATGACTCTACATCATACTGTAGAGATGTTCATACATTCATGTTTATTCAGAGCATATTATTCATGATCTTTGAGCAGAATATAGAGGAAAGAACCATCTAAGATTTCTAATAAAGCATAAATAAAAAAGGAAAAATGTGTACATATAGAAAAGTGGATGTTACTCAGTGATAAAACATGAATTATCCCATCATTAAATATATGGAACTGGAAAAACTATACTGAATAGGCAACCCATGTCCATGAGGCAAGTGCTTCATATTCTCATTCATACCTGTTCCACAATTTCAATATTGTGTTTGCAGTATTTATTTTTAGAAGCTGAGAGAACAGAATAAGTCCTTTAGAGTATGAGGAATTTACAATGATGATACAGTAAAATAAAGAGAAAAATTGAGAAAAATCATTTCAATATTGAGCAGATTATAAGAGCCAGAGCAGGAGCAGGACTCCAAGAAAAGAGGGTCTCCTGGACACAATTGGAAGCATGCACATATGAATTCACAGAGAGTGTGGCTGCAGGCACAGAGCCTTAACGATGTCAATCAAGATAAAAAAAAATCCCCATGTTGGGAGAAGGAAATGGACACAGGATCTCAGCCCTAACCAAAGAGAATTGTGATTGACTGTCACATGTAAAGGAATAATTAGTTTTCTCCAGTTGAGTCTCACAGGTGATGTTAACCACAGTTAACAATGAAGACATGCTTAGCAGTTGATAGCAAATAAAATAAAATAAAATGAATTCAATATTATTTTTGCAGACACTTTTTCGTAATACAGCCTTGTTCAACTCCTTTTTTCTCACTTAGGTTTTGCCTATGTATCATGACTATGGAGTTTTGATTTCTCTCTCTCTCTCTCTCTCTCTCTCTCTCTCTCTCTCTCTCTCTCTCTCTCTCTCTCTCTCTCTCTCTCTCTCTTGCTCTGTGTGTCTTGTCTTGATTGTTTTGGTTTTGGTTTTGTTTCCGTTTGTTTTTAATCCCCCTTTACATTTCTTTCTGTTTTTTTCTTATATTAAGAAAGAGACAAAGGTGTGCAGTTGCATGAATTCGGAGGTACAAAGGATCTGGAAATAGTTGGGAGGGGAAATCCGTTATTAGAATGCATTGCACTGCTTTTTTCCAAGTCATAGCAACCAAATAAAAACAAGGGAACATAAATCTGCAAACTGTTTACCAAAGAAACTTTACTCTGTTGGAGCATAAAGACATCAAATGTTATGCCTGCAGTGTGGATCCGTTAGTACACTTAGTAAAGAAAACCACAGAGGACACAGAATCCACTCCATATAGAGCTCATCTATGTGGATTCCTGGCCTTATTTCGCCCCCTGCTGGTCATGAGCTCCCCTGAAAATTGTTTTTTTTTAAAAGATTAGAGGAAGTTGTTTGTATTTGATCAAGGATAATAAGTTATTTATAAGACAATTTCGGCAATACTTAGAAATGTATCTAATAATAATTATTAATTACAATAATATTTAATAACAATAAGGAGTGGTTTATGTAGATTATTGAAACAACCTTCAGTGAAAGAAGATTCTTAATGTTTGAGAATTAATGTTAAAATCACATTCAGATGAAGCTTGCTTTTGTTAACATTAACAAACAAAACAAAACTAATCTTACATACATTTTCAATAGAGGCCCTCAGATCATTCTCAGAAAAAAAAAGTATTATTTTGATCTAGAGCTGATTATTAAGGAAGTAAATTATAGTATCATTTTCCCTTTATGAAACACTATTGAATAACCATCTGGACTCAACAATTTCTTTCATGAATGGCCTTCAGTACAACTTTAAATTTTCTCTACAGAAATAAAAATTTTAAATGATTTTGCTTATTATTGGAAATTTTTGTTAATTGCAGTCTTCAAAGTCTAAATCAGGGCTGATTTTGTTACTCGAAGACATACAGTATTAGAGTATATTGTATTAATCCTTAAATGCCTCCTTAATTATGGCAGCAGTTTTGAGTACATTGTTGAGGTTTTTTCTTTTAAATGGATCCAATTAAGTTTTGATTGACCTTTTTTCCCCAGGGAGATAATAAACTAACTCTTATCTTCTTCACTCTTAAGACACACTGAAACTAAAAGAAAAGAAACAAAGGAAGAGCCTTGAACACATGGGCACAGGGGAAAATTTCCTGAACAGAACACCAATAGCTTATGCTCTAAGATCAAGAATTGACAAATGGGACCTCATAAAATACAGTTTCTGTAAGGCAAAGAAAACTGTCAAAAGGACAAAGCAGCAGCCAACAAATTAGGAAAAGATCTTTAACAACCCTACATCCAACAGAGGGCTAATATCAAAGATATACAAAGAACTCAAAAAGATAGACTCCAGAGAGCCAAATAACACTATTGAAAAATGGGGTACAGAGCTAAACAAAGAATTTTCACCTGAAGAATATCGAATGGCTGAGAAGCACCTAAAGAAATGTTCAACATCCTAAGCCATTAGGGAAATGCAAATCAAAACAACCCTGAGATTACACCTCACACCAGTCAGAATGACTAAGATCAAAAAACACAGGAGACAGCAGTTGTTGGCGAGGATGTGGAGAAAGAGGAACACTCCTCCACTGCTGGTGGGATTGCAAGCTGGTACAACCACTCTGAAAAGCAGTCTGGTAGTTCCTCAGAAAACTGGGCAAGACACCCCTGGAGGATCCTGCTATACCACTCCTGGGCACATACCCAGAGGCCTCCCCTGCATGCAATAAGGACACGTGCTCCACTATGTTCATAGCAGCCTTATTTATAATAGCCAGAAGTTTAAAAGAAACCAGATGTCCCTCAACAGAGTAATGGATACAGAAGATTGGTATATTTACACAATGGAATACTACTCTGCAATTAAAAACAATGAATTCATGACATTCTTAGGCAAATGGTCAGAACTGGAAAATATCCTTAGTGAGGTAACCCAATCACAAAAGAACACACATGGTTTACAGTCACTGAGAAGGGGATATTAATCCAGAATCTCGGAATCCCCAAGACACAATTCACATATTATTTGATTTCCAAGAAGTAAGGAGAAACCCCTGGTCTTGGAAAGACTTGATGTAGCAGTGTAGGGGAAAACCAGGACAGAGAAGCAGGAGGGTGTTGAATGGGGAACATAGCGAGGGAAGAGGGCTTATGGGACTTTCAGGAAGGGGGGAACTGAGAAAGGAGAAATCATTGGGAATATAAATAAAAAATATAGAAAATAAAAAAGACAGTTTAGAAGAACTATTAGTGACACCAGTGCCCTGAATTACAAAAATGATATCAATCCAAGAAGAAACAGGAAAAAGAAAAGATATTTAGCAAAAATTTTTAAGAGCTTAAAAACAGTAACAAAACTAAATAGGTACAAATAATTTAGGATGTTAACAAATGCCAGGGGCAACGTTATGTTTTAAGGAATTGGTAAAACTAAATTTTTCTTTATGCTGAATGAATGAACTATTAAGAGTTAAAATAGTTTCTTCATGGTTTACAGTGAAGTTGGATTGCCTGGCATAAGAAAAAAATTTATCCAAGTAACTTCAGTGTTGACAGAGTTCCACTGAAGAGAGAGATGGCTCTAATTTACCTAGGGATAATGAATTATGAATAAGCAATTTTGAGTTGTACCAATATTACTATAGTGTCTTTTTTGAAGCCAGGTTCCTCCTTGCTAGCAGTTGGATCCAGTTCTAGGAGTTATTATTTCTAAAAATGTAATGACAGTAGACAAGAGACTTTTTCCTGACTTTTTCAGTCTACACCTGTGGCAGAGCACCTGTGTTAAGAGGGTAGCACTTTGTGTTCAGAGCAATCTGTGTTCAGAGACCTGCAATGAGAATCCCTCTATGGTGAGTCAGGACTGCACAGGGTCATTGTACATATGAACTCTTAGCAGCTATAGTTAACCCCACAAAACCTGAATGAATCAAGTCAGTCAAAATTAAAGCATGGAAATATGGGAAATAGATGAGTAGAAAGTGTGTTTACTTGTATGTTTAGTCATATAATTCTTATTGCTTGGATCGGCATGGTAGAATATGAGTTTTCGATTTCACATATTTTCCTCACAGGTTAA
Source organism: Tokudaia muenninki (assembly GCA_036184385.1). Lineage (NCBI taxonomy): Eukaryota > Metazoa > Chordata > Mammalia > Rodentia > Muridae > Tokudaia > Tokudaia muenninki. The sequence continues at coordinate 128,610,752 of BTHS01000008.1, forward strand.
AACATCAACCTTCGTGCAAGTGTTCTCTGTTTTACCCACTAAAAAGTGTACTAATGTTTTTTTTTTAAAATATTACAACACGGTGGAGAGGGACATTCAAAAAAACCACAAATTTTGGATCTATTTGCATTTGATAATTGATGACGAAAATATATTCATTTTTCCTAGGAAGTATTCTAAGTGTTGCTTATGTACTAGTGTATGGTACACATATGTGTATATACACAGCAGTTATTAGATGCACTATGTTGTTATTTAATGATATATAAGTGGTCAGTGAGTTGGGAGAGATATATTGAAAGTTCCCATTTGAAGACAGAAGGTTATAGTGAGGTACATATGATCCTGATATATTTTACACATGAATCAAAATGTCAAAGAATAAGCAAGCCCATTGTGAAAAATAAAAATAACAATTTTAAGTATGATTATAATTTACATGTAAATGAATTTTTCACACTGTGAATATTTCACCCATAATAATTTCTACTCTTTTATTTCTTTTTTAAAGTTCTTATTAGATATTTTCTTTATTTATATTTTAAATGTTATCCCTATTCATAGTTTCCCATTTGAAAACCCACTATCCCATCCTTCCTCCCATTGCTCACCAGCCCTGATTCCCTGTATTGGTATTCCTGTACACTGGGAAACTGAGCCTTCTCAGGACCAAGGGCATCTCCTCCTAATGATGTCCAACAAGGCCATCCTCTGCTACAGATGCAGTTTGATCCATGGGTCCATCCCTGTGTACACTTTGGTTGGTGGTTTAATCCCTCAGAGCTCTGGGGATACTGGTTGGCTCATATTGTTGTTCCTCCTATGGGGCTGCAAATAACTTAAGCTCCTTGGGTCCTTTCTCTAGCCCCTCCATTGGGGATTCTGTGCTCAGGCTAATATTGGGCTGAGCACATCCCCCCTGTGTTTGTCAGGCACTGGCAGAACCCCTCAGGAAACAGCTAATTCTGGCTCCTGTCAGCTAGCATTTGTTGGCATCCACAATATTGTTTGGGTTTGGTAACTGTATATGGGATGTGTCACCATGTGGGACAGTATCTGCTTAGCCCTTTCTCAAGTCTCTGCTCCACACTTTGTCTCCGTACCTTCTCCCATGGATAATTTGTTCCCCCTTCTTTTTTTTGCCATTACCATCAAGTTTTATTTTTCTTCGCTCTGGACATTGTGGGCAATCAAACGAGATGTAAAACAAAATGAAATACCAACATTGGAAGGAACATATAAACAGTCCTCATGGAAACAGAAGACTGAGAAATTGAATGGGCCATTTACAAAGGAAGCAATACAGATCTCCAAAAAGCACTCGAAACCACACCATCTTATTGGCAACTAAAAGAGTAACAGGATAATAGTTTCTATTTGTCAAGTTAGTGGAGGTGGTAACAGTGATGACTGCCCTTGTTGAAAGAATCCGGTACCTGGAAAGACTCTCATATGTAGTTACAGAATATGCCATGGAGTAGATGTGTCTGAAGGGCAATTAAATTTACATATCAACATCTTAAATATTTTCATGCTCATCGCTACAGCAACATTGCTTCTAGAAATTTGCCATAGGCAGTGTGTCGATTTGTGTCGCTAATTTGTTCCCCTTTCTAAGAAGGACCAAAGTATACAAACTTTGTTCTTCATTCTTCTTAAGCTTCATGTGATCTGTGAAGTATATCTTGGGTATTCCTAGCTTCTGCTCTAATATCCACTTATCACTGAGTGCATACAATGTGTGTTCTTTTGTGATTGGGTTACCTCACTCAGGATGATATTTTCTAGTTCCATCCATATGCCTAAGAATTTCATTAATTCATTGGTTTTGATAGCTGATAAGTACGATATTGTGTAACTGTACCATGTTTTCTGTATCCATTCCTCTGTTGAAGGACATCTGGGTTCTTTTCAGCTACTGGCTATTATAGGTAAGGGTGCTATGAACTTAGTGGAGTATGTGTAATTATTTCACGTTGGAGCTTTTTCAGGGTATATGCCCAGGAGTGGTATAGCATGGTCCTCAGGTAGTAATATCAGCAATTACTTGAGGAACAGTCAGATAGATTTCCAGAATGTTTGCACCAGCTTGCAATCACACTAGCAATGAAGGAGTATTCCTCTTTCTCCACTTCTTCGCTAGTATCTTCTATGACCTGAGATTTTGATCTTAGCCATTTGGACTGGAGTGAGGTGGAATCTCAGGGTTGTTTTGATTTGCATTTTCCTGATGACTAAGGATATTGAACATTTAGGAACTTCTCACATATTTGGTATTTCTCAGTTTAAAATTCTTTGTTTAGACATTTGCCCAGCAGAGTGATCAGCACCTGGAGGAAGCGCCACAGCCTCTGCCATCTTTGCTCCATACTAGACCAGACAGGGACTCCAAGTAAACAAAAACTTCCCAAGTATAACATCGCTTGGGACACAGCCAGCTAGGGTTCCACCTGTGACCAGGAGTGGGACAGCTCTGTGGTCGTCTGGGTGCCAGTCCTGCTGTGGGACATCTGCCCTGCAGAGTGATCCACACCTGGAGGAAGTGCAGCAGCCTCTGCCATATTTGCTTCTGCGACAGAGCAGACAGGGACTCCAGGTTCAGATATATCCCGAGTATAACATCACTTGGGACACAGCCAGCTTGCCTGAACCCAAGAACTGGGCAGCTCTGTGATCATCTGTGTGCCAGCTCTGCTGTGGGACATTGGCCCGGCAGAGTGATCAGTGCCTGGAGGGAGCACCTCAGCCTCTGCCATCTTTGCTCTGGTGATATACATACCAGTCAGGGACACTCCAGCACACCATCTCCAAGTGGAGCAGGAAGCCAGCCATCTATCCAGTTGCATGGAAGAGTCAAGTAGGACAGGAGAGACCTGCAATGCAGAGCAGAGGAGCCATCTTCTATCACTGGGTACCATATCTAGGGGATACAAAGAGGTAACTAACCACTCAGGAATGCAGAGAGGCATAGTGGTACAATAGGACCACCCCTGCCGCTAACAGGAAACAGCCTGAAACCCTGAGGACACAAGAGCCTAGGAACAGACTGGGAAAGGAGTTTTCTGATTATCAACTGCACCCAGAGTTCATCTGGACCACAGAGGTGCATATCCAAATACAACTATAAGAGAGTGGGTCTTGCAGAAGTACTTACATATCAGTGTTCACAGAGAGAACAGGTCTCCCAGGAACACAGAGAAACCACAGTCAGAGACAGCAACACGAGCTAACACCAGAGATAACCAGATGGCCAAAGGCATAGGCAAGAAGACCACCAATAGAAACCAAGGCAACATGGCTCCATCGGAACCAAGTTCTCCAACAATAGCAAGTCCTGGATACCCCAACACACCAGAAAAGCAAAAACTGGATTTAAAAGTACTGCTCATGATGCTGATGGAGGGCTTCAAGAAGGACATATAAAACTCCCTTAAAGAAATTCAGGAGACCACAAGTTAACAGGGAGAAGCCCTTGAAAAACTAAGGGAAAACACAACAAAACAGGTGAAGGAATTGAACAAAGCTATCCAAGATCTAAAGACGGAGGAAGAAACAATAATGAAATGACAAAGGGAAACAACTCTGAACATAGAAAACCTAGGAAAGAAGTCAGGAGTCATGATTCCAACCATCAACAACAGAATACAAGAGAAAGAAGAGAGAATCTCAGATGCAGAAGAAACCATAGAAAGCATTGATACAACAGTCAAAGAAAATGAAAAATGCAAAAAAATCCTGACCTGAAACATCCAGGAAATCCAGGACACAATGAGAAGACCAAACCTAAGGATTATAGGTATAGAAGAGAGTGAAGATTTCCAACTTAGGGGGCCAGTAAATGTCTTCAACCATATTATAGAAGAAAACTTCCCTAACCTAGAGAAAGAGATGCCCATGAACATACAGGAAGCCTACAGAACTCCAAATAGATTTGACCAGAAAAGAAATTCATCCCATCACATAATAATTAAAACACCAAATGTACTAAACAAAGAAAGAATATTAAAAGCAGTAAGGGAAAAAGGTCACATAACATTTAAAGGTAGACCTATCAAAATTACACTGGACATCTCACCAGAGAATATGAAAGCCAGAAGATCCTGGGCAGATATCAAAAAGAACCTAAGAGAACACAAATGGCAACCCAGACTGCTATATCCCTCAAATCTCTCAATTAACTTAGATGGAGAAACCAAGGTATTTAATGACAAATACAAATTTCTACAGCATCTTTCCACAATTCCAGCCCTTCAAAGGATAATGAATGGAAAACACCAACAAAGGGAGAGAAACTATACACTAGAAAAAGCAAAAAATTAATCCTATTCCAGCAAACTCAAGAAAGATAACCACACAAACATAAAAATTATATCAAAAATAGCAGGAAACAACAATCACTTTTCCTTAATATCTCTTAACATCAATGGGCTCAATTCCCCAATAAAAAAGACAAAGACTAACAGACTGGATATGTAAAAAAGATCCAACATTTTGCTGCTTACGAGAATCCCAACTCACTGTCAAAGACAAACACCATGTCAAAGTAAAGGGCTAGAAAAAAGTTTTCCATGCAAATGGTCCCAGGAAACAAGCTGGATTAGCCATTCTAATATCTGATAAAATTGACTTTCAACCAAAAGTCATCAAAAAAGACATGGAACGACACTTTATACACATCAAAGGAAAAATCTACCAGGAAGAACTCTCAGTTCTGAACATCTATGATTCAAATAAAAGGGCACCATCGTTCGTAAAAGAAATCTTACTAAAGCTGAAAACACATATTGCACCCCTCATAATTGTGGGTGACTTCAACACCGCACTCTCGTTAATGCACAGAGCAGGGAAACACAAAATAAACAGAGACACAGAAAAACTAACAGAAGTTTTGTACCGAATGGATTTAATAGAAATCTATAGAACATTTAATCCTAAATCAAAAGATTATACCTTCTTCTCAGCATCTCATGGTTCCTTCTCCAAAATTGACCTTATAATTGGTCACAAAATAGACCTCAACGATACAAAAATTCGAGCTAATTCCATGCCTCTTATCAGATCACTATGGAGGGAGTAAGAGTGGTCTTCAACAGCAACAAAAACAACAGAAAGCCCACATACACATGGAAACTGAACAATGCTCTACTCAATGATACCATGGTAAAGGAAGAAATAAGGAAAGAAATCAAAACCTTTTTAGAGTATAATGAAAATGAAGGCACAACATACCTTAATTTATGGGATACAATGAAAGCAGTGCTAAGAGGAAAATTCACAGCTGTGAGTGCCTCCAAAAGAAGTTGGAGAAAGCATACAGTAGCAGCTTAACAGCACACCTGAACGATTTAGAACGGAAAGAAGATATAACACCCAAGAAGAGCAGAAGGCAGTAAATCATCAAACTCAGGGCTGAAATTAACCAAGTAGAAAAAAAAGAACTATTCAAAGAATCAACAAAACCAGGAGATGATTCTTGGAGAAAATCAACAAGATAGATAAAAATTTAGCCAGACTAACCAGAGGGCACGGAGACAGTCTCCAAATTAACAAAATCAGAAATGAAAAGGGAGAAATAACAGCAGAAACTGAGGAAATTTAAAAAAATCATCAGATCCTACTACAAAAGCCTGTATTCAACACAACTACAAAATCTGGAGGAAATGGACAATTTCCTAGACAGATACCAACTACCAAAGTTAAATCAGGATCAGATAGACTATATAAATGGTCCCATAACTGCTAAAGAAAAAGAAGTGGTCATTGAAAATCTTCCATCCAAAAAAGGCACAGGACCAGAAGGTTTTAGTGCAGAATTCTATCAGACCTTCAAAGAAGACCTAACAGCAGTACTCTTCAAACTCTTCCACAAAATAGATAGAAGGGACACTACCCAACTCATTTTATGAAGTCACAATTTCACTGATACCAAAACCACACAAAGATCCAACAAGGAAAGAGAACTTCGGACCAATTTCCCTTATGAATATAGATGCAAAAATACTCAATAAAATTCTTGCCAACCGAATCCAAGAACACATCAATATGATCATTCTCGATAAACAAGTAGGCTTCATCCCGGGAATGCAGGGATAGTTCAATATAAGGAAAGCCATCAATGTAATCCACTACATAAACAAACTCAAAGAGAAAAACCACATAGTCATTTCATTAGATGCTAAAAAAGCATTTGACAAAATTCAGCATCCTTTCATGTTAAGTCTTGGAAAGAACAGGAATTGGAGGACTGCCCTCTCTCTCCATATCTTTTCAATATAGTACTTGAAGTTCTAGCTAGAGCAATTAGACAATAAAAGGTCAAAGGGATACAAATTGGAAAGGAAAAAAATCAAACTATCACTATTTGCAGATGATATGATACTATGCCTAAGCGACCCAACGAACTCCACCGGAGAACTCCTACAGCTGAAAAACAACTTCAGCAAAGGGGCCAGATATAAAATTAACTCAAACAAATCAGTAGCCTTCCTATAATTAAAGGATAAACAGGCTGAGAAAGAAATTAGGGAAATGACTCCCTTCACATTAGCCACAAACAATATAAAGTATCTTGGTGTGACTCTAACCAAACAAGTGGAAGAACTTTATGACATGAACTTCAAGTCTCTGAAGAAAGAAATCAAAGAAGACCTAAGTAGACGGAAAGAAATTCCAGGCTCATGAATTGGCAGGATTAATATCGTAAAAATGGCTATCCTGCCAAAAGCAATACGCAGATTCAATGCAATCCTGATCAAAATCCCAACTCCATTTTTTATAGTTAGAAAGAGCAATTATGAACTTCATCTGGAATAACAAAAATCCCAGGATAGCTAAAACTATTCTCAAAAGTAAAAGTACTTCTGGGGGAATCAGTATCCCAATCTCAAGCAGTACTACAGAGCAATAGTGTTAAAACTGCATGGTATTAGTACAGTGACAGGCAGGTAGATCAATGGAACAGAATTGAAGACCCAGAAATGAACCGCACTCCTACGGTCACTTGATCTTTGACAAGGGAGCTACAACCACCCAATGGAAAAAAGATATAGCCTTTTCTTCTTTTTTTCTTAAATCTAAGTTTTTTTTATTTACATTCCAAATGATTTCCCCTTTCCCTATTCCTCTATCCCCGAAAGTACCATAAGCCCTCTTCCCTCTATCTGTTCCCATTCAACCCCCTCTTGCTTCTCTGTCCTGGCATTCCCCTACATCCAGTAGTCCAGGACGAGGGGTCTTTCCTTCCAAATTCATGGAAATCTATTGATATGTGAATTGTGTCTAGTTTATTCTGAAATTCTGGGTTAATGTCCCCTTATCAGTGACTGCATACCATGTATGTACTTTTGTGATAGGTTTACCTCACTAAGGATGATATTTTCTTGTTCTGACCATTTGCCTGGGAATTTTGTGAATTCATTGTTTTTAAATGCTGACTAGTATTCCACTGGGTAAATGTACCACATCTTCTGAATCCATTTGGCCGTTGAGGGACATCTGGGTTCTTTTCAGCTTCTGGCTATTATAAATAAGGCTGTTATGAACATAGTGGAGCATGTGTCCTTATTGCATGCAGTGGAAGCCTCTGGGTATATGCCCAGGAGTGGTATAGCAGGATCCTCCAGGAATGTCATGCCCAGTTTTCTGAGGAACTGCCAGTCTGCTTTCCAGAGTGGTTGTAGCAGCTTGCAATCCCACCAGCAGTGGAGGAGGTTTCCCTTTTCTCCACATCCTCACCAACACCTGCTGTCTCTTGTGTTTTTTATCTTAGCCATTCTGAGAGGTGTGAGATGAAATCTCAGGGTTGTTTTGATTTGCATTTCCCTAATGACTAAGGATGTTGAACATCTCTTTAAATGCTTCTCAACCATTAGTTATTCTTCAGGTGAGAACTCTTTGTTTAGCTATGTACCCCATTTTAATAGAGGTACTTGGCTCTCTGGGGTCTTCCATCTTGAGTTCTTTTTATATATTGGATATTAGCCCTCTGTCAGATGTAGAGTTGGTAAAGATCATTTCCCAGTTTGTTGGTTGCTGCTTTGTCCTTTTGACAATGTCCTTGGCCTTACAGAAACTTTGTAATTTTGTGAGGTCCCATTTGTCAGTTGTTGATCTTAGAGCATAAGCTATTGGAGTTCTATTCAGGAAATTCTTCTCTGTGCCCATATGTTCAAGGTTCTTCCCTAGTTTCCTTTCTATTACTTTCAGTGTGTCTGGTTTTATGTGGAGGTCCTTGATCCACTTGGAATTGAGCTTAGTGCAAGGAGATAAGAATGGGTCAATTTGCATTCTTCTGCATGTTGACCTCCAGCTGAACCAGCACCATTTGTTGAAAAGGCTATCATTTTTCCACTGGATGGTTTTAGCTCCTTTGTCAAAGATCAAGTGACCATAGTTATGTGGACTCATTCTGAGTCTTCAATTCTGTTCCATTGATCTACATGCCTGTCACTGTCCCAATACCATGCAGTTTTTAACATTATTGCTCTGTAGTACAGCTTGAAGTCCATGATACTGATTCCCCCAAAAGTTCTTTTACTCGTGAGAATAATTTTAGCTATCCTGGTTTTTCTGTTATTCCAGATGAATTTTTGAATTGATCTTTCTAACTCTATGAAGAAATGTGTTGGGATTTTGATGGCGATTGAATTGAATCTGTATATTACTTTTGACAAGGTGGTCATTTTTACTATATTAATCCTGCCATTCCATGAGCATGGCAGTTATTTCCATCTTCTGATGTCTTCTTCAATTTCTTTCTTCAGAGACTTGAATTTCTTGTCATACAGATCTTTCACTTGTTTGGTTAGAGTCACACCAAGATACTTTATATGGTTTGTGGCTATCATGAAGGGTATCATTTCTCTTTTTTCTTTCTCAGCCTGCTTACCCTTTGAGTATAGGAAGGCTACTAACTTGCTTGAGTTGATTTTATGTCTGGCCACTTTGCTGAAGTTGTTTATCAGCTGTAGGAGTTCTCTGGTGGAGTTCTTTGTTTTGCTTAAGTATACTATCATATTGTCTGCAAATAGTGATAGGTTGACTTCTTCCTTTCCAATTTGTATCCCTTTGACATATTTTTATTGTCTAATTGCTCTAGCTAGAGCTTTAAGTACTTTATTGAAAAGATATGGAGAGATAGCACACCCTTGTCCAGCTGGTTTGAGTGGGATTGCTTCAAGTTTCTCTCCATTTAGATTGATGTTCGCTACCGGTTTGCTGTAAATTGCTTTTACTATGTTTAGATATGGGCCTCAAATTCCTGTTCTTTCAAAGGCCTTTAACATGAAATGATGCTGAATTTGTCAAATGATTTCCCTGCATCTAATGAAATGACCATGTGTTTTTTTTCTTTGAGAATGTTTATGTAGTGAATTATTTTGATGGATTTCCTTATATTGAACCATCCCTGCATCCCTGGGATGAAGCCAACTTGATCATGGTGAATGACCCTTTCGATGTGTTCTTGGATTCACCTGGCAAGAATTTTATGGAGTATTTTTGCACCGATATTCGTAAGAGAGATTGGCCTGAGATTCTCTTTCTTTGTCAGATCTTTGTGTGCTTTTGTTATTAGCGTAATTATGACTTCATAGACGAGTTGGGTAGTGTCCCTTCTGTTTCTATTATGTAGAATAGTTTGAAGAGTATTGGTGTTAGGTCGTCATTGAAGGTCTAATAGAATTCTGCATTAAAGCCTTCTGAACCTGTGCTTTTTTTGGTTGGAAGACTTCCAACGAACACTTCTATTTCTTCTGGGGTAATAGGACAGTTTAGATGGCTTATTTGATCCAGATTTAATTTAGGTATTTGGTATCTGTCTAGGAAATCGTCCATTTCCTCCAGATTTTCTAGCTGTGTTGAATACAGGCTTTTATATTAGGATCTGATGATTTTTTGAATTTCCTCAGTTTCAGTTGTTTTCTCTCCCTTTTCATTTCTGATTTTGTTAATTTGGATACTGTCTCTATGTCCTCTGGCTAGTTGGGCTAAGGGTTTATCTATCTTTTTGTTTTTCTCAAAGAATCAAATCCTAGTTTTTCTGATTCTTTCTATGATTTTATTTTTTTCGACTTGATTGCAGCTCTGAATTTGATGATTTCCTGCCTTCTACTCCTCTTGGATGTATTTGCTTGTTTTTTTTTCCTGGGCTTTCAGGTGTCCCATAAATTTCTTAGTGTTTGCTCTCTCCTGTTTCTTTTTGGATGCACTTAGGGCTATGAATTTTCCTCTTAGCACCACTTTCATTGTGTCCCATAAATTAGGGTATGTTGTGTCTTCATTTTCATTAAATTTCAAAAAGTCTTTGTTTGGTTTATTTATTTCCTCCTTGACAAGGTTATCATTCAGTAGAGCATTGTTCAGCTTCCATGTGTATGTGGGCATTCTAATGTTTTTTTTTTTGCTATTGAAGACCACCCTTATTCCATAGTGATCTGATAGGAGGCATGGGATTAGTTAGATATTCTTATATCTGTTGAGTTCTGTTTTGTGACGAATTATATGGTCGATTTTGGAGAAGGTACCATGAGGTGCTGAGAGGAAGATATATTCTTTTGCTTTAGGATGAAATGTTATACATACATACAGATAGATAGATAGATAGATAGATAGATAGATAGATAGATAGATAGATAGATAGATAGATGATAGATAGAGATAGATAGATGATAGTTAGATGATAGATAGATAGATAGATGATAGATAGATGATAGATAGATAGATAGATAGATAGATAGATAGATAGATAGATAGATAGATAGATAGATAGATAGATAGATAGAATCTGTTAGTTCCATTTGGTCCAAGGCTTCCATTAGATTCACTGTGTCCCAGTTTAGTTTCTGCATTCCTGAATGATCCATTTCAGAGAGCAGGGTGTTGAAGTTACCCACTATTATTGTGTGAGGTGCAATGTGTGCTTTGAGCTTTAGTAAAGTTTCTTTTATGAAAGAGGATGCCCTTGCGTTTGGAGAATAGATATTCAGAATTGAGAGTTCTTCTTGGTGGATTTTTCCTTTGATCTGCATGTAGTGTGCTTCTGTGTCTTTTTTGATACCTTTATGCTGAAAGTCAATCTTATCTGATGTTAGGATGGCTACTCCAGCTCGTTTCCTGGGACCATTTGTTTGTAAAATTGTTCTCCAGCCTTTTACTCTGAGGTAGTGTTTGTTTTTGACACTAAGGTGTGTTTCGTGCACTCAGCAAAATGCTGGGTCCTGTTTACATATCCAGTCTGTTAATCTATATCTTTTTTTGGAGAATTGAGACCATTGATATTAAGAGAGATTAAGGAATAGTGATTATTGCCACCTGCTATTCTTGACGCTATCTTTATGTTTGAGTGGTTATCTACTTTTGGGTTGGATGAAAGAAGGTTACTATCTTGTTTTTTCCAGGGTGTAGTTTCTCTCCTTGTATTGGTGGTTTCCACCTATTATCCTTTGTAGGGCTGGATTTGTGGAAAGATATTGTGTAAATTTGGTTTTATTATGAAATATCTTGGTCTCTCCATCTATGGTGATAGAGAGTTTTGTTGGGTATAGTAGTCTACCCTGGCATTTGTGTTCTCTTAGAGTCTGCATGAGCTCTGCCCAGGATCTTTCTGACTTTCATAGTCTCTGGTGAGAAGTCTGATGTGATTCAGATAGGCTTCCTTTATATATTACTTGGCCTGTTTCTCTTACTGCTTTTAATATTCTTTCTTTGTTTAGTACATTTGGTGTTTTGATTATTATGTGTTGGGAGGTATTTCTGTTCTGGTCCAGTCTGTTTGGAGTTCTCTAGGCTTCTTGTATGTTCATCGGCATCTCTCTCTGTAGGTTAGGGAAGTTTTCCTCAATAATTTTGTTGAGGATATTTACTGGCCCTTTAAGTTGTAAATCTTCCCTCTCATCTATACCTATAATCCTTAGGTTTGGTCTTCTCATTGTGTCCTGGATTTCCTGGATGTTTTGGGTTACATGTTTTTTGCATTTTGCATTTTCCGTGACTGTTGAGTCAATGCTTTCTATGGTATCTTCAGCACCTGAGATTCTTTCTTCCATCTCTTGTATTCTATTGTTGATGTTTCCATCAATGACTCCTGATTTCTTCCCAAGGTTTTCTATCCCCAAAATTGTCTCCCTTTGTGATTTCTTAATTGTTTCTACTTCCTTTTTTAGATCCTGGATGGATTTGCTGAGGTCCTTCACTTGTTTGTATTTTCCTGTATTTCGTTAAGATATTTTTGCGTTTCCTCTTTCAGGAATTCTGCATGCTGACCCAAGTTCTCCAGTATTTCTCTAAGCGATTTTTGTGTTTCCTCCTCATGGGCTTCCATCTGTTGATGCATATTCCCCTGCATTTCTTTAAGCGACTCTTCTGTTTCCTTTGTAAAGGCATTGACCCATTGATTCATTTCTTTATGAGATTTGGTGTTGCCTACCTATGTGCCTCCATCTGTTGACCTATATTCTTCTGCATGTCTTTATGCGATTTTTGTGATTCTTTTGTAAGGGTATCTACCCGTTGATTCATTTCTATAAGCGATTTTTGTGTTGCCTCCTTATGGGCCTCCATCAGTTGACCCATATTCTCCTCCATTTCTCTAAGCAATTTTTGTGTTTCCTTTGTAATGGCTTCTACCCGTTGATTTATGTTCTCCTGAATTTCTTTATGAGACTTATTTGTGTCCTTCTTGAAATCCTCTAATAGCATCATGAGAAGTGATTTTAAAACCAGGTCTTGCCTTACAGGTGTTATGGGGTATCAAGGACTTGCTTCTGTTGGAGAATTGGGTTCAGATGGTGCCATATTGCCTTGATTTCAGTTAGTAACGTTCCTACGTTTGCTTTTTGCTATCTGGTTACCTCTGGTATTAGTTGGTCCTGCTGTCACTGGCTGTTGGTTGAACCTCCTGTGGAGACTGCAAGGCTATTTCTGCCCCTGCCGCCCTTGATTACCGGGATTCCCCTGGCACAGATTGCTGGGGCCTGCCCTGCTCCTGAGTGACTTTGGAGCCCTGATGTGCCTTGTCCCATGAGTTGTCATATTGGGGAATCCCTGCACATTCAAAGGCTCAGGGTAGTAGATCCCTGGAGCAGAGGTCGCCAAGGGGAAGCTGGTGTGCTCCCGCCCTGTGCGGGTGCAGTCTCTCCCAGTGCAGATACCTCTGCAGGGTAGATGTCGCACAGCAGAGCTGGCATGTAGGTGACCCCAGAACTGTCCAGCTCTTGGGAACAGGGGGAACACAAAGCTTGCTGAGACCCAAGCGATATTATGCTTGATTGTCCCTGCATCTGGAGTTCCCAGTTGCCCTGTTGCCAGAGAAAAGATGGCAGAGTGAACTCTCAAGATAGACTTTTGAATAGATGGCTCTGGTTCAACTGGAGGTCAGCATGCAGAAGAAGACAAATCAATCCATTCTTATCTCCTTGTACTAAATTAAAGTCCAACTGGATTGGGGACCTCCACATAAAACCAGACACACTGAAACTAATTGAAAAGAATCTGGGGAAGTGCCTTGAGCACATGGGCACAGGGGAAAATTTCCTGAACAGAACACCAACAGCTTATGCTCTAAGATCAAGAATTGACAAATGAGACCTCATAAATTTACAAAGTTTCTGTAAGGCAAAGGACACTGTCAAAAGGACAAAATGGCAACCAACTAATTGGGAAAAGATCTTTACCAAAACTACATCCGACAGAGGGCTATTATTCAAGATATACAAAGAACTCAAGAAGGTAGATTCCAGAGAGCCAAATAACCCTATTTAAAAATGGGGTACAGAGCTAAACAAAGAGTTCTCACCTGAAGAATACCAAATGGCTGAGAAACACCAAAAGAAATGTTCAACATCCTTAGTCATCAGGGAAATGCAAATCAAAACAACCGTGAGATTTCACCTCACACTAGTCAGAATGTCTAAGATCAAAAACTCAGGAGAAAGCTGGTGCTGGCAAGGATGTGGAGAAAGAGCAACACTCCTCCACTGCTGGTGGGATTGCAAGCTGGTAAAACCACTCTGGAATGCAGTTTGTCGGTTCCTCAGAAAACTTGGCTTAATACTACTGGAGGACCCAGCTATACCACTACTGGACTTATACCCAGAGGACTCTACAACATACAATAAGGTCATATGCTCCACTATGTTGATAGCACCCTTATTTATAATAGCCAGGAGCTGGAAAGAATCCAGATGTCCCTCAATGGAGGAATGGATACAGAAAATGTGGTATATTTACACTATGGAATACTACTCAGCTATTAAAAACAATGAATTCATGAAATTCTTAGGCAAGTGACTGGAACTGGAGAAAGTCATCCTGATTGAGATGACCCATTGACAAAAAATCACACACGATATGAACTCACTGATAAGTGAATATTAGCCCAGAATCTTGGAATACCCAAGGAACAATTCACATATCAAAGGATACCAAGAAGAAGGTAGGAGAGGGGCCTGGTCCTGGAAGGGCTCAATGTAGCAGTGTAGGGGAATATCAGGAAGGGTAGGAAGGAGTAGTTTGGTTGGGGAGCAGGGGAAGGGAAGAGGGCGTATGGGAATTTTTGGGAGGGGGGGACCAGTAAGAGAGAAATCATTTGAAATGTAAATAAAGAATATACCCAATAAAAAATTTAAAAAATAAAAAAAATCTTTGTTTAATGTTGTACTCCATTTTTTATAGTGTTATTTTTTTCTCTGGAGTCTAACTTCTTGAGTTCTATGTATATATTGGATACAAGTCCTCTACCGAATGTAGGGTTGTAGAAATCTTTTCCCATTTTCAGTTGCCATTTTGTCCTATTGGTGGTGTCCTTTGCTTTAAGAAGCTTGGTAATTTTATGAGGTTCTACTTTCCAATAATTGATCTCAGAGCGAAAGCTATTGGTGTTCTCTTGAGGAAATGTTTCCCTGTACCAATGTGCCTAAGGCTCCTCTGCACTTTCTTTTTTATTAGTTTCAATGTATCTGACTTTATGTGAAGATCATTGATCCACTTGGACTTGAGCATTAAAAAAAGAAAGGATTGACTTGCATTCTTCTGCATGCTAACCAGTCATTTAACCAGCAACATTTGTTCAAAGGCTTTATTTTTCCACCAGGATTGTTTTAGCTCCTTTGTCAAGTGACTACTGGTGTGTGAGTTCATTTCTGGGTCTTCAATTCTATTCCATTGATCTTCCTACCTCTCTCTGTACCAATACCATGCATTTTTTTCACAATTGCACTGTAGTACAATTTGAGGTCCAAGATGCTGATTTTCCAGAAGTCCGCTTATTGTTGAGAAGAGTTTTCCCTATCCTGGGTTTTTTGTTATTCCAGATGAATTTAAGAATATATTGTGCTCTAACTTTGGGTTAACAAATTGAATGCACCTAATATTTCAAGATATAAGGAGGAAGACCAGTTGAATGCTTGTCCTCTCTTCCATAACTGGTCAGAACCCATGTGATGTCCTACAAATTTTCAGTAAACAAGGCAACATCCTCAGGGCATCAGTGATTTCTTACTAAGAACGAACAGTTTTTCCTACAATCCACAGTGCTAGATGGTTGTATATGGGCATTTCAGAACCCCAGATGTGCTGAGTAATGTCTATATTGCCATACTTCATATGATAGTATATGAGATGCTAAGGGCTCACATAGGTTGCAATGCATAGCATTGCTTGCCTACTTAAGTAATATGGATACTTAGACATCCTCGCCTTATAACCTATATACAAATGTCTGGGCTCCATAATATTAGTAGGTAATAGGAGTTTATTCTCTTAAGTTAAACTAATATGAGGATCATAATGCTTGCTGATCGGGTACAATGTCTGTGCAGAATATTTCCTTGAATAAATGGACATAGTGATTTATACCATTTTTCTATTGTTTTGTATTGTTTTTCCCTTCTCCTCTGCTTGGGTCCTCTTTTCATTGATCACAAACTCACAACACTTCCTATTCGACCTCTCTTTATGTGATAATTATGAACACTACTGAAGGGACTGGTATCATTTTCACTATTCCAGGTCCCTTTGCAGATAGGATTCTGTCTGGAAACTGGCTCACATCTTCTCACTTTGATTTCCTCAATGATTGATACTCCATAGTATCCTTAGTGGTCAGATATAAAAGATGCAGGAACAGCCACTTTAGAGATGTTTTGGTGAATCTCTGGATATTCATTCTGTCAGTTAGTCTGAAGGAAATTACTGACAAATTCTACAGCACATTTGTTTAGGACAATGTCCTGAATCACCACTAGAATTATTATACAGTCCTCAACAAAGCATTGAGGAACATTGTCACACACCCTATCCCAAAGACTATAAAGATGGTCTTGTATCTTTGTTGTTATTGTTCATAGCAGTCATTTGATTACAGAGCAGGATATTGGGAATGAGGAGGACTATGAGTTCGGAATCAGTAATCAATGCATAATCACTGAATCTCCCAAATCATATCTCATTAAAGAACCTGAGATAATTAAAAAAATGTTGAGGGTATGTCAACATACCAAGATGGTGGTGTCAAATATCTTTTATCCCAAGATTTTGAAGGTAGGGACATGGGGATTTCTGAGTTCAAGGCTATCCTTGACTACAGATATGAGTTCCAGTACAGTTAGTGGTATACAGAGAAACCCTTTTGACCAGAAATTACTGGAAACTTTCCATTCAGGTTGTACATGAACATAGCAGGTTGTGCATGAACATAGCAGAAATAAACAAACGTGTTTTGTAGCTCCATGATGTTCTAACATATAGAAAATATGAATTACACAAGATTTGGGGCCTTTGCCCCATTTGTTTACTTGAATGACCTTTGTTGACTGAAAAAAAATCTTATAAACAATATATTCTCATCACTCCTTTCGTTTCCTGAACTTCTCTTAGATCCTGATTCCTTTCCTCCCAACCCAACTTATAGCCTTACTTTTTCTCACTCTTTAACCAAACACAAACAAAAAATAAAACAAGAATCACTTTCTGTCTCTTTGTCTCTCGCTCTCTCTGCTACTATTCACCCTATCTTGTTATATATATATATATATACACAAACTCAAAAGAAGACAAGATCTGAAACCAAATATATATGAAAAAACTAATAAGAAAAAATGCCTAAATTAAGCTATATGAGAAAAACAATCTACAAATATGTCATTGGGTTGGTTTTGTTTGTCCACCTCCTGGGCATAAGACCTACTGTCAAGTGTGGTTAATACAGGAGTAAACCCCCACTGAAGAAGACTTAGATTCCATTGTAAATTAGTACCAGGTGCACACAGATTCTTACCTAGTGGTGGGAGTACATGTCTAATTCCCCCTATCTGGATAGAGTCCCACTGGCTTGAATCTATATAAGCCCTGTGCTTGTTCCCACAGTCTATGTGCATTCACATGAGAAACAGCCCCATTGTATCTAGATAAGGATGTTTCTTTAGAGTCATCCATTTTCTCTGGTTCTTACAATCTTCCTGTGCAGTGGTACATTAGTCCTGGGAGGAAGGATGGCTGAGGACAACCCATTTAGTACCAGTGCTCTACAAATTAACCATTTGTAGTTCTCGCCTGCTTCCCATCTACTGCAAAACATGTCTCTGATGATGGGTAAAGGACATACTGGTTTAAGTAAATGGTTTTGTAAAGAAAAATCATTTTATTGATATGTTGCTCTATCAGAACATTGGCATATGTTTTTCCCTTAGGGCCATGACCTATCCAATTTCAGTTTCATGCCAGTTCCAGCAGATTCATCCATGGGAAACCCTAACCCTAATCTCATAGGAATTAATTCCATCAAAGAATAAATGATGAATCCTACTATGTTTCTGCCACTATTGTATCAACATAACCCACAGAGAGGTAACTATTATAGATGGCAGGAATCATAGCTACATTAATTTTTACCTCTCTCATCCAATGCCATAAAAACTAACTCCAATACTATGAACACTAATGAGTAGGAATGAAATTTCTACTTGGGCACAAGCTGAAGCTTTCTCTGTTCAGTGAGATGTATAAGTGTTGTCTTGAACAATGTTCTGTTAAAATTAGTATGTGGAGAGCCACCAATAGACTTCAGAAGAGCCTGGATTATTTGGGAGTATCTGTGGACAATCTTTGGTTGGTGACTCAATTTGAGAATACTCATCCAGTAATTCCCATCTTCACCATATACAGCTGTTTACAGAAGGTGAACATTATAATAATTTTGAATCTTCTATTGTGGATTATTTGAAGCCTAAGACTTAGTGGAACCACAGCTCTGAACCACCTGGTGTAGGCACCAAGTATCTATCATCTTTATAAAACAAAACATAGACAGAATCATTTATGAACATCTTAATAGGGACCTAGGGTGAATAACAGGAATAGGAAGCTCTTAACCTAAGAGCAAACAGGAAACCACAGATGCCAGCAGGAAAGCTGTGGCATTACACACTTATGATACAACAGGAAGGAACAGAGTTGAGAACAATCCTGAAATACTGGAGAGCTGAAAATACTGAGGCTGTGTCACTGTGCACTGTGAATACAATAGTATGTGGCAGTCTCTGAAGTATTTGCACTGGATATCTTGAGGACTACGTGGTTGCTGGAGATGTCCTTGGAGATTGTGAGCCGGTTCTTCAAGGATGGGTTGTAGTACCTATCATCATCCCACCAAATGGTTGCCAGACACTCAGAACCATTCCCTGAAGACTAACGGATCCAGCCCACACTCATATTAGTAGTGCTCAGGGAAAACCCAGAGAAAGAACAAGTCAGAGTGAGGGTTTGGAAAGTCTGCAATATCCCAAGGCCAGACTCTTTCTAGTAACCTGGGACAGGACATCTATGGAGAAAAAGAAAAGGAAGAAAATAAGTTTAAAACAGGTGAGGATAGAAAAGTTCATCCGTTAGGGAGCCTTGGAACTCACATGCAGGGACAATCAGCAGCAGGAATGAGGAAGTAAGCCTGTCCATGGCTACACACTAGTGAGGGCACAGCCCCAGCTTTGGCTTTTCAACCAGAGTTTGTGTAGATCCAGGAGAGATTTGCATTCCCTCACCAGGTGCTACATCTGATTGTATACTTAAGTTTCGGGACTCAAAAGATATAACTCTATGATAGAAGATGCAGTAGCCTTCAACAGAGTTCCTTTCTGCTTCCCATCAAGAGTAAGTAACACATAAGACCAGGTTCCTCAATATACAACACTTCTGTTGAGTGACATTGGGATACAATAGGGTTCAAGGAGACCCTCACTCTAGCATGAAGGGTCCTGACTTTGTTCACTCATCTAAGAATCACTTCCCTATGTTTGTGCATAGAGGACAGATGAGGAGCTCAATGGGAAGATTTTAGTCCTACCTTAATGACACTGTTTCTAGAGCCTATGTGATTCTTATCCCTATATATTTTCTGCAAAATTGGTACAATAATTGTAGACTTCTTGCATAGTATAAGTAAGAGTATATACCATCTTAAGGCTGGCAATTATGAATATTGTAATTCCATGAAAGAGAATGATTTTATTAAATTTACTGATATGTCAAGTTCCTGGATGACATATTTGAGATTTCCATTTATTCAACAATCAGTAGCACCATCTTTATACTGACATGCATTTGTGACAACTTTAAAAATCCACAGCAGATAATATAAACTCTAAGCACAGTTTATTCAATTTTCTCAGATGCTGATGCTCTTGGAAGAAGGCACAGTGAACCTAGGATCCTGGAAAACACTGCACACAATGTTAGGGTATATTTTCACTGCCTTTAGAAATATTAAAACATAGTGTATTCTTCTTTATTCTAATCAGTATTGCTGGTTTAGAACTTAGAGAGAATAAGATGTGTCTAAATTTGGTCAACTTTACACAGTGAAGTTTTTTTTGGCATGAACATGATTGAATTTATGGAAGAGAGCTTGAGTAGATGACTGATTTCATTAAAGAAATCTACAACAAAAGCAATCATGTCTGTTATGAATAAAACATGTTCAGATTTTCAGTTTTCAAAAGAAAAATATCAAGGTATGTCCAAACCATAAAATAAGATCTTAGCATTAAGTTGTATCAATATGAGAAAAAGAAATATATCCCAGAATGCTGAGTGCCATCTGAGGCCCTGAACACTTTGGGTAAAGTGTGCAATAAGACCTGCACTAACACTTAGGTTCTTTTTCCAAGGGGTTGTCACTGTTAAAATGACTTTTTATTTGCTGGGTGTAGGGAGGCAGCCACATCAGGGATTCTTTCTTGTAGGTTTTTCTTGATGTTGCAGAGGAGGAAGAGCATTGGCTGAGGGTAAGACTTGGTCTTACCATATATTTAGGGTTCCTCTACAGCAAAAAGTTTACTTATCTAAGTCTAAGTTGCTATGCTATTGTAGCTGTGTTCCTCTGAGACCAGAGACTGCAATCTCAGGCACTTAGCACCACATTCTAAAACAGCAGGAGATTAAGTAAAAGATCAATTGCTAGAGCCTTTTCCCTATTGTCCAGATGCCTCTTGCTTGTTTGGCTATGGGGAAGTTTGGAGCAATAGACTGCTATTGAACCAGGAGAAGAGAATAACGCTCACAGAAGAAAAAACTTTTACATAAGCAAACATGCATAACTCACATAAATTCATACACAGCTTCATGCGTGCTCATTTATGCATTTTCATTCAAATACAGTTGGGACCAACTTGCATGCATTCTCACAATTACATACTTACATGCACACATGCATACATTCTCACATTACATTTTTACACACACATCCATACTTACATATGAATATGCAGCAAATGAACAAGCACCGGTGCAGAAAGTACTCACTCATTCTGGATGAAAAATGGGCTCCAATATTTATTGCGTAGAGAAAGAAAAAGTATAAACCCTTTTAATGCTAGATTAATTAAACCCACGAGTGTAATAAAAAAAAAAAACTTTGTTCCTTTTAATAAGACTAAGCCTGCCTTGTTATTAAGAAAGGACCTGTTCTGTCCCATGATAAGGAGAAGCCTGCCTACTGCTTCTGCTCTCTACAGCTTCTTCTTCTTTCCTCTTTCCTTCTGCATTCTGCATATTGTTCTCTTAGTATATTATGTTACCTACAGTTTCTAAGTTATTCCACTCAGCAATCTCCTTCTAATCTTGCTCTCTCCCCCTGCTCTGATTTCACAATAATGCACTTATTGTGAATGCCTTTTCTCCCGATGTTGTGGCTATAGTTGTAAGTTCTTCTTGAATTTAGTTCTATCTAAAAAGTATTCTGATTAAAACTTCTCAGCTCAGTTCCTCTCTCAGCTCATTTTTTTCTCACGTCCATTCTTCTCACATCAGTTCCTCTCACCTCAGTTCCACAGTTCGGACTCTTCTCTTTGCCCTCAGCCCTTGAACATCTTGCAGGATACATGATAACATGTTAAAAAGTTCAACAAAATTTCACACACAAAATAAAATCATAAATTGAAATAGAACTGTACAACAGAGAATGTTTACATGCACATCCTTTAGGCGAAGTTATCTAACTAAACATCCGTCACCTGTAGTAACTCCACAGGTTCAGTGAAGGTTTAAAAACCATAACTAAGGTATAAGTGAAATTTTGTATAAATAAACTCAGTCAATATTTATCTTCTGTCCCAGAACCTATAATAAATCATTAGTTACCTTTCTCTTTTATTTATTTTCTACATTCTTTATTTACATTCCAGATCTTTTCCCCTTTCTCAGTTCCCCCCTCCCTGAAAGTCCCATAAGCCCTCTTCCCTCCCCGTGTTCCCCATTTGCTGAAGAATTTCATGAATTCATTGTTTTTAATTGCTGAGTAGAATTCCATTGTGTAAATATACATGGAAATTATTTCTGATAAAATTGAAGAAATATATAGAAAAACATGTTAATATTTATTTCATGGAAAAATTATACAGATAAAATGGTAGGCATAAAAGTATTCCTAAATTGATGAAAAGTGGTATTATAAACATTTTCTGATAAAACTGAACATCTACAAGGAAAATCTGTCTGATAAAACTCAAGAAATATACAGAAAAACACATTAAAACTGACCATTTCATGAAAAATTATACAGATAAGATGGTAGGCATAAAAATATTCCTAAATTGATTGAAAGTAGAATTAAAAACATTTTCTGATAAAATTGAAGATTTACATTGAAACTACCTCTAATAAAATTGAAGAAGTTTATGCAGATAAATTGGTAGGAATAAAAATATTCCTAAATTGATGAAATCAGAATTATAACACTTTTCTGATAAAATTGAAGATTTATCTGGAAAATATTTCTGATAAAATTGAAAAAAACATGGAAAAACATTAAAATTGAAGGTTATCATGGAAAATTGTATATAAAATGGCAGGCATATGAATATTTCTAAGTAGGTTGAAAGTGAAATTATAAACATTTTCTGATAAAATTGAAGTTTTACATGGAAAATATCTCTGATAATATTGAATAAATATATAAAAAACGCACTAAGATTCAGTATTTCATTGAAAATTATACATATAAAATGGTAGGCATAAAATTTTCCTAACTTTTTTGAAAGTGGAATTATAAACATTTTCTGATAAAGTTGAAGATATACAAGGAAAATATTTCTGAGAAAATTCAAGAAATATATAGAAAAACATGTTAAAACTGACTACTTTATGGAAAATTATACAGATAAAATGGAAGGTATAAAATGTTCTAAATAGATTGAAAGTAAAATTATAGACATTGTCTTATAAAATTGAAGATTTACATGGAAAATATTTCTGATAAAATTGAAAAACAATATAGAAAAACATTAAAATTGAAGATTATCATGAACAATTATACCGATAAAATGGTAGGCATAAAAGTATTCCTAAATTGATTGAAAGTGGAATTATAAACATTTTCTTACAAAATTGAAGATTTGCATGGAAAATATTTCTGATAAAATTGAAGAAAAATATAGAAAAAATGTTAAAATTAAAGATTATCATGAAAATAATACGGTTAAAATGGTAGACATAAAAAACATTACTAAATTGAAAGAGGAATCAAAAACATTTTCTGATAAAAGTGAAGATTTACATGAAAAATGTTTCTGCTAGACAGTTTTTCGTTGGGGAATTGAGTCCATTGATGTTATACGATATTAAGTAATAGTGATTGTTGCTTCCTTTTATTTTTTATGTTCTTTTTATGTTTGTGTGTTTACTTTCTTTTGGGTTTGTTGGAAAAAGATTACTTTCTTGCTTTTTCTAGGGTGTAGATTCCCTCCTCGTGTTGGTGTTTTCCATCTATTCTTTTGTAGGGCTGAATTTGTGGAAAGATATTATATAAGTTTGGTTTTGTCACAGAATATCTTGTTTTCTCCACCTATGGTAATTCAGAGTTTTGCTGGGTATAGTAGTTTGGGCTGGCATTTTTGTTCTCTTAGGGTCTGTATGAGATCTGCCCAGGATCTTCTGGCTTTCATCTTCTCAGGTGAGAAATCTAGTGTAATTCTGATTGACCTGCCTTTATAGGTTACTTGACCTTTTTCCCTTATTGCTTTTAATATTCTTTCTTTGTTTAGTGCATTTGGTGTTTTGATTATTATGTGCCAGGAGGACTTTCTGGACTGGTCCAGTCTGTTTGGAGTACTGTAGGCTTCTTGTATGTTCATGGGCATCTCTTTCTTTAGGTTAGGAAGTTTTCTTCTATAATTTTGTTGAAGATATTTACTGGCCCTTTAAGTTTGAAATTTTGACTCTCTTCAATACCTATAATCCTTAGGTTTGGTCTTCTCATTATGTCCTGGATTTCCTGGAGGTTTTGGCTCAGGAGCTTTTTGCATTTTGCATTTTCTTTAATTGTTCAGTCAATGTTTTCTATGGTATCTTCAGCCCCTGAGATTCTTTCTTCTATTTCTTGTATTCTGTTGTTGATGCTTGCATCTATGACTCCTGAATTCTTTCCAAAATTTTCTATCTCCAGAGATGTCTCACTTTGTGATTTCTTTATTGTTTCTACTTCCATTTTTAGGTCCTGGATGGTTTTGTTCAGTTCCTTCACTTGTTTGTGTTCTCCTGTAATTCTTGAAGGGATTTTTGTATATCCTCTTTAAGGGCTTTTACCATTTGACCCATGTTCTCTTGTATTTCCTTAAGGAAGTTATCTATGTCCTTCTTCATGTCCTTTAACAGCATCGTGAGATGAGATTTTAAATCCAACTCTTGCTTTTCCAGTGTATTGGGGTATCCACGGTGGGAGAACTGGGCTCTGATGTTGCCAAGTAGCCTTGGATTCTATTGGTATGGTTCTTGTACTTGCCTTTTGCCATCTGGTTATCTCTGGTGCTAGTTGGTCTTGTTGACTCTGGCTGGAGCTTGCCCCTCCTGTGGGCCTGAAAGCCTGTGTCTGTACACCTGGGAGACAAACTCTCTTCTGGCAGGGTCTATGTACAGAAGGTTGTGGAGCTGTCTGCTTCCCTGAAGCAAATGGCAGCCGGAAGGGACGACTCCTGTCCCAGCTGCTCCACTTATTGTATGCCCTGTACCCTCCTAGCTGTACCCCTCCAGAGAGAAGGTGGAGATCTCACCTCTGCACTCAGAAGTGTAATCACTGCTGGTAGATCATTCTCTCCTGGCAGGCTAAGCACAGAAGACTTTGGAGCTGCCTGGTTCCCTGCTACAAATGACGGCTGGAAGAGCATTAGTTACCTTTTTAAGACTTTTTGTTAATTGTTTTACCACTTGGAATGTGCTTGGGGTAGGAAAGTGTCTGGTTTCCACCTAAGAACAATTAATTAATGACATTTGGGAGACTGGCAGTGTTCTCACTGCCTTTTTGACAATCAGAAAAGTCCCACTATAAAAGAGCTTAATAATCACAGATATTTTAGGATTTCTTATAGGATCTTCATAAAATCTTAAGTCACCTGTTTTTGTAAATACCAATATTACAAGACAGTAAGTACATCTTTGTTGATCTTTAGAGATCTAATCCAAAGGGGTGTGTCATTAATTAGTGATTGTTATATATGTTTAATAATAGCAGGAAAGGCATATTAATAGCAGGAATATTTCCCAAAATGAATGCCTTACAGCCTTGCTTCATAAGGTGCACCTGTCACAGATTATATGATAATCTGAAGCAAACCATTTCAGCATGATCACTTGCTACTTATCTTATCACATTATGGCTCCTGACATAATCTATGAGTAAATTGTGCATCTGGAAACAGAAGAATTTCTGACATTGTCTCCAGGAGACTGAAATACCATAATGTATGCCTTCATCAGGCAGGAAGAAGGGTCTACAAGAAGGTAAAGTTCGTGAAATGGTTGACACAGAGGCTAAGTTGCCAGATTTGGATGAAGGGACAGAGAACAGAAATACAAATACAGCTTATTCCTGCACATTGGAATGTCAGAAAATAGACTCTTCAGAAGAGACAATGTCAAAACTAACCAGGAGCACAAATGTTGTGTTTCACATGCTTTGTCCATGGAGAACATAAAAGTGTGGTGTTGTCTTAAGTCTTTGATATGAGCTGCAATGGATGAAGATATTTTTCCTAAGTTTTTCAGATGTGTTTGAAGAAATTCAGGTCCAAATCAATAAATGTACAGACAGAGATGTGAACAACATGGTACAAAATTATAAATATTTATAATTAGAATAAAAATACATATATGTAATCCAATAAAATTTTATACAAATTTATATGTAAAGCACCTTGCCTATTGGGGCCCAAAAATTGGAAAATATTACTCTAAATGTGGAACACATTAACTCACTCACTTAGATTATAACACTGCTATAATTTACAGCTTTCAAAATTCATTTACTCAGGTGTGCTCAGTTAGAGAGCCTATTTCCAACTCAGCTAGAGTGTTTATGTATAACTAATCAGTGCTGTAAGCATTGTTGAGGCTCCATGTTCATCACAAGGACATATGAGGAGAAAAGAACTAAAAACTGAACATGTATTAGCTAAGGTGGAACTACCAATCAATCCTTCAAAAACTCTCACACACTTGATTGAAAATGACTGTACTATCATGAGATTCATTTGAGGAGGTCATGTTATATGTTGATGTTGTGAGTGATAGGATTCCAATATGCACAGAGTACAGCAGCAACCAGACATTCCGTTAGATGACTTGTAAAGTCTGCAACCAGAGGTAGGATGGAATTTCATGAAGTGCAAATAGAATAGAGCCAGGGGAAAGAAAGTGAATCTCTTATCAGGAATTATAAGAATCTCGGGTATATCCACAGTAGGCAGGAATTCTAAAATTCTAAGAGTGAAATGTCCCATGACAGAAGAATGGATATAGAAAATGTGGTTCATTTACATAAAGGAATACTACTCACCTATTAAGATTGAGGAAATCCTGATTTTTATAGGCAAATAGATGGAATTAGAAAATAAGTATTAACCTGAGCAACGCAACGCAGACCCAAAAAGGCTTGCATGTTATGTACTCACTAATAAGTAGATATTAGCACCCCTGAAATAAAGCTACACAATAATCAAGATACTGTCCACAGAACACAAAAAGGTCAATGAGCTGAAGTGCCCAAGTAATGGTGCCTCAGTCTCACCTGGGAGAGACAAGGAAGCAATCACAAGTGGAAAGAAAGGGAGGGAGCTGGGAAAGAAAGACAATGGCGAGAATTGAGGAGAGAGGGGAACCTGATCCAGTACTGGGTGACGGAAAAGGACCTAAGCCCCAAGGGCCAGCAGAAAGAAGGGAAACAGGCATCCTTAGGAGATAGGAGGTTTGTAGGACCTTCCAGAATGCACCAGAGACCTGCAAAGTGAGAGAATTTCAGTACTCATATGAAAGGACATTAAATGAAATACACAACAATAGAGAGATGAAACTTATGGAGCCTACCTCCAGCAGGACAACAGGACATCAAATGAGAGAGAGTGGGGTCATCCCACAGTCAAAACTATGACCCATAACTGTTCGTGTCTGAAAGAATTACAGGGATGGAAATGGAGAGGAGCCTAAGGAAAAGAAGGTCCAAGGACAGGCCCAAAATGGGATCCAGCTCAAAGGGAGATCCCAAGTCCTAACACTCTTACTGAGGCTAGGGAGCACTCACAAAAAGGGACCTGACATGACCACACCTCAGAAAATCCAACAAGCAGTTGAAAGAGTCAGGTGCAGATATGTGCACCCAACCAATGGACAGAAACGGCTAACTGCGTATTGAATTAGGGAAAGCTGAAAGAACCTGAGTAGAATGGCATACCTGTAGGAGGACCAGCAGTCTCAATTGTTCTGGACCCATGAGATATCTCAAACATTGGACCAACAAACAGGCAGAATACACCAGCTGACATGAGGTCCCGAACAACATACAATAGAGGACTGTGGGTCTTTGTTCATTAAGAGAAGATGCACTTAAACCTTAAGAGTCTGGAGGATCCCAAAGAGTTTGGATGTTAGGTGACATGGAGGATGGGGACATCCATGTGGGGACAGCAGAGTGTGGAGGATTTATGGAATGTTAAACAGTCAGAGGGTGGAGGGGGAATAAAATATAGAGTGTAAAATATAAATAAATATTAAAAAAGAATAAAACTGGCTAACATCAAATCTCAAGATACAACACATGGAAAACATTACTCCACTGCTGATGGGAGTGACAATTTGTACAAACACTCTGGAAAACAGTCTTGAGATTTCTCAGGAAATTATCAACAGTTTTACCTGAAGATCCAGCTATAACACTGTTGGGCATATACCCCAAAACTTGCCACCATACACAAGGTTCTGTATTTTACTATGTTCATAGCAACTCTATTTGTAATAGCCAGAATCTGGAAAAAAATTTAATCATTCCTCATCCAGAGAGTGGATATAGAAAATGTTGCAAATTTACACAGTGGAAAACTACTCAGCTATAAAAAGCAAGGGTATAATGAATTTTGCAAGTAAATGGATGGAACAACTAAGTTGCATCCTTGCTTTTGGTGTTCCTGTTCTCTAGGGATTCCATCTACAAGATTTCATAAGATTGTGTTTACTGTTCTATTTACATTTTTAGGTCTTATACCATTTTATTTATTACCTTCACCTGTTTAATTGTATTTTGCTGTATGTCTTCAAAGGATTTGGTTGTTTCTTCTTAAAGACCTCTATTGGTTCACTTGTATTACCCAGAACTTCTTTTTTTTAATAAAAAAAATTTATTGAATGTATTCTTCATTTATATTTCAAATGCTAAAATTTTCCCAGGTTCCCCCTCCCCGAAAACCCCCAACCTATCCCCCCACCCCCTTCCTCAAAGTATATGCCCCTCCAATGGACCCACTAATATCTACTGCCCCTCGATTTCCCTATGCTGGGGCAAATATTGAGCCTTCACAAGGCCAAGGATCTCTCTTCCCATAGGGCTGCAAACCCTTCAGCTCTGCCAGTTCAGTCTCCAACTCCTCCACTGGGGACACCACACTCAGTCTGATGGTTGACTACTAGCATCTGCAGCTGTATCTGTAGGGCTCTGTCAGGGCCCCTCTGGATACAACCATACCAGGCTCCTTTCAGTATGTACTTTTTATCCTCCATAAAAGTCTCAGGGTTTCGTTATTGTTTGTAGCATGAATCAACAGGTAGTGCAGTCTCTGTGTGGCCTTTTCTTCAGTCTCTGCTCCATATTTTGTCTCCATAATTACTCCTGTTAGCATTTTTTGTTCCCTATCTTCGAAGAACCAAAGAACCCCCACTTCAGTCTTCCTACTTCTTGAGCTTCCTGTGGTCTGTGAACTGTAACTTGTTTATTTTGAGCTTTTGGGCTAATATTCACTTATCAGTGAGTGCATACCTTGTGTGTTCTTTTGTGATTGTGTTATCACACTCAGGATGACACTTTCTAGTTCCATCCATTTGCCTAAGAATTTCATGTATTCGTTGTTTTTAATAGCTGAATAGTACTCAATTGTGCATATATACCACAATTTCTGTATCAATTCCTCTGCTGAAGGACATCTGGGTTCTTTCCAGCTTCTGGCTATTATAAATAAGGCTGCTATGAATGTAGTGAAGTATGAGTCCTTATTACCTGTTGGAGCATCATCTGGGTTTAAGCCGAGGAACAGCAAATATCCCACAGCAGGTCTGGTGCACAGATGATTACAGAGATGCCCAGCTCTTAGGCGCAGGTGGAACCCTGGCTGCCTGTGGACCAAGTGATGTTATACTCGGGTTATCTCTGTGTACCTAGTTGTCCCTGTCTTGTCCATCACCGGAGCAACGATGGCAGAGGCTATGGGACACCCCTGAAAGTGCCATTCACTATTCCCATTGTTATAATGAGATGGGAGGAGAGAGGGAATGTCATTGACAAGATCAGTGGGTGGAGAAAATGTGTGCTTAG
Source organism: Tokudaia muenninki (assembly GCA_036184385.1). Classification (NCBI taxonomy): domain Eukaryota; kingdom Metazoa; phylum Chordata; class Mammalia; order Rodentia; family Muridae; genus Tokudaia; species Tokudaia muenninki. Next base: position 128,640,084 of record BTHS01000008.1, read on the forward strand.
AAAGTTTTATTTCATTGGATCTTAATTCCAAGGACTTAACCACTTATACATTCTGGGAGCAGCTAGAAGACACAAGGATCTGAAGAGGTCTGCAACTCCACAGGAAGCGCAATAATATTTACCAACCAGTATCCCCAGAGCTCCCTGGAAATAAACCACCAACCAAAGAGTATATATGGAGGGACCCACGGCTCCAGATGCATAATATATAGCAGAAGATGAACATTTCAGACATCAATGAGAGGGGAGGTCATTGGTCTTGTGAAGGCTTGATTTCCCCAAAATAGGGGAATGCAAGTCAGGAAATTTGACGAAGAGTGAGAAGGGGGAAGAAGCGATGGGATAGGGGGTTTTCAGTGGGGTAAAGTGGAAAGGGATTGACATTGTAAATGTAAATAAAGCAAATATCTAATAAAAAAGAAAGAAAACTATTTCCACCTTTCCACTCCAGTGTCTTATTATTCCTGGGCAGGACATGTGTTAGTAAAACTATTCAATAGTTTCACTAGTGAAAGACAGATTTGTAATATTGTCCCAGGGATGAGAGAGGCCAATAGCACCATGTAGGGATATGTGATCATGTGTATATAAATATCTGAAGTATAGCTACTCATATTAAGACAACAATACATACTACATAAATGCAGAATATTGATATATATTGTTTCCTACATTCCAGTTCATGAATTGTATGAATCCAATAGTGCAAGATGGAAAGAGCAGAATCATTTGAATGCATGTCCTATATTCCTTAACTGGTCAGAATCCTAGTGATGTCCTCTGAATTGTGAGTTCACATGGCAGCATTCTCATAACATCAATGATTTCTTACTAAAGAGGAAGAGTTGTCCATACAATCCAGCATGCTAGATGGTTGTATCTTGACATTTCAGTTCCAGTGATGGGATTGGTAATGTCTATAATAATGTATTTCATACTATATTATATCGGATGCTGACAGCTCTCTTAAGTTGCAATGCACAGGAATATATGCCTACTTAAGTAATACATAGAATTTCTCGTCTTATAGTGTAATCCATTCACAAATGTCTAGGCTCCTTAGACTGTAAATAGAGAATATGTGCTTATTCTCCTAACTTAAACTACTTGCTGATCTGGTGCAATATTTGTGAAATTTTGCAGGAGCTTTCCTAGAATAGATGCACTTAATTATTTATAGCATTTCTATTCTCCCCTTCCAGTGTGTATTATTTTTCCCTTCTCCTCTTGTGCGGTCCTCTATTCATGAATCACAAACTGCTAGCAGTTACTTATGGAAATGTTTATATTTGATGATTCTGAACATCACTTAAAGTACTTGGCAAATTTCATTCTTCCAGGCCACTGTGCAGAGATGATTGTGTCTGGAAACTGGCTCACATTTTCTCACTCTAGTCTCTCAAAGACTGATACACCATGGTGTCCTCAGTAATCAGATATATAAGATGTAAGAACATGCACTTTAGAGATATTTTATTGAATACCCAAAATATTCACCCTGTAAGTTACATCTGAACTAAAGGACTGACAAATTCTGCAGCTCATTCATCAAGGACAATGTCCTGAATCACCCTTTGGATTTACTAAACAGTCCTAAACAAAGCACTGAGGTTCACTGTCACACCCATTATCTTATAGACTGCAAAAGATGGATTTTATCATTGTAGTAAGTGTTCTGTAACAGTCATGTGATTACAGGGCATGTTATTGGGAATGGGAAAGAATATGAGTTTGGAATCAGTGATCAATGCATATCACTGCACTTTCTCCTCCAATCTCATGAAAGGACCTGTGATGATTAAAAATATTTGTTGAGCATAGTTCAACATACCAAGATGGTGGGTGCAAATAACTGTAAACCCAGGATTCTGGAAGTAGGGACCAGTGGATTTCTGAGATTAAGGCTAACCTTGTACACAAGGAGAGTTCCAGTACAACAACAAAGGCTATACAGAGAAACCCTGCCTTGAAAATCAAAGCAAAGCAAGAGTGCTTTAACAACAAAGTGGGTCATAGCCTGGGAATTAGATATTGATTGAGTGTGAGATCAAGCATTTCTGCTCCAAACCCAATTATGGTAGAAAAATGTATTCAAATTGACACCAACATGGGCATCAACATATAGTCTTACTATGCCTGCCCTAGCTCTGAAAAAAAATCAAAGCATATATTTATTAATTATAGCCTTAGCCTTATTTGGTCTTGTTGCCAACTAGCTCTTAAAACTTAAATTAATTAATCTATACGCCAGGCAGTGGTGGCGCACGCCTTTAATCCCAGCACTTGGGAGGTAAAGGCAGGAGGATTTCTGAGTTCGAGGCCAGCCTGGTCTACACAGTGAGTTCCAGGACAGCCAGTGTGGGGAAAAAAAGAAAAAGAAAGCAGGGACTGGCACAGGCGTACACAGGGGCACACGCCAGGCAGGGCCGGCAGCACGCAGGCCTCGCTCTAGGGCCAAGGCAGCGTACACATGCAAAGGATGCAGGCAGACACAGTTCCGCGGGGGGGGGGGGGGGGGAACAGGCAAAAAAAAACCGGCCTAACCGGGAGCGGGCGGTCACACTACCAGCCGGGTCCCGCACATGGCGTGCAGGGAGGGGGGGGGGGCGCAGAGAGATCCTGGACCTCTCTGCGTGTTACCTGTGCTCAGACTGTCCACTTAGTTGAATCTCAGAGTCTCAGACGGTGCGTACCAGCTAGCTCCGTGTGGCAAGTTTAACAAGAGGCGGCCCATAGCTTTGATGTTTTATTATTAAGAAAGCAGAAAGAGAAAAGAGATAAAAGGACAAAGAAAGAGAAGAAAATAGATAAGAAAAGCCATGACCACGTGGAAAGGGGAGAAGACAGAGAGATAGACAAAGGGAGGGCCGGGAGAGAACAGGCGGAGAGAGAGAGAGCACACGCTGAGGGGTGTTATTTATAGTGAGTTGGGTGATCAGGTAACCAGAAGGCAGAGACAGTGTGGCTGCAGGCAGGTGACTGCCTAGGTGGAGTCAGGCTAGAACCTGGAGCGTGGTCACATGTCTCATTAAGATCCCACATCCATGGCTACACGGAGAAACCCTGTCTCAAAAAACTGAAAAAAAAAAATCTATACAGCTCTATATTCTGCCACATGTCCTTCAATCTTAGCCTGTTTCTTTCTCTGCATTTGGCTGGCAACATCTGCTCCTGCTTTAATGATGTCATGAAGGACAAGGAGCAATAAGGTGATGGGAACTGATATAACATCTTTGCTATTAGTAACAGAGACTTATCTGGCTGTGGCTATACTTGATTATGAGTGGAAAGGAGCATTGCCCTAAGAAAATTCTATACATGTTCTGAGAAAATATCTGAGTTAGCACCTATGGACACACTTTGGTCAATGACTCAATTTGAAAATACTCATCCAGTAATTCCCATCTTCACTATATACAGCTATTTACTGAAAGTAAACATTACAATAACTTTTCTGGAATTTTCTGCTGTGAAGCACTGACTGGAAACATAATTCTGAACCAAGGCAGGGTTTCAGTGTATAGCCCTTGTTGTTGTACTGGAACTCTCTTTGTGGACAAGGTTAGCCTTAATCTCAGAAATCCACTGTTCCCAAACTGCCTTCAGCACCAAACGTCCTTCAGCTTTATAAAACAAAACACAGACTGAATCATTTATGAACATCTTAATAGGGATGTAGGGTTAAGAAAAGGAATAGAAAGCTCTTAATCTAAAAGCAAACAGAAAACCACAGAGACCAGCAGGAAATCTGTGGTCATAACATCTTGTGATATAATAGAAAGTAACGGAGGTAAGAACTAGCCTGAAATAATGTACAGCTGAAAACTGAGGCTGTGTTAATGTGTTCCTCGAGCACAGTAGTATGTGGCAGTATCTGAAGTGTCCACACTAGTCAACTTGAGGAATACTTGGCTGTTGGAGGTGTCCTTGGAGATTGTGAGCCGGCTCTTCAGGGATGGGTTGTAATTCTTACCACCATCCCACCAAATATTTGCCAGCCACTCAAGACCATTCCCTGAAGACTGACGGATCCAGCCCACACCCATATTAGTAGTGCTCAGTGAAAACCAAGAGAAAGAGCAAGTCAGAGTGAGGGTCTGGAAGGGCTGCAAAATCCCAGGACCAGACTCTTTCAGAGTAACCTGGGAGAGGACACCTGTGAAGAAAAAGAAAAGGGAGAAGGTAAGGTCACAACAGGTGAGGATAGGAAAGTTCATACGTTAGGGAACCTTGACACTCACATGCAGACAATCAGCAGCAGGAATGAGGAAGTAAGCCTGTTCATGGCTGCAAACTAGTGAGCACACAGCCCCAGCTTTGGCTTTTCAACCCAAGGTTGGGTGGATCCAGGAGATATTTGCATTCCCTCACCAGGTGCTGACTCTGATGAGGTACTTAAGATTTAGGACTCAAGAGGTAACAGTCTATGATGGGAGACAAAGGAGTCCTCAACAGAGTTCATTTCTGCTTCCATTAGAGAATACATAACACTCAAGACCACGTTCCTCAGTACACACTTGATAGTGAGGGATGTCGGGATGCAGTAGGGTTGAGAAAGACCCTCATTCTAACATGAAGGGTCCTAAACTCAGTACACTCATCTAGGAATCACTTCCCAATGTTTGTCATGGAAGACAGATGAGGAGCTAAAAGGGCGGATTTTACTCCTTCTTTGGTAGTCTCTGTTTCTAGGGTATGTGTGAGTCTTATCACTATATATTTTTCCACATAATTCGTACAGTAATTTTAGACTTCGTGAATAGTGGAAAAGTATATGCCATCTCAAACTGGCAATTGTAAATACTATAATTCCATGAAAGTGAGTGATTTCATTAACTTTACAGATATGTCAAGTTTCTGGCTCACATATTTGAGATTGGTATCAAATTTATTCAATAATTTATTTATTCAATATCAATAATCAGTATCTTCATCTTTATACTGACCTGTATTTAAGACAATTTTAAAAACAACAGCAGACAATATAAACTGGAAGCAGAGAGTTTATTCAATTGTCTCACATGCTAATGATCTTGGAAGAAGGCACAGTGGGTAAGGATGCTGGAAGGTAAAGCTAACAAAGTAAGGCATTTTTTCACCGCCTTTTGGTCATCTTTATGCAGTGGTTTGTTGGTATGAAAATGAAAGAATATATGGAAGAAAGCTTGAGTAGATGACTGATTTCATTAAAGAAATCAACACCAAATATAATCAAGTCACTTTTATGAATAAAACATCCTCACATTCTCAGATGTTTGAAAGATAAAAATATCAAAACATGTCCACAGCATAAAATAAAATATTAGGACCAAGTTGTATCAACATGAGAAAGAGAAATAAATCCCAGAAAAAATGAGTGCCATCTGAGGACCTGAACCTTCAGGGTAGGATGGGCAATAAGTCCTGCACTAACACTTGGGTTCCTTTCCAGAGGGCTGTCAATGTAAAAGCGACTTTTTATCTATGAGTAAATTAAGTATCTTGAAAAAAAGATGGATTTCTGACATTGTCTCCATGAGATCAAACATCATCATGTACATCCTCATGAGGCAGGAGGAAGGTACTACATGAAGACAAAGATCCTGTGATGGATGACACAGAGACTTATTTGCCACGTTTGGATGAAGGAGACAAAGTGCCAGAGAAACTAGTACTGCTGACTCCTGAATATTAGAAAGTCAGACAGCAGACACTTCAGAAGAGAGAACATTATATCTAACCAGGAACACAGATGTTGCATTTCAGATGCTTTTTCGATGAAGGGCATAAAAGTGTGATGTTTTCTTAAGTGTGTGAAATGAGATGCAATGGATTAAGGCATTTTTCCTGTGTTTTCAGATGTGATTGAAGAAATTCCTGGTACAAGTTCATAAATGTACAGACAGAGAGGTTAAAACATGGTACAAAAATTAAAATACAGAAATATAATCCAACAAGATTTTAAACAAATTTATATATAAAGCACCCTGTCAACTGGGACTCAAAAATTAGAATATATTACTCTAAATGTAGATTACATTAACTCATTTGCTTAGACTATTTCATCTGAAAACAAAAGAAAGGATAGTGAAGAAACTGGTGCCATGTGAGGTCCAAAGTGCTGGGAATAGGAAAAAGTGGGCTGGATAACCAGATGTTGTCAGGAACATTATCTATATTCATGTGTAATTGCTAGTAGTATGGTACTGATGTCATTTCTTCACTTCCTTCAAAGTACATTTTCCCCAAGTTACACAAAATAAACCGTGTATTGGGGCTTAATATTAATCATTTAAAAATGTTTTAGGGGAAAATATACAAAAATAAGTGATAAAAATAAAAATGTAAGGAAGGTCAGGCTGTGAAAATGCACCTAGTTTCTCCTCAGTCCTTTACGTGAGCTGTGGGCACCACATGTCAGTGGTACCAGGTCTCCTACACTTTCCCAGCAGAGCAGCATTCATTCACCATTGTGGATGGAACATCAAGAGATGTGCTCCCAAGTTACAATCCATCACATTTTACAACTGAAAAAATCCCTCCTGCTAATGGAAGGAAGCTACAGATTCGAGTTACAGATGCAGCTGACAGTGATGATGATGAAAAATGTTTGAAACATCATGATTGAAATTTTCTATCATTCCACAACTAGTATATATATTTGGTTTTTTCCTTGCAGTAAGGGTAATTTGTAATGAATAAAATATATGTGCAGTTACTTAAAAAACACCTTTTACTGCCCTAAATTTGTAGTCTTGTCCCAGTAGCTCTATCACATATCTCTGTTATGTTAAGAAAGGAAACCTCAGAGTCTCCTAGGATAGCCTCACCCTCCAGATGTTTCTCTGCACCTGTTGTTTCTGTTTATCTCCTGGTGAAAATTGGACCTACACCACCCCCTGCTGGTCCTGAGCATCCTCTAACTGGGTTGTTTCTGACACACAGGAAACCTGCTCACTGTGTCTCCTGCATGGTAATACAAAGATTAACTTTAGTGGTCGCAGAGTTCTGCATCAAAGTGAACTTGTTCTTGAATGGATAAAGTGACATTCTAATGCATCCTTATGTTACAGTTCCATACGTAATAAAGATGTTATCCCCTTTTCTATCAGGGGCCTCATAGGTTCTTTCTGAAGGCGAATAGAAACAACGAAGCTCTCACCTCCCAACAGTCATGAGCAATCGATATTGAAGTCCCAAAATTATTATTATGTCACGATCTATGTAGACTTCTGTTTTTAAGTGTCTGTTTTATAATATTACAGATCCAAGAATTATGTATCAAGATTTAAAATTATTATATTTCTTTGATGAATTTTTCTGATTACCATACTCAACAAACCCTTTAATCTCCTTTAATTAATTTTAGTTGAATCTTTACTTTGCCTTATATGAGATAACTATACCAGCTTTTAATATGTTTTCCAGTTGCTTAATGTTCTTTTTTCCATGCTTTTATAAGATTTTGATAAATTTGTTTCCTGAAGACAGAATATAACTGAATTTTTTTAATTAAGTTCATTTGTTGTTTCTTTTGATTATGCACCAAGGCGACTTACATTTACGGTAAGTATAAAAAGAGGTTTACTATTTCTTATAAGTTTGTTAGGTGGTTTTCTGTATTCAAGAATATTGTTTCATGTGGGGAAGGAGCTGATATTAAAATTTGTTTCACAAATTGGTTTTTGATTTGGTCAACAAAGAAGGTGAAACCCAATTGCTGTGTGAATGGGAAGGTGGGATTTACATGTCCCAGAAGAAAGTGAAGGGACCATGTGGGACCTTAATGAGATGTGTGGCCATGCCCCAGGTTCTAGCCTGACTCTGCCTAGGCAGTCACCTGCCTGCAGCCACACTGTTCCCGCCTTCTGGTTACGTGACCGCCCAACTCACTATAAATAACACCCCTCAGCGCGTGTGTGCTCTCTCTCTCTTTCTCTGCCTGTTCTCTCCCAGCCCTCTCTTTGTCTGTCTCTGTCTTTTCCCCTTTCCATGTGGTCATGGCTTTTCTTATCTATTTTCTCCTCTTTCTTTATCTTTCTATCTCTTTTCTCTTTCTGTTTTCTTAATAATAAAACATCAAAGCTATGGGCCGCCTCTTATTAAACTCGCTACACGGAGCTAGCTGGTACACGCCGTCTGAGACTCTGGGATTCTGCCAAGCGGACAGTCTGAGCACAGGTAACAAGCAGAGAGATCCGGGATCTCTCTGCGCCCCTGTGCTCCATGTGCAGGACCTGCCGGCAGTGTGGCCACCTGCTCCCGGTTAGGCCGAGGCATGCGTGCATCTTGCCTGTTTCCCCCAAAAACCCCTGCGGAACTTCCGTGTCCTTTGCATGTGTACGCTGCCTTGGCCCTAGAGCGAGGCCCGCGCTGCCGGCCCCGCCTGGCATGTGCCCCCATGTCCACCCGCGCCAGGCCCCGTTCTTTTTCTTTTTTTCCCACAGATGGTGACCACGAGGGGCTCGAACCCGCCCACACAGGGACAGACCCAGAGTGCGCGCGCCTAATCCCCACAGCCCTCCCTTTCCCTCCAGCCCAAATCGGGTTGGTGGCTCTTTTTACCCGCGGATGGGGTCTCGGAGCCTCTCATGGCCGGACTCTCATTCCATAAGACCACCTTCCTCACTCCCCTCGTTCTCAGCTCTAAGCAAGAGCTAAGAACCAACCGAACTGCACTCTCTTCACCCCTGAGGTGGAATCCGGCAGACCTCCCACGGTCCATTCCGCTCTCACGGCGCTCCGTGATGTTTCAGTCTCCCGTGTCCGCCCGACCAGTGTCTCGATGAACCCTGGTGGGACATGGGACCCCGACCTAACCTTTTGTTCCGAACCCGCATGCTCTGGCTAACTCCCTCCCCTGGGTTCATCTTGCCTCTCTATACTGCTGCTACCTTCACTAACGCTTTTTTTTAAAAAAAGGTTAACTTTTCATCTCCTTTCCAAGAAAAAACAAATGGGGAAACCATCTCTGAGCCCGCTGCCTCGTGGCAAGCCAGGCCCCTCCCCCCACCTGAGACTCAGCTCCGGAACAACTTAACAATGCTTCTCAACCTAAGATTTTCTAGCTCCTTTATCTAAATACGCATTTCCTTTTCTAAAGGCTCATTTCTTTCCCTATACACGCCTAAAATTTTTCAACTTTTCTAAAATTTCTTTTATACTTCTACAGATCCAATTAACTGTACTAAATAACAACCAAACTTCCTTTACAGGTCTAACATAATATTTTCTTCCTTAGCCACCCAAAGCAGACCCCGGCTGGGATTCTGCTCCTCTGTTGTTTCGCTACAGGTTTACCTCTATACCTTGCCTGCTACCATACATCCAACAGAGAGTGCCACCTCCTGAGACCCACATACAACAACAGGGCTGCCTTCACCCCATCTGACTGAAGACACCCCAAGACACGCGCTGAAATCTGCAGACACGCTACAGGCTTGAGACCTTCCAGCTATAGACGAAGTCTCTTGCCTCAGCCAAATGACTGTTGAACTTGAGGGAAATTATGTGATAGTCAGAAAAACAATGTCTATCTAGATTATCAATTGATTGCTGTTTAAAGCTAATTGCTGTTTACCCTCAAATTGTACTACCTATCGATTCAATCATACCTTGTCTTCTCTCGCCTCAACCTCTTTACAACTCTCACTTTCATCTGATACCTCCACCCCACCCAAAATTTTCCTAATCTGTGCACAGGCAGCCTGGTTTTCAGGTGGAGCAAAGGACTTTGAACCCCAGGACCCGGTAGGGGGTGGCTTCTACCTACAACCTTGTGGGCGGAGCTTCCACCTGCATGGGACTGTAGGAGTTCAGTCACCGCCCCCTAGAACCTAGCTCCTGCCACAGTTACAGCCCCCCCAACACAGGTTAGTGACCCCTCTCCCTTTAAAAAAAAACAAAAAATGGGGAGATGTGGGACCTTAATGTGATTTGTGGCCACACCCCAGGTTCTAACCTGACTCCGCCTAGGCAGGTCACCTGCCTGCAGTCACACTGTCCCCGCCTTCTGGTTTACATGACCGCCCAACTCACTATAAATAACACCCCTCAGCGCATGTGTGCTCTCTCTCTCTCTCTGCCTGTTCTCTCCCAGCCCTCTCTTCGTCTGTCTCTCTGTCTTTTCCCCTTTCCATGTGGTCCCCTTTCTTATCTATTTTCTCCTCTTTCTTTATCTTTCTATCTCTTTTCTCTTTCTATTTTCTTAATAATAAAACATCAAAGCTATGCCGCGTCTTATTAAACTCGCCACACGGAGCTAGCTGGTACGTGCCGTCTGAGACTCTGGGATTCTGCTAAGCGGACAGTCTGAGCACAGGTAACACGCAGAGGGTGTGGCCGCCCGCTCCTGGTTAGGCCTAGGCACCCGTGCATCTTGCCTGTTTTCCCCCAAACCCCCCCCCCCCCGCGGAACTTCCGTGTCCTTTGCATGTGTAAACTGACTTGTCCCCTAGAACGAGGCCCGCGCCCCCGGCCCTGCTGGTGTGTGCCCCCGTGCCTGCGCCAGGCCCCGCTTTTTCTTTTTCTTTTTTTTTCTCACAGGACCACTTCAGGTTATGCTTGGAATGAGATGGACACAACAACCAGGTAAGTTCTCAGAGCAGCCAGAACCTGTGGCCTCCAGAACTAGCAGTTAGCTGCTAAGGTTAGGGCAAGTTATTTCTGTGCCAACAATTGTGTTACATGGCTAGTTTTAAAACAAGAAAGCTGGCCTACCAGCTTCCCTTCCGCGACTTCTGTTCCCGTAATGCACTGAAGAGACAGGTACCCAGGTTCCCCCCCAATATAACATCGCTCGGGGACATGACCTGTTGGGGCTACCATCTGCTCCCAAGAACGGGGACAGCGCTGTGGTCGTCTGGGCGCACAGATTTGCTGTAGGCCATCTCATCTGCAATGTGGCCAGCGCCACCAAGAGTGTGCAGGGTGCACTCCTCCATCTTTGCTCCAGTGTCAGGTGGTTGGGACTGCCAGGCTGGGAGAGACAGACAGTAATAATATCGCTTGGGTTGTCGGGCGGCTTGTGTGTATGCTGCTCCCAAGAGCTGGGAATATCTGCAGCTCTGCTGTGGGACTTCTGCCTTGCAGAGAGGGATGCGCCCTTCCCCCCAACTCTGGGAGAGATCACACACCCCTGCACTGGGCAGGAGCCTACCAGCCTCCCTTTGGCGACCCTCTGCTCTGGGAATCCATTATGCTGATCCTTTGGATGTGCAGGGACTCCCATTATAACATCACTTGGGGCAAGGCACATCAGGGCTCCAATGTCACTCAGGAGCAGGGCAGGCCCCAGAATCGGTTGCCTGGGGAATCCTGGTAATCCAGGAGGGCCAGAAGTAGCTTTGCAGGCTCACAGGAGGTCCAACCAACAGCCAGTGACAGCAGGACCAACTAAACATCAGAGGTAACCAGATGGCAAAAGCAAACGTGGGAACGTTACCAAAAGAAACCAAAGTAATATGGCACCATCTGTACCCCAAACAGCAGCAAGTCCTGGATACCCACCACACCCAAAGACAAGATCTGGATTTAAAATCACTTCTCATGATGCTATTAGAGGATCACAAGAAGGACACAAATAAATCAAATAAAGAATTACAGGAGACCATGAATCAACGGTTAGAAGCCCTTACAAAGGAAACACATAAAGCGCTTAGAGAAAAGCAGGAGAACATGGATCAAAAGATGGAGGCCCCTAAGGAGGCAACACAAAAATCAGTTAAAGAAATAAATCAACGGGTAGATGCACTTTCAGAGGAATCACAAAAACTGCATAAAGAAATGCAGAAGAATATGGGTCAACAGACGGATGCCCATAGTGAGGCAACACAAAAAGTGCTTAAAGAAATGAATCAACAGATAGATGCCCTTACAAAGGAAAACGAGATTTGCTTAAAGAAATGCAGGAGACGATGGATCAACAGATGGAATCCCATAAGAAGGAAACACAAAAATCGCTCAGAGAAATGCAGGGGAACGTGGGTCAACAGGCAGAAATCCTGAAAGAGGTAACGCAAAAATACCTTAAAGAGATACAGGAAAATACAAACAAACAAGTGAAGGATCTCAGCAAATCCATCCAAGATCTAAAAAAGGAAATAGAAGAAACAACTAAGAAATCACAAAAGGAGACAACTTTGGAGACAGAAAACCTTGGGAAGAAATCAGGAGTCATAGATGCAAATATCAACAATAGAATACAAGAGATGGAAGAAAGAATCTCAGGTGCTGAAGATGCCATAGAAAGCATCGACTCAACAGTCAAAAAAAATGCAAAATGCAAAAAAAATGTGTAACCCAAAACATCCAGGAAATCCAGGACACAATGAGAAGACCAAACCTAAGGATTATAGGTATAATTGAGAGTGAAGACTTGCAACTTAAAGGGCCAGTAAACATCTTCAACAACAAAATTATGGAGGAAAACTTCCCTAATCTAAGAGAGAGATGCTGATGAATGTACAAGAAGCCTACAGAACTCCAAAACAGACTGGACCAGAACAGAATTCCCTCCCATCACATAATAATCAAAACACCAAATGTACTAAAACAAAGAAAGAATATTAAAAGCAGTAAGAGAAAAAGGGCCAAGTAATAACATACAAAGGAAGACCTATCCGAATCATTCAGACTTCTAACCAGAGACCTATGAAAGCCAGAAGATCCTGGGCAGATTTCATGCAGACACTAAGAGAGCACAAAATGCCAACCTAGACTACTATACCCCAGCAAAACTCTCAATCACCATAGATGTAGAGACCAAGATATTCCATGATAAAACCAAATTTTCCACAATATCTTTCCACAAATCCAGCCCTGCAAAGGATAATAGGTGGATAATAGGTGGAAACCGCCAATACAGGGAGAGAAACAACACCCTGAAAAAAAATGAGCTAGTAACTTTCTTGCTTCAAACCAAAAAGTAGATAACCACTCAAATATAAAGATAGCATCAAGAATGGCAGGTGGCAATAATCACTATCCTTAATCTCTCTTTATATCAATGGTCTCAATTCCCAAATAAAAAGGACATAGACTAGCAGACTGGATACGTAAAACAGGACCCTGCATTTTGCTGCATGCAGGAAACGCACCTCAGTGTCAAAGACAAACAGTACCTCAGAGTAAAAGACTGGAAAACAATTTTACAAGCAAATGGCCCCAAGAAACGAGCCGGAGTTGCCATCCTAATATGAGATAAAATTGATTTTCAAACTAAAGTCATCAAAACAGACACAGAAGAACACTACATACTGATTAAAGGAAAAATCCACCAAGAAGAACTCTCAATTCTGAATATCTATGCTCCAAATGCAAGGGCACCCTCATTCGTAAAAGAAACTTTACTAAAGCTCAAAACACACATCGAACCTCACACAATAACAGTGGGTGACTTCAACACCCCGCTCTCTGAAATGGATCGTTCAGGAAAGCAGAAACTAAACAGGGACACAGTGAATCTAATTGAAGCCTTGGACCTAATGGAACTAACGATATATATA